>JAQMRL010000022.1:5047500-5645895 GCA_035578175.1 Catonia carolina | reverse complement strand
CCTGTCGGACACGTGTTTATTTTCTGAGTAGTTAATTAAATTAAATGCGAATTATTCATGCTTATTTTGTCAATAATTTATTATATATTTTAAATAGTTTATTATTCATTTTTAATTATCAATTTTACGGTAGTATGTATAGCAGAATTAATGTTTGTTATTTATAGTGCATAACGTATTGTAAATAATATTATTTAAAAAACTTTATAATGTATAATAAATAATTATTATTTTTACCAAAAGTTTTTCTAATATTTATTGCTCATACCCTAATAGATCTTAGTAATAAGTGTTAAATTATTCTTGAATTTAAGCTGCAAAAAATACGAAAACTCATACAGTTTTTATCAAAACACGATCAACATAAAATGGTGGGTTTACAATAATTTAGACCACCAAAAACTGGAAAGTTTGAGACGTTCAATGGTTATGGAAACGATCGACAACATAAAAATAAGACATGAGTTGTTTCAAATAATTTGAGAAAAGTAAATCAGTCATCACAGACATGAACTAGTGTTATGGAGTTACTACCAGCGGCATATGTTGAACTTTTGACAAGGGTGTGCAGTCGGAAATTCTAATTTTACTCTAATATCAATCCATCATTGTAGACACAATTAAAACGAAATTAACCTATTTTTTATCTTTTCTGTTACGTCAGTATTAATGTCGATATATTGTTCTTCTCATTGGATAGGCCAGAGTATGTATACCGTATGGTGCTTTAAAAATCCAAGATGCGGAACGACCCGTAGTTAAGTCCAATATTGTCAGTTCTTTCCCGAATTGCATTTGAAGTACTGAAAGTTTATAATCATGGCTGCCGATTATATTACTGTTTTACTGTTGTATCTATCTCCTCGTTATAAATAACCGATTGATAATATATTGCATACAGTATAATTTGTGTTAGCTGAAAAATTATCAAAATGCCGCCTCAACGGTTTAATTGTTTTCGATCTTTCACATAGGAAAATACACTCATAAACCGCATTCACTTCATAATCATTCTGTGTAGTCGATGTAAAATATATTACGCCATCCGCATCACAAAACATACCCTCTCTATAATGGGTAAGATCCAAAAATTTCCCAGACGTCTTGTGCAATACTTTAACTGGTGGTAGGGAAGATTCGACAACTTTGTCCATGGTTTCGGCAATTAATTCCGTGTGTAGATCGTATAATAAGGATAAGTCTTTGAATTTTTCGTATTCTTTAAAAGGTTCTTCCAATTCACAATAAAGTCTATTATAAGAAGTTATAAGATTATCCAAGTAATGTAGCGAATATAAAATTAAATTTTTTTGTTGGTAGTATATTTTCTTCACACACAAAGTGACGAGCTGTATCAAAAAATTATCATATGTCGATAGCGGTGTCTCTTTTGATTTGTAGCATAGCTCGATTCTCTTGTTATCCAAACAGATATATTCCTTGATAAGTTTTTCTTTTCGTTCAACAATTTTCCTGGTTAGATTACAGCGGATATCCTTATGGAAAACAATATATTCGTTTCGTTGAGAAGGCGGTAGACTGACCTTCAGCGATTTCGAGAATATGCGCGAACGCCTTATTTCATGTTCCATTTGTATAGTGAACTTATATGACTGCCGACAGAACTATTTAATTAATATCTTATCCATAAGAGGAATTATTATTTTCTTGAAACTTATAACGTAAATGAGTAGAAGAAAAAAACATATTATTGTTACAATAAATATATCCACATTTAAAATTCGAAGACATGTAGTGGTAAATATCAGCCCGATATTAAATGCCACAGAACCGAACAGGGCTTTCGTTGTTGTGAAATCGTTGTCATCACTGTTAGTTTTTGCAGTTGTCGATTCAAATTCAGCTGACCTCTTTAAAATAATTTTTGGCAATATCATTTTTTATTTTATTAAAGAATTTTTTCGTTATCAAATTTACTGGTATATATATAATAATAATTCCAAGTTTTATACAAAACAAATATTTCTCAACGTCATTTTCAATGTTTTTGAAATTCGAATGATGTGTCGGACCCTGTATTTCGATTCCAGTATTGTAGGCGGGGATAAAGAAGTCCAATTCTCGTCTCGAGTTTGGTAATTTTGTATTTACCAGTATGTTTACGTCTGGCCCAAGAACTTGTTTCAACATAATATACGCCCGTAACTCGGTGTAACTGTTGAACTTCTTATTTTCAAAACAAATTCTTTTAGAACGAATTTTCATTCTCTTTTTTAATGTTTTAATTTTTTGGTTGGAAAGTTGTTATTACACCATTATATTACTCAATAATATGATAGTATAACAACCACTACTATATCTGAGTTGTTTCGTTCGATTCATTATTAAGCATGATTTGTTTTTATTGTATCAACTCCCCACCATTATTTCGTATCGAGTTAGTATTATATTTTAAGTCCTAACTTTTGCTATAAAATTTTATTATAAAAATTATCGATTTTTTTTTATTTGTCTGTCAGATAAATAAACCATAGTTCCGACTATTTCGATTAAAAACAGAAATTAGCGGTATATAGATTATAGTAAATCTTCTTTTTTTTTGGTTTAATGTCCGACTCTTCTGCAATATAGTAATTCGAATGTACCAAAATTATTTATAGTGTTTTGAGCTATACCATATACTTTTAAAACGAATATAGCCTCAACAGCCTTTTGGGAACCAGACTCAACTGTTCTTCATCATCATCCAAGCGAGCATAAACAATTGAATGATCTATATCCTCGTGAAATACATCCAAAAAAGTGGTCGTCAAATTGTAATGTAAAGAAAACAATCTCCAATTCAAAACACCGTTTTTTCTATAGTGTTTAAGAAAACGTATCGATAGATCGTAGTAATTTGCGCACAGTAGATTAAAATCTATTCGCTCTTCGTATTCTTGAATAATTTTTTCGCTGATGGAGCGGTGAGACACTAAAATATTCCAATCGAGTTGATCTGCGCAGCGTCGCACAAGGTCGTCTTCATGGCTTCTATATAAAAACAGAGTATATAAATGTACTGCAACGATATCATGGAGATTGTTCAAGAAGGATTAGACACAACCAACCTGATGATGGATTACGAAAAGGTACTTGCCGCCGTATCTTGTAGGAATGAAAACTGGACGAGTTTGCTTTACACCCCACGATTTCTAACCCACGAGATTTTGGTGATTGTGTATTTTGGTGTAAAAGCTAACGTGCCTCTTCAAAAAATCGCTACCGATATAGTAAATGCGGTTTTTGAAAGGCGATTCCACAAAAAATCGAAAATCATTTACAGGTTGAAGAAAAACACTAGAATATTTTTTGACGTATTGGCGAAGCGGTTACTGAACAATTTTGAAGGTGAAAATGTTAAGTTAAAAGAAAACAACGCTCCACTGTTCGAGAAATTATTTCTAGACGCTGATATTAAAAACACTCACGAACAATTATGTGAAATATGTCACACATCTTCTTTCGATTTTGCCGACCGACTAGCTACTGCTACGTACGCCATTAAACATGCTATACCAACAGGAGTGTTTAAGCAGTGTCTGACCAAGGCGCTGGCGAAACGAAAAAGCGAAATTAGTAATAATACTCCCGACGCAGTATTAAAAATTATTTCGTTATCGGTCGTTGATAACACCGAATTTTTAACAATGGGTTTGTATAAAGAGGTGATAATTTATCACAATACGATCGCAAATATACTAAAATACCAGAGAGTAAGTAGTATATAAGAGAGTATCCTGGACCATTTTCCACCAATCTTCAAAATCACATAAAACCGAGATGAGAGAAGCCGATGAAGCAGTTACTATTGAAAAATCAGAAGACAATATGACTGATGTAAACCTCGATAACTCCGGCGGCAATACTCCTCTTAATTTCACAGCTTTTGTTGACCAATTAAACAACAATGCGAATCGATTCAACTTCAAATCCTGTCCGAGGTATTTTGTCTGGCTTGTTTCGTCGGTGGTATACTTCGCCAGCAAAGAAAATATAGATAAGAAAATGCTGTTTCAAACATTGGCCGGAATATATGGAGAACTCTTCGGCGACAAATGGAAGGTGGAAACCATTTTGAACAGAACCCGATATTTTTACGATGAGCTGATGTACTACGAGTCGAACTATGAGAATTTGGACACGAAGGTGATCAACGGTCGTGATGAAAAATGTGAAGAGTTGAACTTTTATAGCGTTAACCTCACGAAGAGCCGGAGTGAGCTGAACAGTCTACTGTATGACTTCGTCCAAGAATGTAGCTTCAACTTCCATAACCGTTTACTAGTGAGCACTTTTGCTTTTCTCTACGACATATCGATTGCGGATTTCCGAGTTGTTATTCGAACGCGCATATCCAACAAGATATCTGATCTGCCGAACTATGATGATCCACTTCTCACAAGCATTGCAGAAAGAATTCTACACAACACATTCAAACGTACTGTTCAAGCTTATCTCACTTTGTGGCATTTCTATGTGGCTATAGACGAGTTCATGGATTAGAACGATTTCGCTCTACATAAAAAGCATTTAAGGCTGCAATTATTTTTACAATCGTGACAAAGCAGATGGCCACAATAATACATGTGAGTAAGCACTGAATTTTTTCTACAACAAATGAAACATTCGCCAACTACCCTATTACTGAAAAATACTGTTTCTTTTTTAATTTTTTTAATGACAACACCTGACAAGTGCATTTTTATATATTGTTTTCTTGTAAGTATTCGGTGAAATAAATTTATGTATAAACACATATATGCTTAATTACTTTTTAATAATATTTCTTATTGGTAGATGTTGGAAAAAAATTAGGGTAGATAGATTGATAGAGTTGTATTTATATATAAAAAATACTGCTTTGTGATTGGTTATCTTGTTCTGTCTGGCTGACTACCTTACTGCCTGACTGCCATTCTGACTGATCATCTGACTAATAATTTGACTAGCTGATTGCTTTCTGACTACTACCTGTCCGCCTGACTGGTTATGAATGACTGTCTGATTGGTTATCTGACTACCTTATTGCTTTCTGACAGCTATCTGTTTACCTGATTGGTTATTTGACTAATTGATTGGGGAACATGAAAAACAGTGTCAACCACCAAGTTATATAGTAAAATAATCACAAAAAAAAATATTCACAATTCTAAATACACATCTGAAAAGGATGTAATTAATATCTCTGAATCTATGTAAAGCATAACCCAGAAAACATATATATAGAGCTGTAATGGGTTTTCTAAGAATGATGATATTACAAAGACAAATTCTAGTATTAATTAACGAAACTTAACAGTCGGACGTTAAACCAAAAGAAAGAAACTTAAATTATTTAACATAAAATATTATAAAACATAAACGAAAAATTTAAATGGACATCCAATTTTACTTTTTTAATAAACAGCAGCAGTAACAAACATGAGATCTAATGAAAATTGAATTCACTAATCTAGATCGAAAATAATTTTAAATAAACAAAACTAATAATCAAAAAAGTATAATTTCAATTTAATTTTAGTTATCTTAAATAAAATCTAAATATTCCAAGCTAAATAGTAAGAAAAAAATATAAAATTATAAATAAATACACCAGAAGGTAAATACCAAAATTTAATTGCCGGCCGCATTGGCGCAGTTGGTAACGTGCTCGCCTCTCATCATGCGGTCTTGGGTTCGAATCCCATTCAGGCACGGCGTTTTTTATACGTTACAAAATATCATTTCATACTTCACCGTCTGCATTAACAGTAATTGCAGAACAGTCGGACGTTAAACCAAAAAAAAAAAACTTTAATTAAAGATGAATCAGGAAAACAAAAATTTGTATAATATAAATAAATAATTTAACCATTTAAATAATCATAACTAATAATGAAAATAATTAACCTAAATTAAATTAAAATAATTCTAAATCAAACGTTTAAATCAAATGTTTCTAAAACAAACGACTTAAAATAAAATGCTAAACATTAAAATTTATTTTAAGTAAGTAGAAAATTTAAAGAAAATAGTTATATACTGTAAAAAATAGTATAAAATTGTTTCGATGCCCTGACTGCTTGACCAGTTATCTATCTGTAACACCCCTATCGCCGCCGGTAACACATACGGCAAAAAAAAATAAAGCGATAGGTCGGGCAGGGTGTTAACAAAACAATTAAGGAAGCACAAAAACAAACACACGGGAAATCGTTGCATGAATGAAATAAATCAGTTATAGTAAGTAGTAAAAAAAAATTTAATTAACAACAAGAAATAAATATAGAATTAAATACCAGGAAGGTACAATATAGTACAACCTTAAATGACTGAATGTTTTATTACAAGTTAGGTCCAGACTAGATATTTTCTGTGTTAAATTTTGATTTTTAGCAAACAATAAATATTAACTATATGTATGTTCATGCTAAGAACAACTGAACATATTAAATTGTTGGCCAACTTTTTTTTATTTTTATTAATTTTGTTTAGCATGCTAGCAGCTTTTTATAAAACCATTTTTTATCATTATAATTCTTAGAAGTACCCCAAAAATTACAATAAAAAAATAAAAGTTATTTAACCTTTTTAGTAAGGTGTAACAGAAATAATAGTGAAAGGTTCAAATGTTACTTTAAATTTATCAAAAAAATATTAAGAAAAATAATTACACAGATTCATATTAGATTCTTAAATGAGAGTGAAATAATAAATTGATTTTATTATATTATGCAAATAAAGAAATTAAATTTAATTGTAAAATGTTCCTGGTTGCCTGTTGTAGTTAATGAATTGACATGAAATACTTTTAAAACAGGTTAGTTGCAAATCATAGATTTTCCTGCCCAAAACATGTAGTTATTGAAAAGGATTCAATTTCGATTGACCTTTTTTAAAAAAAAACAAATGCGTCGGTCGCCACAAAACACTTTAGGTCGATGAAAGAAAACTTCACATAATGAAATAAAAGGTGTAACATACCAAATGTTGTTAACACACTTGTGCAGTAATACAAACGCATGAGCCGATCTAAGAAGATCATTGATGAAAGCAATTATCCAAATTAGATTCAGAAGCACTCTAGGCATCAAATGACCAGGAAACACCGCACATCAAATTACAGGATACAGGTTAGGTGAAAATATTGTCATGTTCGGGAGTCGAACATCCATGTACAAAGCTGATTATGAATGGTGATTGGTTATTAAACGGATGTTTCCATCCACGGACTCCAACCCATTTTAATAACTGGGCCGAAGAAATACTTTTCCAAAAGTATTAAAATTATAGAATTCAAGTAATAAAATTATTACATATCTACTGCACTTTACTCGGTGAAATTACGACAGAGAGTGTGGCCAGTCATGCTCATGGAGGCAGCTCAACACGAGGGCCGAACGCAGTTCGTAGAAAAAAAGGTAGAGCGCGCCACCGGACGGCAAGTTAATAAACGTCGCCCGTAGAAACGAGTAAATGGAAACCAAAACAATAAACTACGCCAACAAAACCCTAAAATAAGTAACAATCTGAAATCAGATGTTACAATCTGAATGCTTTCCTGCATATCTGAATTTTCTTAATACGAATTTAAATTTTATATTTTATTAAATATAGAAAAATCTAAAGATAAATACTGTAAAAGAAAAATTTGGAATAAAACATTGTGATCAAAAGTAAAATAGAAAAATTTAAAAACAATTTACTTTTAATAGTAGGAATTTTTGTAAAATAACTGAAAGAGCAAATAAACTAAAGTATTGAGAATATTTAAAAATATAACTGAGTTTTTACTTAAAGAAATTCACATATCTATTGGTCCCCAGACAGAGGTATAAAAAAAGAATTTTAAGAAACTTTTTGTCTGAATTAAACCCCAGCCCGGCTTGAACAGAGTAAAAGGGAAAACTCTATTAGCCTAATAGGCAACAGAGATTCCAAAATGCGGATTCATACAATCCAAAAGGCAGCCTACGTGAAAACGATTGAAATAAAACGTAAAATGTAAAGCCTAAGAAAAAGAATATGAAATACTATTATGAAAGAACTGAAAAACATATGTGCTTGAATAAAAAAATTAAATAATGAAACAGATTTTATTATTTTACCAAATAAACGAAATGAAATTTTTTTGGTAAAGTATTACACTGGGTATCTGATAACCTGACTGCTTATCTGCCAGACCATCGACTGGCTATCTGACTGACTCGTTGGTTATCTGACTGCTTCTCTGAAATCCTTACTTGCAAGTATATAATTTTTTTTAAATAATTCGGACCAAATACAATAGACTTAAATAAATTATTAGAGCCTTTTAATTTATTTTAAAGTAAGCAGATAAAATTTAAAGAAATTAGTTATTAACTGTAAAAGATAGTATAAATTTGCATCGATGTCCTGACTGTTTGACTGGTTATCTGTCTGACTGACTTGTTATCTAATAACCTGACTCCCTACCTGCCAGACAATCGACGGATATCTTACTGACTCGTTGGTTATGTGACTTTAACCAATTACAAAAGCATTAAAAGAGAATAGTAGAATATTACGATTTATTTATATTATGAAGCCAACTGAAACAATTTTTCTTATTTGAAAGTAAGCAGATAAAATTTAAAGATATTAGTTAAATACCATAAAAGCGAGTACAACAGTCCACCGATGCCTTGACTACACGACTGGTTATCTGACTGACTGTTTATCTTCTTACCTGACTGGTTTTCTGGCCACATGTCTGACTGCCTATTTGTCAGACTATCGACTGGTTATCTGACTGTCTGCTTATTTGCTTACCTGACTGGTTTTCTGTCAACCTGTCTGACTGCCTATCTGTCATACTATCAACCGATTACCTGACCGTCTCGTTTTTCAACTGACTGCTTCTCTAGATACTTGACTCCTATCTATCTTACTGACTACCTGCCTGACTACTTCACTGCTTATCTGATAACCACCTGACTGGCTATGTGACTGCCTGACTATCTAATTAGTTATCTGTCTGTATATTTTCTTGACTATTTTTCTGATTGATTATCTGGCTGCTATCTGACTAGTTATTTGAGCATAAGGGAAAACGTTGGTAGTCAACTAAATGAAAATTATCGACTGTTATTCAACGTCTGTCAACGCGCTCATAAAGTATGTAATAAGTCTGTGGGTGTCGAAATTATGGTTTTTATATAGAAACATTACTGTTGGTTAGTTCAGCAAATACTGTCGGCAAAATGTGGGATGTAGATCTTTTTATTTCTTACGCAGAATGGAGAAATTTAATTGTATATTAATTCACGTGCAATTAAGTACATAATTAAAATGAATACAATAAAAATTTACAAAAAATACACTAGAGTTTAATGCGGCATGCGCAAGGCAGATAAGATTTGGTAATTATGTGGGTCCATATAAATTGTGACTACTATTCATCCGATATTAAAAAAATGGAACATATAAATTTCATTGATGGTGTTTGCCATTATAAAGACGTTCCTGTGCTAGTTGACGAGACTGACACGAGCTACGTGCTGAAGAACAAAAACAACGCGGCAATAGTCGAAGCGTATATAGATTATGCGACGCTTTTGACAAATAGTCAGTTGATCAGAATTCAGGGCCTTAATTTCTCGTTTGAAAACATCTTGAGAATGGCCTGGGTGTCCAGTGGTAAAAGTTTAATCCCAACAATATGTTTGCTGGACGCTGCGTTGTACAGCAACAGTGACGTTAAGTCCTTCACATCTTTGAAGAGACTGGCCAAATGGTATCATTTCGTTTCGTCGCGGTGCCACGGAAAGTATGTGCCTTTCGAACCGGAGGAAAAATTTCCAGTATACAATCTGTTTAAAACTTTGAACGTAAACCTCGACCGCCTGAATACGGACGATAAAAACCACATCAACGAAACATCGGGACTGTTCGATTTCCCCACTAATCTCGACAACGTCACCTGGTGGAATCTGGTGGTCGATAAACATAGATTTCCACTGCCTACCTACGAATCGTGGGAAGATTGTTACAACGACATGCAACATCCCACAGAATGTTTCGCCGTATTGAACAGCGTCATGCGGATCGTCTGTGCTTGGGAAGCCGCCTACGTGGATTTTCGGGCCCTGTTGTCCGCTTCAGTGGTTTTCATATATTTCCTGCAAGACACCGGCGCTTCGCTTAATGAATATACCGGTATTCTACCTTTATTGCAATTTGTGACGGTGGCCGCTCATAAACCCACGGCCGAACTGGAACCGACAGAAGAATTGTTCAACTACGCCGATCAGAAATATCAGAAAGCGTTGAAGAGCAAATGTCGTAGCAGCCACGTTCTGCATCTAAAAGTGGCTCAGATAAGTGAAAATTTTGTTGTGTCCGAATTCACAGATCTCGTGAATTTCATCCTGCACAACATGAAAGCCCTCTACTCTGACTGCGAAACGTTCGACCATTTCTTGGCCTATATGAGAAACGTATTCGCCAAGAGGAAAAAGCCAGAATTACTGTATTATATTAGCATATACGCCTTTGCTATGCTCACCATCAGGCTGGGAAAAATCAAATCGTATTCCGCATTCGAAAATTTAGAGTTACAGGGCATCAAGATCAGGAGCGAAGAAACAGTGAACGAGAGAATCAAAGACGATATAAAAATTTTACACAAATTTATCAATCCATTTTTACACTACCTGCGTACTTTGCAATCGAATCCCACCTTCGATATTTTCGCTTTAAACGACGAAACGATATACTACTTTTTAAAATCCAGTAACACTTTCTCACATGTTATCGAGTACATATTGAAATCTATACTACCGATTATAACGAGCTACGTAAAAAATTTCGAGATGTAAGATTTTTCCCAATTCTGTAAATCGCCACCTCACCAACGGTCTGATATGGAAGGGTCTCCGGTTCCTTCATATTGTCATACACACCACGGTTTTGTATAATTTCGTTGGATTCGATTTCCGGATAGGATACTTTTACAGACCGGGCGGTGAAAAATGAACGCCTGCTGAACACGGTTTTTTCTGAAACAATTCAAACTCGACTAGAGACGGATTGAAATCTACGCATTTTAAACGCGACGCTTCAGTATTGTTGTTTATTATAGATATAAGTTTGTTACAATGGCCGATTTTGTTGGTCGTTAAAAAGGGTGGTGAAAGAATTTTTCCTGACACGTTTATGCTTTATTTATGAGATTGTAAATCGTTTTTAAACTTTTTGATAGCGCTGTTATAGCATTTCACTAAATATTTTTCCGCTGTCCTTTTATATAAGTTAAGGTAAAAGCCTGCAAAATGCCCATTCGAGTTCATTAGTTATTTCTTTAGTTCGTGGTAACCTCTCCGAATGCTGGCTAAATATTATTACGTACCTTTTAACACTTAAATTTTTACTGTCGGGTAATGAAAACTGATTGTTTTCTTTGCATACATACTCATAATTATATATAATATGGCTACGTACATTTCCCGACCGATCAGAGCATGATGGCGTCTTGAAGGATGTAATGGAATGTTTGTTACTGATTGTATCGAGTCGCATAGATCTGTCACATCTCACGTATTTGTTGACATAATTCACACCGACCGCGTGTGTGTCTATTTCCTCTATTCCTTTGCGACAATATGGAAGTTCTTCAATAAAACTGTTTCTACTAGGCAACATAAACATCGTACGTGTACACGAGTTGTCGGCGCACAGGTCTTTAACAAATTTATGATCAGTTCTACCGCGTCGACAATTGCCCGGCTTTTCATTACTTGATGTGCGGTTTTTTTGTATAGTTTCCTTGTAATCGACATCAACATTTATTGGCAAATTCCTCAAACACGAGATTAATTTTTTACCAAATATTATGTGCTCCACCGCAGCAAGGTCAGTCGGAGAGTAATATAAACAATATTTTTCGATTGTATTCACGGGTCGTGTGAACTTATCACCGTTGAACAATCTAATACTGATATTAAGAGTATTCGCAATCCTGCTATAAGCGCCGCGATAATAAGGACTATCGTCTTGGGTCGGCAAGACAAAATCACCAATTTCCGGTTTCAATATTGCAAATTCTTTGTGAGTCGGGTCTACAATGCGATTTTCTTCTTCTATTTCAAGATTTAGAAGATTTAATTTTTTCAGCGGTAAATGAAAATATCGATCTAATGGAGGTTTATACACCAACGGGATACCACCGTTAAAGTGCTCATCCAAATCGAACGGGACGCATTTCTGCAGGTTTTCGTCGAAAACGGTTATACATCGCATGTCAGGGGTTTGCAAATACAGATCGAAATATTCCGAATTTTTCGTTATATTGTAATCCTGTAACTGTTTGAACTGAGTATGGGCCGATCTACAATCCGGCGGACATGATGTAGTTACTGTAGAGTAATCGACACATGTATTATACGCAGGGGATTTAGTCCATAACGGCGGAATCGCTGCGGGTGTACGCGAAGTAGAATCACATCCTTTACGCTTGACCAACGACCTCGCCACTTTATCGTCAATATAGCTGATAGATAATTGGTCGTCTGCCCCAACTAGACAATTAACGATTTTACCCGAATAGTTGTCAGTGAAAACGAAAACTTCGTTTTTGGCGACCGTCAAGCATTCGTTCGGCAAGTCAGAACAGGTCAGTGTGTCCGGATCAAAATACTGTTTCTCTGCATATTTGCACGAACGCGTTTCGGGTAAACCATTCACGCATTCTGTGTATTGGTAATATGGCAGGTTCGAGTTGTGATTTACGGTACCGTCCGGACTCAGGAGGCAATAGTTTAAAGCACCACACGGATATCTACCGTTTGGTATGTAACCATGCTCACCGCAGACGTGAACCCGTCTGATTTTATTGTCACCTTCGCACTCGAATATATTCTTTGCGTCCGCACGATCCAAGACGTATTGGCCGGATTGTTTTCTGTAGCAGATATTTTCCTTCACACACCCAGCAGACTCGGCGAAAACAAACCCCTCCGGACACCATCTCTCGATCGGCGCCGATCCTTCCCCGCCGACCTGCAGCTCGTATTTTCTCTCACCTTTGTCCACTATCTCGAAGTTGTTAGAAATTTTGGCGGCAACACTGGTAAACTCTTTCGCGTTTAATGTTTTACCGTCAGCAAAAGATCTCAACTGCGTCATACCGACTCGGTTGTCGTACTTAACGCGCCATTTGTGTTTCAAATTGAGAAGTATCTTTATGAATATAAAAACCACGAAAAACACCAGTACGGCGACGATCAACATTTTTTGTTACCAAAAAAATACCTCATTATCCTGTCATCGTTGTGTGAAGCCTTCTCGATGATATCGGCGAGATTCGTGCAGTCGTACACCTTTACCAAGTTGGCTCGAATCATGAGATTTATAGTGACGTGGTCCACTGGGTGTTTGCAGTTCAGTTCAAAGTACAGATATTGATATTGATTCGGTTTACATTTTGTTTGGTGAGTTGTAATTTTGGACGAAACATTCGAACAGATTAACATTATCGTTTTTTTTTGTTTGATTATTGATTTCAGCTGCTATATAAACAGACCAAACGTTCAAGAGGTAGTCAGTCTATCAAGTCAGTTAGTCGACAAGAGATAATGGAACATATTTTTTTAAAATATATTGAAGAGTTGGAAAAAGAACATGGGACATCTATATCTCACGGATTATATATCAGAATGCGTAGTATGTTTTTGGCCGAGTTCAAGAAGGAGTATATCTGCGCAGTTATAGTGGGATTCAACAACGATCAACTATACCACATGGAAGATGAAAACTATATGACTGGTACAAGAGTGTCCCATAATCTAACGGACAACAGCAATAAAATAACCAAACTCTTGAAGGCACTTAATAAGTGTCATATTGCCGTAATCAAAACTCCAATGATCCGGTCGAAAACACCCAACAGTTTTCAAACGGATCTCGAAATCTACAGTAGATTTCTACTCAACGTGCTGAACTTGCTGAGAAGAGAAAGAAAATATGACACCCTACCCGTATTAACCCTAGGCATAACGGCCTTCAATGTGGTGACACAGATTGGAAGTCTCATGAACATGCCGTACCTGAACTTCTTCAGCGCTTGTCATCCCGTTTTGGTAAAAGAAATACAGCGATCCTGCGACAAAGAATGGTCGGAGACGAGACGATTCGCCATGAAGGAACTGATAAGATATTATGAAAACAATTTCGAACGCATCCTGACGACGTTTTGCAAATCAATCGAATGCACCGCCTTGACCCAAGCGGTATAATCGTCTGCATCATCATAACACTATCGGAGGGCTGGTGTTGTTTGGCGTTTTCTTAATTAAAACATAGTTTGTATTTAAATACGCAGACAAAAATATACTAGACAAGACATGGAGACCGGCGCTGACAACAAGCTTAACGATACCAACGTCCATATATCTGGACAGTATGACATCTATCATGATGATTACAATCGAAACCGTAGCGATGCTCCACAACACAACGATATACATTTTTTTTTCAAAGACGTAAGCATGAAGGTGTTTCAAAATTCAGAAGAAAATGTTCGCAAATTTCTCCCGAGAATAACAACAAGTTCGAAAGTAAAGGTCCTGGTCGACGCCCCATCTTTGGACGAAGGGGATCTGAAATCGTTGTCGCATCATACAAGACAATGGAAATACGTAAGGGAATTTCAACAGTTTGACCATATATGGCTGCCGGTATTTTCAAACAGCTTCGTATTGTATAGTAATTTCCTTCTGAACTACTTAAAAAATTCAACATATCTCATATGTTATGGGGTCAAACTGACCGAAAATATTGATCTCCTACAAATACCGGACTTATTAATTTTTCCTATATCTTCGGATGTGAAACACAACCAATTTATTGTTGACACTTTTTATAATTACAGTAGCAAATTTCATTGAATAAATCGTATAAATTAATTTGAAATCATTGTTGTTTTTTTATTTATTTTACCCTGCGCAAACTCCACCGATCCTTACATTTATCTTTTATTGTTTTTATTCTGTCAATATTCACTTTTACGTGCCCACGTTTAACATTCCAGTTGGTGTTTTTTCTGGAAAACTCTTCGATTATTTTTTTGGAGTTTAATCCTCGAAAAGTTACAAATGAGTCTAACGTCGATAAGATGAAATGCAACTCTCTGATGTATTTTATCACCTCGTATTCATGCTCTATTATTTTCCTCAATCCTATTTCTACAGTATCGGCTATGCAGTAAACGAATCGGTAGTAGTCGAGGTTTTGGAATCCCGACACGTTCTCGTAATGGCCTTCGAGAAAAAGTTTCAGCTCATCTAAAAACTCACTCCATTTTGAATACAGAGAAAGCAATAAGTCTAGATACTGTTGCCATTTGTCAGCAAGGAAAATAATTTCTGTGACCTTTGAGTCGATCATCTTACATATGGCGAGGTACATTTTTTATTCGGAGTCAATCATTTTATTCTTATATACAAAAGAACGGCATAAATGGCAAAAAATAGAGCGGCCAGCGTGGAAGATCCGACGCCGTTCTCCACAGATCTAACCGGTAAGTTTGCCAAATTGCTGTGTTGAATAACATCGGCAACTGATTTTGTAAAACAAGTGTGTTTTAATATAGTACCTTCTTTTGTGTCTACTGCAAATTGAATTCCATCGGGATGTGAAAACTCGTGCGAACAATATTTGTATACCTTTGGAAGGATAGGCGCAACGTCGGGATGTTGTTTGACCAATGACAACCCATGAATTTCTCCGAAATATACGGCGTCGTCGTGCAACCACAACATAAAGTCCATTTTTTAAAGAATCATTTCAAAAAAAGACAATGTCCCAAGAAAAACTCGACGTGGTGAACGAACTGTTCAAACAGCGCAGGCTTAAATTTCCAAGACGTCGGGTGATCCTGAAAGGGATCGGCGATTTGGTTCAAATTGATCTTATGGAATTTCCTGACGATGTCCGGCAAAACCGCGGACACAGGTACGTTCTAGTGGCTATTGATTGTTTTTCAAAACGTTTGTGGTGTATACCCGTGAAAAATAAAACCGGCGAGCAGATTTCCGAGGCACTTGAGGGTATACTGAAGACCATTCCTACTCCACCAAAAAACATCCAGAGCGATAAGGGAACGGAATTCTACAACGTCGTGTTCGGACGGCTGATGGAAAAATATAACATCAACCACTACAGCACTCACTCCGATACAAAAAGCCAGATAGCCGAAAGGGTCATACGGACGCTAAAGCTGTGGATATACAAAGAATTTTTCATAAGAGGACACAGGAGATGGATAGATTTTTTGGATGATATTGTAGACCGATATAACAACAGAATCCACAGAACCATCGGGTGTAGGCCGTTGGATGTCGGCAAACAGAACGAGGAAGAGATATTGCAGAGGATAAATGAAATCCGACCGGCGCCCAAACGAAAACGAAAGTCGCCAAAATTCAAAGTGGGAGACAAAGTGAGAATCAGTCGATTGAAGCAGACGTTTGAAAAGGGCTATACGTACAACTGGACTCCGGCGATTTACACAGTAGCCGAAGTGATCGACAAATTCATTCCCGTAACCTATAGAATCACCGATTCGAGCGACAACCCAATCCTGGGCCAGTTTTACGAAGAAGAATTGGCGAAAGTTAAACACGACGGTGTTTATTTAGTGGAACGCGTTCTACAAAAGAAAGGAAATCGTATGAAAGTGCGCTGGTTGGGTTTTGACGAGAAATTCGACTCATGGGAATTGATATCGGAAAGTTTCATGTAAGTCGATTAAAAAAAACAAACCAATGAGAATGGAAAGCAATCGAAACGATCTGATTTGGAAACGTATGCAGAGGATCTTAAGATATAACGTGCCGCTGATGGAAGGGATGTTTTTACCACTTAGCTATACGGTTGTTTTCGCTCAACGCATTAGCTCGTACAGATCGTTTTAGCCTGTTTATTATAAAAATGAACGTAGGGAAGCTGATAGCAATAATTGGACTTTTGGTTTCGTTGGGTTGTCTTGTCGCCGCATTCCGCTAAAAGAAAGATAAAACAGCAAAATGAAGTTGACAATATCTCTGCAAAAATTTTTTATTATTTACGGCTCTACAAATAAAGATTGTATCCGACATAGAAACAATAGAATGGGCGACGTAACCGTGGATATAACAGACGGTGAGTCTGAAGAAGTAACTACAATGTTCAACACGAACCTGAATCGTGGTTACAAGAGAGAATCTTCTTCTACGACACCGACGGTTCAGAAACGAATTAAAAATGACTAAAGACTTTGTAGGACATTGTTACCTGAAATGTCTGGTCGATACGATAGACCCGCTTTGGATCACCCAATGTAACTGGTATAATCGATTTACCGGCAGCTGTCACGACTCCTCCAATAACGCTGAAACGTTTTTATATATATCGAACGACGGTCGCAGATTGCTCTACGCCACAAACAACATCCTGGCCTTTGACGAGACTACCGGATTCCCTTGGGCTTCTAACCGCGGCGAAAAGATCAACCTTATTCCGGAAAAAGAAACGAAACGAAAATTTCTATATCCCGGCTTGTTTGTATCGGAATTTGTCCATCCACGCAAGCTGACAACGCTCGGCGACTTTACGAGGAAGATGCCATTCTCCGGTGCGATTATAGTTGGATATATTGACAGCATTATAGACTTGATACCGTTTCACATGTTCCCGTATTGTTTATCGGAAGATTTGCTTTTGGTTGACGAATATACCGAGCGCATCTTGTGCTGTTCCTACAACTATATTCTTAGTTTTTCCCACCCGATACCAGGTAAACAGCTTTTTAACCTGTTTTCTAAACGCATTCACCCGTTGCTGGCAGCCGAGCGACAACATAAAAAGTCCACTACCTATGCTGGCGACGAACTCATACCGGCGTCTAAAATGAAAACGTACTGTGCTAAACTGATACAAAAACAGGCGCATATCGACATCACCGCGTACATCTGCAACTTGGTCTATTTTCTGGGTTGTCTGGCGACATATTGGAGGCTCGGCATCAAATGGCCACACAATAGCGTTATGAAAACCTCAAAGAGGAACACTACAAACAAATGCTTGTCGATTTGCAGCTTCGCTAGGGTGTCTCCAGTCCCGGGCATCGAAGAAAGGATTCACAACTACATGTGTTCAGAGGTGATGAAATCGTTGCCAACTGTGGTGAGGAGAAATTCAAAACCAATATACGAGACATACAAAAAAGTATTACACGACCTGAAGCAGTTTATTATAGAGTTGGACTATGAAGGAAATGTGTAATGTTCTGGGAAGGATGAGACAGTATTGTATTGCCAATAATGTGACAGGCTTTTATGAGGTTCACCAAAGGTGACAGAGGGATTGTAGTTGAACGGGCGCTGAAAATAATTCTACGAGCTGTACGAGCGATGCGTATGGGAGGTATAATCAGAAAATTCTGTGGTTAGAATTATTATAATATCCGTATTTCGTTATTTTACGGTATACTGATTCATATTAGGTTTGTGTTAAAAAGTATAACATTTTTGTTTTAAAAAATTTTGGAAATATTTATTTTATTTATAATTTTCTTATTTTGAAAAATAAACTGTTAAAATGATTTATGATGATTAGTTTTTTTTTTCTAAACAACCACAATTTTCTTTTATAGGATATTTTAAGGACGTAAAAATATTTTTATAATATTGTCACCGCCTTATTTAACATTTTATTTAGTCCAGCGATTTATATAATTACTTATTTTGTTCGAAAAAACAACTTCATATTTTCAAATAATTTTCGTTATCTAAGTACCATAATTCTATTTCCCAACAAAAGAATAAAAACAACCCTAATCACAGCTTCTGAAACTTTTGTATATATTACAAAGATTTTTATAAGACTCGGTAGTTACTCTTTATTATTATTAGAAATTAATTAATTATTCGTTGATATCTAAAAATTTTTACAATCGAATGAACGTTTTGCTAATGTGGTTGAGTGACTCATATGAATGAGATAAAAGATATGTCACATTACCTTCGGCAGATAATGGGTTATTTTGGTGTTTAACATGGCCAATTTAAATAATTTAAACAGAAAATAGTCCATCTATTTAATCTGAACATCGTTCGTTAAATATATACTACTATTACCTTCAGTCAAATACACTCAGTAAACAGTAGGAAATAATTAGGTCTATTCAAGTCAGAAAATGTTTTGGGTTTATTTAGGTTTAGTTTTCATTGGTCAGATTGTGGTAGTTTTAGTTTTCTTTATTTGTGTTTGGTGTTATGGTCAGATTTGCTGTTGTTTAGTTGGCTTTATTTGTATATTGATTGTGATGTAGATGGTGAAGGTATCTAGGTTTTTTTTGTAGTGAGAATATTTGGTAAGATAGTCAGATTTTTTTACGGTGAGATAGTCAGATTGTGTGTGTGTGTGTTTGTGTGTGGTCAGATAGTGAGATTGTATAGTCAGGTAGTCAGATTTGTTTTTATGGTGAGGTAGTTAGATTGTATAGTCAGGTTGTTAGATTGTGTGTGTGGTCAGATAGTCAGATTTTTTTAGTCAGGTAGTGAGATTGTGTGGTCAGGTAGTCAGATTTTTTTTTTAGTGAGACAGTTAGATTTTTTTTACGGTCAGATAGTCAGATTGTGTGTGGTGAGATAGTCAGATTGTATAGTCAGGTAGTCAGATTTTTTTCAGTCAGGTAGTCAGATTATATGGTAAGGTAGTTAGATTGTATGGTCAGAAAAGGGAATGTTCTCAAATAGGGTGTTATAAATATATATATATAGTGCCGATGAATAATGTTGGTGGTGTTGTCGGTTTTGGTGAATCGATTAATTCTCCTTATTCAGTACAGTTTATAGATGGAGGATGAGTTGGTGTTGATGTAGGTGGTGATGATGGTGGTGGTGGTGGTTCATTAACAGTTACGCTTAAGTTGTTAGTCAGATAGTCAGTTTTTTTTATTGGTGTGTTTATTTATTTGTATTTGGATTTTTTTCGATTTGGTTTGTTGTTTAATTGGGTTGTTTTATTTGTATAGTGATTTGGGTTATTTAGTTATTTGTATTTGGATTTTTTTTTAACATTCTGGCTCTTTTCTTCTTCTTATTCTAATACATAGTTGGTGACGATGATGATGATGGGTATATGTTTTATTTATATAAACTCTAATTTGGGAAGAGGATAGAGAGAGAATTGTGTTTGTGATATGGGGTTGAGAGTGTTATCTCTATATATAAAGGGGATGGTTGGAGATCAGTAAATAATTATTGTCGATGATACAGTATGGAGGATGTATACAATTGTTATTCGTTACAAGTTATGTCGTGGTGTACGATATTTAATACTTTATTGAATAAAAGAATGCCTCGCTACTACGATCTTGATACGGTGCTATATTATGCACAAAATCCTATGTTCAAAGCAAGTGAATGTAAATTATATTGTATTATTAAACAAAAATATGATGAATGTTATTGGATAGAGGAGCTAAGCGTTTATCAAGTTTTACAAAAAAAAGTGATTGATCATTTGAATCGAAAAATATATAACTTCTCAAATAGGGTGTTTGTAACATATGATGACACTCATAAATATATAATGCGTTTAAGTCGACGTGGAAAAATAAGTAGGCGTATATGATATATATTCAACACAGTAATCTTTTTTTACTAACCTATATCTTATAAAATCTTATCATAAGATTTTTTATGTGTACAAAAATTGTTATTGGTGAGTAAAACAGTTAAATTTTAATTTTTAGACAAAAAAATACTAAATGAATTGATTATCACATCAATTAACTGAAATTAACCATATCCTTTTTTAAAAAAAAAACTATATATATTATAAATATATATGTACATTGCAGTCTAGTAAAAAAAAATTTCAGAAAAAAACATTATTAACAATTATAACTGTGAATTGGTGTCTGGTAAACTATCACAAAATAAAATTAATTGAAACAAAGTAAATAATAATTAACAAATTTAACCAAAATATGTTTTACGGACCATTACAAATTTTAGAATATAAAAAATACAAATATGTAGTTGTTGCATAAAATAAAGTAAATGAGTAGAACAGATAAATTTTAATTAATAAACAGAAAAAATTACTACTCTCTCTCTATCTATCTATCTATCTCTACTTATCTTTTTCAACTTAGAATTTAAATAAATAAAACATATACCCATCATCATCATCATCACCAACTTCGTATTAGAATAAGAAGAGGAAAAAACAAAGCCAGAAAGTAAAAAGAAATCCAAAACCAAATAGAAATAAATAACTCAATCTACACCACCAACCAAATCGCCATACAAATAAAACCATCCAAACAAATCTGACCATAACACCAAACACAAATAAAACAAACCATCTCAATCTGACCACAGAAAACTAAAACTAAACAAATCCAAAACTATACTCAGACACAAATCACTCCAGACGCAAATACAGACAGCTAAACCCATCCCAATCTGACCAGAGAAAACAAAAACTAAACAAATCCAAAACTATTTTTTAGTTTAGAAATTCGAGACCATTACAAATTTTAGAATATATTTATAGGCCTTCGGTTTTTTTTCAAAAGTATGGTTAAGTTTTATTGTACGAGTTTGAACCATATAATAATTTTACATTTTTTTTTAAAAGGAATATCATATTGGTTGAATCATATTATATTTTACAATTTACGTTTTATGTATTAATGAAACACTGCTTGGGGAGCTTTTGAAGAAATTAAAAATTCAACTTCTGTTTAATCCTATAATTACTATTACTAGACTCGATGAACAAGCAGTATCATATTTAAATTTTACAATTTCTAAATGAATAAAGCAGTTTTTATCCTATTTAAAGTTTGTTTGTGTAAGTTGTTCGACACCTACAGATAAAATTGAAACAGATGATACAGAGACATTGTTAAGGCAACTCTCTGGCAATTGCGTACTCAATTTCCCGCTCCTTTAGTATTTCAAATCTTCCAAATAAAATAGTTCCTATGACATCACACACGTCATTCTTTCTGCCCCTTCTACCGTTCTTTACATCCTTTGTCTTCCAGACTCTCGCAAGTTAGCAGGCGATGTAGCATGTTGAGGCACTCTTTCGTTCCGGTCATTAGTGGCGTGCTATGACCGTTCTGTTTGAATGTATGTCCGCGTGGATGTACTTTGTTCGATCTCTGTATGAGAACTCTAATTGTGCGAATTTCATGGTGTATTATGCATTTTTAACTGATATAATTTGCAAATTATGTTTTAGCAACTTTACAATCTATTATTCACGCGTTATCTACCAGTGCGCAAAACTTCAAGACTTAATCGAGGTAAGTGCTAAATATTTGTTGTATTTTTTGTTGACTGCGAGAGCCTTCCTATATTTCCTTTGATGTCATTTAATTCATTTTGTTGTTTAATTTGTCAGTCGTTCTTAATTGCCTTAAATTGCCAGTTACAATCAGTCAATCGTTTAGCCGTGATTGCCGGCTATCTTATCAACGCAATCTGGTTCTCCGG
Organism: Catonia carolina; assembly: GCA_035578175.1. NCBI lineage: Eukaryota > Metazoa > Arthropoda > Insecta > Hemiptera > Achilidae > Catonia > Catonia carolina. The sequence goes on along the minus strand of JAQMRL010000022.1, from coordinate 5,623,396 downwards.
AAACAATCGTTTATTTGCCGTTTTATTAAATTCAATAGTTATCCGTCGCGGGTAATTTCATTGTGTTTAAAAATTCAAGATATCCCCCGCGGGAAATCGAACAGACATAAAACTATAAAAACCGTCTTGATGGATGGTCAACTTAATATATTAATTTTGTTGTCATGAGCGTACGGTCGATGACGGAGACAGCCCATGATGATGCAGATACAGAAGTTTTGGTTTGTATGAAATGCAAAAAGAAATTGGAGAAGAAGAAAAAAAAAAGTTCAATACCAACAATACACAAAGGTACGTACACCTACCGCCCGATTGGAAAGGTTTTCGAGGAATTTGATATATACTTGAAAGAACAACTGGCGCTTTCTCAGGGGACAGCATCTGAATCGTTAACATCACAATATTGCGTATATGAAGACCGTTCCCCGAGTATGATGCCTGATTCAATTAAACAATATCAAAGCGTTAATGAAAAACTTTACCCGAACGTGGTGTCTGACTACACTACACCACAACAACAACAACATCAGAATCCTTACCGGAGTATGGGACCCATCCCCATTAAGGAACAACTAAGTGACGGTCAGAAATTGTCCAAGAGAACGGCATCATATTGTATTAAGCCGCAACAACAAAGAAACATCGAAGAAACTTATGGGAGTAAAGGATCTCACTCCATTACACTTTCACAACATTGTAGTAATCAGTCTGAGACTGATTCATTGAAGATGGATATTGGGTATTTTATATCAGAAATAGAAGCCCGGCCTGCAATTTGGGACATACGGTCAGACACCTATAGGGACCCCATAAAGAAAACATCCGCCTGGAATGAGTTATGCGTTAAATTTGTACCACGGTTTAAAGAAATGGATATTTCAGATAGAAAAAAGGCGGGTAAGTCAATTTACCATTATAGATAGCAAAAATAATTAGGTATAAATTGTTAATTAAAGAATAGTTTTTTGGAACTTCTCCGTTAGTTTTTGCTCTGATAATAATGCTTTTAAGTTTGATAGATAGCAGGCTATATCTTAAGTCAGTTCCAATCGTAGCCGTCCTTATGAAAGTTAGATATAGAAAGATTTACGGTACATTTTCTGAAGTAAAGTATATTTCAAATAGTAAACGTCAGTACCAATTTAATAAGTCAGAAGTATATTACTAAGTTGTTGTAGCTCTACACAAAGTCTGTTAAAGCCGTTAAGCTGTTTTCGCCGAAAAAGTTCCATTTTGTAAGAAATATGTATGTTTCACGTTTTATGACTAGGCCTACATGAAAAGCATTTGTAATGGTATCAGGTATATCTTTGGGGTTCGAAATATCTGATTCGTTATTATAGATTAACCCTTTTTGGTTTTATATATGACTGTTTTGCAAGACATAAATTAACCAGTAAATATCAGTAGCTTTAAGAGTCATCCGCCACTATAATTCTTATAATTTTCAATATCAATTGTAGCTAATTTGTAAAATAATATCCACAAAATCCTTCAAAACGCCGAATAAGTTTTTCAGTTTAAAAAATTTTAATTCTATTGTTTAAGATGTCATATACGAATATGTTTATATTCGGATTATTTGTTAAATAACATATTTACAGTTATTTAAAGTTGTTTTTATATTTTACAGAATTAAAACTGAGAAAGAAGTGGAAGTATCTGAGAGACCAGTTAGCTGTAGAGTATGGCAAAATTTCACCAACATATTCTGAAATTCCGGGATACATAAACAATACAACTAGATGGCCTCATTTTCATTCCTTACAATTTCTCAAAGACATTGTGATACCTAGGCGATCAACTAATAAATTTAAAAAAAAACCACTTTCAGAGATTTAATAAATCCTTGTAACTAACTAATTAAAGTCTTCGGTTAAGATTTCGGTTGATTATTTTTTCGTAATTTTAATACTTCCATCATTATAATATTTGGTTACTCTTGTCTTGCGACACGAGCATTAAAAAGAAGTTTATAAATTTAAAATCCTATATACTAGATACCAAAAATAAGAAGACTCAACTTGTGCAATTTTATATTTTGAAATTATACAGCTTTGAAAATATGACAGATTCGTATAGAAATTTGGTTCCGATAAAAAAAGAAATGAGCATTTATTCGGCCGTAGCTCTGTTTGTCAATTTCCTTTTTCTATATATATTCTTTACCAGCTCGTACACTGATAAACAACTGCACTTTATCAGGGAATATATCGGGCTGAATTACGAGTTTCTTTCAGCCGACAAAACACAAATCGAGAACACGTTAAGATATTTATCCGCGTACAAATTGCCCGACAACGCATTATCGCTGATATGAGGAGTAAAATCAGACGCCGATACGGTTTGATCGGCGGTAACTGTACTGTCTAGTTGTACACCGCAGCCCGTATTACCTCAATAATCGGTTGAACAATTTTGTGGTGAATGAAATACAATCTCCTTCTCAAATAATGTGTCCCGGAGTTAGACACGAATGTTTCCTAGAGTTTCCAAAAGGTGCTAAAGAAACGGGAGAAACACAACTACAGGCCGCTGTACGAGAGTTGCAAGAAGAGACTGGAATCGATTTCGGCAGTGAAACGATAGAATCCGACCTCATGGTCGAACAAACATATTCAGCAGCGTGTGGAAAACGGTATAAACTGTTCTATTTTGTTGTGAATAAAAAACTTTTCAACACTATGCGCACGACGATCATACAGTCAGCCACAAATTTTGATATAACGATTTGGACACACTGGAAACTTATACGAAACTTTTTCGTTGAAAAACAATTTTACTCGTTAGTATCAAAACTTGACGGCTATTTTAATATTGTTAGAGAATTTTATTTTAAAAAAATGCTCCTAATAAACAGAAATGTTTTGGCTACCGGCAGCGTTGTGGTTTTCATCTGCTCTCTGCTCTTTTTGGTGGTGAAGAATCCGTTTCTCAATAAACACTACGTTTTTGCTTCATTTTCTTCCCGACACGGCATCGATGTGGGAAGTATCGGCAATGCTTTATTGTTGTTCAAATCGAAACCACACGGCCTTTCCGGTATGATGACGCAAAACGAGACGTATATACACGACGATCTAGAAAACGCAGAACATGTCTGTAGGCCGCCGTACGTGCCGACCAAAGTTTTTAAAGCTGATGGCTCCGGCCAACACGAGACATGCTTCATGAACGCCGACACCCTGTGGAAACTGTACAATACCAAAATATCTCATAAATTCTTTGACATGTCAAAACAGCTCACCGAATCGGAGATAATCAAATTGATACGTCCGCTATTACTCTGATCCTTCGTCTACATCAACTTGTGGTTTCACAAACAGGGATTTTTTTGTTCCACAATCGCCGCACACACACGATATCCGCCAAGCGTTTTGCGATCTATTGTTCACCCTTATCCTTTCCGCTCCTAAGGACGGCGTACGCTTTTTGCACTTAAAGCAGTAAATATCCATTCTATTTTTTATATATACTGTCTTCTGTAAAAATTAAAAATAGTATCATTTTTATTCCTCTCATGGACGACCAGACACAACAGTGTTTCTTAGACGAGTGTTCGAACGAAATATTATTTCTCTTACAAAGATAGCTGTTTAGTTAAAGTGACCGAGCGAGAGTTGCAGTCTTTGGAGATGGATGAAGGCTGCACCTACAACGCGGACATAATGACCTAGGGTGAACCTGGTCAGACCAATATACACACATAAGAAGCTAAACATTTATTCGATGATTATGTAATTTTATTTTGGAAATATATATACATAATTTTTGTCTTAATCCATAGTTATTACTTTTTATATTTTGTTTCGTTATAATATAGTTGATATATATCAATTTATTTTTGGTAAAACATCTCTCTAATAGTACCACCACCCTCTATGAAAGTCGGTTTTTGAAAATTTCACACTGGACGAATCGAACAAAAGGTAAATGAAAAGAATTTTTTTGTCAAATGCAAGAAACTCCAGACTTGTAACTTTAATTTTTAGTTTGTTAGGATATAAATAATAATTAATGATATGGGACCTAATAATAAACACCACACAATTATAAATAAAACATTTTATTCTTGTTTGTAGGCACATTTAATAATTAATCAAGCCAAATTTACATTTTAAGATATATACTAACTATTAAACAATGATTTCGATGATTGTACGCTGTTTTATTTTAGAAATATGAAAATACATCTATACAGCACGCCCAATTAAGTATATCACATAGTAACGAGCATAGAACCGATTTCAATCAACATCATAAACTGTGTTCATATTAAACGAAATAGTGTTGTTACAATTTGATATATTTTCACGCCACCAGTGAAATATAGTTCTGACATTTTCATACGCGCAAACAACTCCAACCCCATGTCGGAACCCGCACTTTTTCAAACCATCCAGTCGATATGTTGATCGAAGTTGGCTCAATCGTGGACAACCATAATGCGTTTCAATATTGATTATATCCACAGTTTTAGATTTAACGTATTGTTTTACCCACTCAGTTTTTTTCTCACCTTTTACGTAAATCCTCCCTTCAGTGATGTTGTCAAAAATTTCAGATATATAATTTATATCATGAATGCCGCAGTTCCAGTCTAACCCGTGATGTATGTTTCGTAGCCACGTTGCCATTCTTCGCATTTCTTTGGACAATTCAGAAAATGGAAATGGTGGTTTGAACAGAAAATGATTGTTTAACGTTTTACCGTAGTCGCAGGATATAATCGCCAGTTCTTTAAAAATAAATTTTCTATTATTGTCGAAGAATCCCTGGACATCGCAAAAGTACTCCATGGCTGCTGTAGAAAATATGATAACAATAATATTTAGTCCATTCTTTTTATAGTATTTCCCCCACTCAAATTTATTGTTGTGATTTAAAATTAATAAATCATGAATCTTTTATTGATATTTTTTTCGTAAAATGCGGTTGATGACTGAACAATTTTTCATACTTTTTCTTAATACAAACACGATATTTGTGTTTGGGGAATATATCGAATTGCCAGATATACATATCGCTATCGTGTGAGCAAATACATTTTCCATCGTCGTCCACTCTTAAACAACCCATTCTTATACCCTTGCACATTTTATCATATTGATATACACTGTTGCAGACGCAGACTGACTGAAACGAAGTTTTTTCTTTGTCGTAAAGCGTTTGTAGGTGCCCTCCCGATCCGCATTTCGCCAGGTTTTTGGATATAGATTTCGGAACGCATGTCTTGGATCGACAGACCCATTGCATGGATTTGTTTGCGCAATTCTGTTTACAGTGATAATCGGATGCACACGAGACGTTTCCCTTAAAGCAGTTTTTCAAAAACGGTGAAACGAGCAGATATTCCTGGTCGTTGTAGAGTCTGTTGTAGTTGCTCAAAAGCGAAACATTCGCCTTTTCTTCGGAATATGAGGTGTTATACTTGCGCCACTGTATAAAAATTGAAACGAGTATTAGAACGGCGAATATTAAATACGTGAGGAAGTTGTCGACCATTTTTTAACACTTGTCAAAAAACCAAAGAGAATGGGAACATTAACTAGATAAAGTCGAACCGCAGAAGCGAAGCGTTGATTTCCGTTCCGTCATCTCTTCTTATCGTAATCTTCAAGGAAATTTTTTTCTTTCTGATTTGCGATAACGCAATATTGAGTGCTGTTTCGTAATCTATGTTGTATTCGTGTTGTTGGAGAATATATATGCCGAGAACACCCAGAATCGTGGCTAGTTCAAATCTTGTGCCTTGTACGAATGTCATTGTGTTATATCGTTATGTTTATCATCGTTATATAAAGGTAGTGTATACGGCTGTAAAAAGTGAACGTATAAAGCGGCTGGTATAATCACCTGTAACATATCGAAATATTCATGGTTGTTGTGGGTCATAAACGAATTTCCGAATTTGAGTGCACATTTTAAGTGTATCATCGCGTGAAGGACAAAATATACTATCCTAGTGATGTAAAACTCCTTCTCCAAAATATCAGATGAGGTGGCGGTAAGTACACTGTTGTTTGAATTCTCCACGGCGTATGCCGAACCGATCAGGTAAAACAATTCCTTAGAATTATACAGCATATATATAACGGCCGCGGACGAATGTTTTTCTGCGACGATAGCCGGTATAATGAATTCGTTAAAAAATTCCTCCCGTTTCTTTTTGAACAACACGCGGAGGTGCATGTTTGACGAGTCGTCTATGTCTATGAATTTCACGCTCATTGATTTCAAATCGATATCTATCAGCGTTTCTCTTAGCAGGTCGAAAATTTTCCTCAACGAAATCGCATTACCGGATTTCATTTCAGACATGATGACCGTCATGGATTTTCTCCACTTATCGTTCACCGCCTGGTTACCGTCATCTTCCAGTTTTATAAAGCTTCTTACGTGTCTGACCGGCTCGCTGGAGAGATACAACAACAGTGATTTGATCTCCCGCATCAAAGTCAAAATCGACTCTGGAGTTTCCGACAAATCGTCACCGCCTCGTTTCTTCGATTCGCCTCTTTCTTCTTCTACTAACTCATTGTCGCCGCTATGAATTCCTTCAAGAATTTTACCCCAGTCGGAACGTGACGTTGATTTTATCTCTTCTCTTTTCTGCATGTATAACCTTCTAGCCGTATCCCGGTCGAGTTTGTTGGCCGCACAAAATTTCTGCCAGTCGTTGTACACGTTCCGTTGCGAAGAGTTGACCATTTTTTTTATTTCCAATCCCATGACCACCTAATGTTCATCAGCAAAGCGAAAACCACGAAGAGAACGATGACAAATGGCACAATAGCGTTTTCGAAATACAACAGAAACACTGGCAACAGAAAACAGGTGCCAAACAGACTCCACCAAATGGCATTCGGTCTGAGTGGGTGATTTTCGCGCGTGAATCTTTCGTAGGTATTGGTTACGTCTTCAAACGCCCGACTGACGTGATCGATCACCTCCTCTTGTTTAGTGTTCTTCCCTTCCAGATAGGCCTCTATTAGCGGCGTCATAACTTTCGAACTGTACACATAAAGGTCTTCGGGCAAATGATCCGTCTGGTATATGGCATATAATTCTGGCGTCAGTTCTGAGAAAACCTCTCCGGTTTTTATTGGATAGATTTGGTCGTACAATTGTTTAAGTTTCTCGCAGTTTTTGTGTAATTCGGCCGCACCGATTTCGTATTTCATACCGTATGGATCGACAACGTCCAAAATTGTGCCGATCACTGACGCAATTAACAATCCGGTTGAAAGAGGATTACTCACGGCTGTGATCAAATTGAGGGCCGGTCTCAGCAGTCCTCTGGTGACAATGTTCAACGACTCTGAAAGATATACCGAATTCATCGCAACAGCGGACAATGACTCGCTCGCCGATACGGCCGTCTGTAGACTCTTCTTGGCGGCCAGAACAAACGCATCCGGTGCTAATGGGTATAGAATATGTTTTGTGTAATCAGTTATATTTTCCGATGTTGAATTGAGATTCTCTGATTTGGATGATTCGGTTGTGGTTCTCGTAATCCTATTACTCTTGAAAGGTTTGCAATCATAAAAGATTTTGTCGCGAAACGCGATCAGAGGATGTGCTACCGAACGTGTGATCGTTTTACCAAATAGGTAGTTTTCAAAAAAATTAACCACACTTTGGTTTCCACAACCGGTTCCTGACGCCTGCATCGTTTCCCCATAAAACTCACAATACTGTTTAGAAAACGAACATGAATTTTTCACCGAATCCCACATCAGAGGCGGTGCCATCTTTTCTACCGTATCTGTCGGATGTAAGCAGAAATATTTTAGCGCTGTATTTGTCAGGTAACACTTACCTTTCGCTTCGTCCCAGAACGTGTCGAGCGGTTTGTTTTCCTTGAAACAATTGTTCTGGCATCGATATATCGGAGCGTTTAGATATGTCGAACTGCACGATTGTGTATCCGAATTGTTTTTGCAGATGTGTTCGCCCAATTGAAAACAACAGGCAGAGATCGACTCGCAAAACTCTTTGGGCGATTTCAATTTGAAATCGTTTGGATGATTTTCGAGAAACCTCTCTGGAATCTTTCCGTAAACGGATTCGTTCCACGGTGTCGCTTGCAAATAATTAGTTTTACCCAACAACAGTAGTTTACTATATAAAGCGACCCTACGACAGACCCCGACACAATTTAATTGTTCTTCTTTCGACAAAGAACCATCCTCCATTTTTTTGAACATGATCCACGTCGACGAGTATCAACCCATTCTGGCAGACGTCATCAGAGCCGGTAAATTCCGTTTCAACACCGAGCCGTTCAAGATGCGTAAGGGTACGCTCTATACGCTACAGAATCCTTCAGTCCACACATATCAGGGGCTGTGCGTGGAAGGTGTTTCGTTTTTCGAAAAAGATTCAAACAATGAAAAGAAGATGTATTTAAAAGGATACGGTAAGATAGCCAGCGAGGACGTAGAAAACGCACTGCGCGACCACATTACCGTCGCACTGAAAGAAGCGACCGGTATCGACTCTTTTCGGGAAAATTGCGAGGTCAAGTTGCGGTTCGCCAACATATCATGCTGTATGGCTCATAAACAGTGTGCGGATGCGGCTAATATGTTACAGCTGGAGTTTACTAAACCGTCTTCCAAAAGTTCCGCCCGAGTGTGTCTGTTGAAGAATTTTGTCCACGGCTCTGATGACTATGAAGCGCTGAAAATGGAAAAGGAAAATGGAAGATACAAGCTTTGCAAGCCGTTGAGCAGCCCACAGTCGCTAAGTGTTGAGCCCAGTAAGAACATTTACAATCTGGTTACCACCCAATTGGATGGATTCATCACTATTAAATTGGTCGGTGTGGTGTTAACGGAAAACGAACAGGAGAACGCTGACTGCATCAGAATATGGTGCCATATTGTGGAGTCACACTTTAAAACGCCACTCTCTTCGTATGTTGAAAATATCACCTGGGCTGACGAAGCTGCCTAAATTCTTGTACTTTTAATTTTACCAGTATCTTATTTCGAATAGTTTATCGTTATCGAAAAAGTAAAAATAATATTTGTATTTTTTAATCTCTTCATGACTTAACATTGCAATATTTTTGTTGAATAAAGATAATCTGTCTATAACTGTATGATTCCTGTTAAATTTACTGCTGTATAGTAATTCCACCCCACTCATCATTTTCACCTCATTGCGATTCTTCTCGTCCTCCATCATCATCATCTTTATTTTTATTACTGCTCGATTTCAAATATCGAGTTGTATACGGTGAAGAGGTATGAGAACATTTCGTTTACTTCTAGTGACGAAATACCGGTCATTTCCTCTTTATCGTGTATCATTATGTGTCGTATACAAGTTCTGATCGCTTTTACGATCCGTTCTATGTTGTATTTTTCGATTGATATATGGTCGGATAACATGCTGTAATCGAAATCGTTTGTAAGTTCGTAGATGGATTGTATCCATTCCTGGTCTCGATTTCCGTATTTGACAAATAGTATCAGAATAAAATTTATAAAGAAATCGAAATTCAGGTAATCCAAACAGGTTTTTTCAAAAAACTTTCTCTGCCTATCGTCCCCTTTAATCGATGAAATAAGATTTTTGATACATTCGTGTTTCTTAACGGCTTCGATATGCTGATAACATATTGAAGTCATTTTTTTTTACATACTTAGCGGGTTTCGTCTCACTTTGTGGAGGTGATGGTGACTGCTTTTCCATGGATGATTTGGTTGGAGTCGTCTTAAGGACTCCGTCCAGATATTCGGTCAGCCTCGACCCCAGATACCCGAGTATCAGATACACAAATATCATTATGAACGCTGTTATAGGAGATTCGGCGGCGAGCGGCGAGTCGTAAGAGAGACCGAGGAAATTAGTTTTCATTTTTTGTCAATATGCTATAAATTCCGGGAATATGCTGCTAAGCGTCCAGTTATTATTTAAACTGCTAGATATGGGAATACGAAACTCGCTGCGTTACTGCTTTAACACGGTTATTCGTCCCATGGATGATCCATCAAATACCCCATTTAACGATATACCCCAATTGGAGTGGGTTATCATTGATGGTCATATGTTGCTCTATAAAGTCGCTTATGGTTTCGTCGATATCTTACAAAACGAAGACCTTATTACACAGCTGTTTTTAGACCATCTGATATCTTTCATGAAAGTAATATACTTACTCACAAACGAAACACCAATCCGCTGCGCTTATATTTGTTTTGATGGACCCGCGATCTCGAATCACAAGCATTATACTCAAATGAAAAGAGATTGCTCGGAGAAGGTTGGTTTTGGCGTTCTGAGCCGCAACGAAAGAGCCGATTTTATCAAATCATTCGGCGGTCACATATTCCAACTTCTCCAGTCATCCGACGAGTATACTTCTATGGTTTGTCTAACGGAACTTTCATACTGCCAGGAACCCGGTGAGTCGGATATTAAAATTGTAAAGAGATGTACAAAGCTTGACAAGGGTTCACGCGTGGTTATATTGAACAATGATTCGGATATATTTATTTCCTTAGTGCGACTACGTGAATTTGAAAACTTAACGATTTTACTGGATATCCCTGAGAAAGGTATACACTATTTGACAACAAAACGTCTAAACGAAATGATACCAAACTACGATATATTGATATTTTTCATTCTGTTTTTCTGTGGTTGTGATTACGAATGTCCAATAATCAGCGCCACCAAGAACCAGATAGAGGCCATAAAGAGGTTTCTTGAGGAGAATAACGTCCGCGATGTGACATCGAAATCGCTTTACAAATGCTGGACCAAGTTACCGATCAAATCTCGGTTACGCGTCACCGGTATAGACAACGACCAAGTTGTAAAACTGATACAATTAAAAACTTTTTCTGTGATGGAGATTATATCGTATTATTGCGCGCAAGAATATCTCAGCGAAAACCATCCTTCGACCAGTTTTGATTTCAGCCGGCTTTGTAAAGTCTATAAAAATTTAAAGTTAAAATATTGAACCAATACTTTCAATACAAACATGGACGGTGATGGAGCACAAGAAGAGGGTTTATCACCACGCAGCGACAGAATTATTACTGTGTTCACAAAGTCGCCGCCTGAGGAACGCAAAAATATTTCCGAATATCTAGACGAAACCGAATTGGCGATATCGTACGATTTACGAAATACCACAATTAGATTTGACGACCAATATCTACAGAAATTTATTCTGGCGAAATCCAGGCGTCAACCCGACGTCAGTCATCTTCTGATCAGTGACGCTCAACAAGTGACAGCTTCTCTTGCACTGTTGCTTCTGTTGAAATACCCAAAAGCAATCATATATCTGTACCCGGAAATGGATGGGCTTGTACAAACAACGAGTCCCGCTGTATATGAAACGCATAAGGTAGTAATCATAAAGAATGATATTGAAAAGAATAGAGATATTGACGGAGTTGATCGCATAAACGCTACTGAGGTTATTAAAAATTTTGAAAAATACATCGTACAAAGAACACTGATTAAAAAGAGAGTTGAGCAGCGGTTTACTTGTAGTAGGTGTAATTCAAGCCTCTCGGTTGTGGAATCGAGAGGAGGTGTAAGAAGTCTGGATGAGTTGACAGCGGTGAGTGTTGTCTGTAAGAATTGTGACAATATAAAATGATACTGTGTGAAGTATGTGGCCTGTTTTACCACCAGAATGAGCGCGATTATCATTTCAATAACGACCACAAATTGGATACGGTTTTGTCAGGGATGATATTGGTCGAATCGGTGGCAAAGAATCGGTTGGAGACGTTCATCATTTATAATCCATTGAAAATTATAAATTTGACATCCTACTTGGAATGGATAAAACCTTTTGTCAAAGACAAACTAACCGGAGCATATCCCTGTTTCAAAATCAATATGGTACTCGACTGTAGATTTTTCAAAAACGGTGAATTTGAAGCCAGAAGGTTTAAGACCAAAAATGAGACATATTTCAGCGGGAGCGATTCAGACGATTTTCTCGACAGAAATTTTAACAAACTAATCACAGAAAAGGACGAATCTGATTTTAAAGGCTCGGGTTGGACGTTTATAGAGCCAATATCTTTTGAACTTCGAAAGAATGCATTCTTTCCAATGGGACTCAACGCAGGAGATTCATTTGTACGCTGATAATTTACAAAACATTCTGCGATACGACCTGCTTGTATTTCCGCCGATAATACCAAATCAGTATATCATTTTTACATATAACCGTATCGTAAATTTCAACGATAAAAATATATTACGTGAACTGGAAGGAGGTTACGTGTTGTCTGATGATGCATATATTACGTACTTATTCGGCACTATTTTGTCGAATTTTTGTATTAGACATCGTATAGAAACATCACCACATGCGGCCAGTGATATACAATTGAAAAATACAGGATATAATTTGAAAAACAAAAAAAAACACCTCGCCCGCACCCCTTTTTGGTGTCTGAATATATATACTGGTTGGACTCTATCGCTGCCTCAAACACACATTCTACGACGCCAACGGGAACACTCGGACCACGTATATCTACGCAGGCTTATTGGAGACACTATTGAGGTTGTTAATTACATCGGACAACATGACCCTTCAAACGTTGTATGATTATGGCAAGCGTGTATTCGGTGCTAAAGATTTCGAGAAAATGATCGAGTGTGAGATGGAAAATTTGATTCCTTATATGAATTGTATCAGTGAAGGTTCTAATGTCGGAATCAGCATATTCAAGCAAATCCAACGCAATGCAACACAAGCCAGTCTAAATTATAAATATAACAGCATTCTCACGAAAGAGACTGACAGGGATATGAATATTTTCATGGATATACAGGACTTTCTCGACCTAAAACGCCCTAAGGCTTTGACACTGGTGAAATTCGACGACGAACAGCAACCTGTTATTCTGCCGTATAAAAGAACACAAACACTAAAACTGGATTGGTTGATATATTGGCAGCGAGAGAAGCCAAACAGTATTATTGAATGGTGTACAGATATATTCAACTTCAATCGCGTTATGGGAGGTATGTGTGGAGTGATAAACATGTCAAATCTGTTGGAACGTTTAGAGATTTTCGGCTCGTATAATCTCACTTTGCTTCTTGTCACTCTAATGACGGTCCACGAGGCTGAATTCAATCCAATATCGCGGAATGCCAAGCCCGAAAATAACGAAATACTCAAATCATTTGTCTACGAAGACGTGCATAGGAAGATGAAAAAAACAAAAATTGGTGTAGACCATCTCGTATATTCACGAACGAGAAATTTTTTCAATATGCCCGCCTTACAGGGAACCAATTCATTCTCGATCAGCATTCAACAACCATCGGATTGATCTGATCGGTGGTGGTGCTGATGGTGTAGAAAACTACGGAATCACCTCGATCAACAACACAGGATATTTTATTTCCTACTACCAGACTGGTTTTGGAATCGGACGTGTTAAAAATTCTCGTATAGTTGTTTTGCGTACCGCACATCGGACACGTATTAAGTCGGTTTAGGCCGTGAAAATACAGGCCGCAAAAACTACAGTAGTAAAAATAAGATGTATTACTCATTCCTATTTTTATTATAATGTCAACGTTCTTTGTGACGAAATGGTTGAAAAGAGGTTTCGTGTATATTGACGGCGAACCAAACAATTATTCTACGCGCCCTACATTCACGATCACGTATTAAAAAAACCAAATAACTGAAAGTTCTCCAGAAAAAAATGAAACAGGTACGTTTCGAAAATTTTCGGATTGTTTTCTTTGGGATTTATTCAAAATCGTTGAAGATCGTTATGATGAAAAAGCAATTCAACAACGTTTCGTCACATACTCTCGAAAACTTATAACAACGTTACTAAAAAAATATCTAGACCAACACGACAGATAAGGATTGCTCCATTTCAGCGAAATACATACCATAATATGAATACGCCAATATATCGTCTTTCAACGTCGTGTGTGTCTATCGATACAGTCTACCTATTGTTTTTTTTTTGGGTCGGTTGGAGAGATAAAATATGCATTCGTTCATTCGACAAGCGACCAAACAAATCGTAGACAGAAAAAGAATTCTTTTGAATTTTATGACAATATAACAAAATATGGAATTCCGATTGATAGAATTGAATATGTGAAAAAAGTTTTCAACTACGTCGGTCTGTTGGAAAAATATATCCTTAAGACCGATATTTTTGGAGACATGTGTAATCGCATCAGGATCAGAGAACAAAATATAAATTCGATGCGAACGGCCGTACGGACACACAATGTTTGGACTGACAAGAAACAACATAACCGATGGATATTGTATTTTGACGACATATTTCCACTCCTGTCGGCGTTTAGAATTCATTTTTGGGAAAACCGCGACCGGCGTTATAAACAAACGCTCTTACTCGTACAGAACGATTTCAAATTGTATAATGTGACTGGAGAACCTTTCTTATATAACGATTTCACTGATTTCACTATCGTCCACAAACTGCGCAAAATGAACGTCTACCTGCAAGACGGCGGCTGTGGTGTTGTCGATACACTAGAAAAACTAGTACGTTTTCTATCTTTATTGTATATGATTTTTTTTTATTTTTCTTTAATATCCGACTGTTCTACAACAGTATTGTATATGAAACCGAACCAAATGACGAACACAATATACAATCACACACCAAACGGTGAAATGATGTAGAGAATGGGTCGATTAAAATTGTAACGTATTAGTATCAATTATTTTGTGTTGTTTGTTCTATTGTTGTCATCATTAGCTATATATATATTTTTTTTCTTTTTATTATGCGATTTTTTTTATTAATTATATATTTCCACCAGTTTTACTGTTTTGTTATTTGGTAGGATGTTTAGAAGAAATTACTGTCTGTTGTAGATGATTTATTGTCTGTCGTAGATTTTTTATCGTCTGTTGTGGATTTATTGTCTGTCGTAGATTTTTTATCGTCTGTTGTAGATGATTTATTGTCTGTTGTTGATTTTTTATTGTCTGTTGTTGATTTTTTACAATATCCGAACATATACCAAGCGACTCCTAAGAGTAAGAATAATACAACTGTTATGAGCACTGCGAAAATAATTTTCGTTCCTTCTTCCATTCTATTTTTTTTTAAATATTAATAATAACTGCGTTGACAATCGACTAGAGCTTTTCAATTTCGAGTTGCGTTTTATGTTGTTGTTTTTGCTTTACACTTTTCTAGGTAATACTTCCACACAAGAAAGGCGATACCTATAATTACAACAGTTATCGCAACCGATATTCCTATTTTCATATTTTCTTCCATTTTTTAATAGACTGACTCTATGACTCAGGCGCAGTAAGTTTTCTTGTACCACCACCACGCTCCACCGCATAAAACTGCTGTAATTACAACAGCCATAATAATCTTCATATTTTCATCCATTTTTTTATAAGTTCTTTTTAATCTCTAAACATTTCAAATGCTTTACTTCCCATTGTTTGTTTATAAACAGTTATCATTGCAAGAAGAATTTGGATACCGCGTCCATAAACGCCGATACAGTATATGATAACTGCGACAACCGTGAGACCCGCCAGAACCCAGACACGTTTACAGTCTATAATCATTTTTATAATTCAGTACTACAGATTGCGAGTCTTTGACTTCATGTAGTTGTAATAAGTATACATAAGATATATTTCCATTATCTTTATCACCATCAATACGAGAAACGAAGCTGCAATCACTAAAATGCCGTAGCAGTTCTCCATTTTTTATACCATCACAGTAGCATTCAAACGGCGCTGCACCCATAATGAAACGGTTTCAATAATTGCCAAAATTACAGAGATTATCGTACATCCTATAAGTGTGTAGTGCATTTTTATTTTTATTTATTATATTGTTCAATGCATACCACAAACACTTGCTACCACTGATAACCCGTTGAATTTAGTGATATCCCGCTGTGTGAAGCTACGAATAACATTAGAATCAGTGTATACGGTCATATTTACTTATATTTTCTGTTGCGAGAGATTCAGAATTTATAGAAAAACTCTCCACTCTAAAAACTGGATTGAAATATGACAAAATTATTATATACGAAATTTAGTTGTAAAGAAATAAAATAATTTAAACTATTTTTTAAGAACGAAACGGAAAGGATAATTGTAATTACACATAAAACACTTAGAGAAACTAAAATATATAACTATATATCTTTTAAAATGAAAATTTGTGTATAAAATTGGGTCGACGACTTGTATAAGCGTATGAAAGACTACGGGACGTATTTCAATTTGTCAACTGTAAACGGTGTCGATCTGCTAAGAACGCCTGGCGATCAAGGAAATTCAAAGACGAATGCAAAGATGTGTTCCTATCTGAATAGATAGGCTTAAAGGTCAGATATAGGCTTTATTTATTTATTGTTATAAAATTTTCATTTATTTATTTATTTTTTGAATATGATTGATTTGGGTTTTTATTTTTTTATTAAGTGTTTTATGAATCACAAACTCAGTTCTCACATGTTCCTTATTGTTTTCAGTAACTGTTAATTTGTTTTGTATGTATAAGTTACAAATATCCCTTATGATATAACTGCAAACTAAATATAAGTACCTTACTACAATATGAAATACAAAAAAACACATAATCTATTCATACTTGCGAATAGGCCTTCTATGCAGGTGTTTTTTCGAACAATTAAATTTGCAATTTAAAAAAAATGAAAAGTAATGTTATTTATTTGTTTTGTATATCTTTTCGCAGAAATAAATTTTATTGAATAAAATTTATTGATTTTGACTGGAGTGGAAATTATTACATCGAGACAACACCAAAGAAGAAAACGTTCCAGATTTTAAACATTTCAAACGGGAACTCCGGTCTCCGCTAACCAATATCTGTCCGCGACGAATTGTTTGTTTTGATGGAATAAATACACTCGCTATCGGTCATTTCTGGGCGGGACTAAATCTATAATAATATCGAATCAAACTGCGATCGATCGGTCTACGGTTTTTGTAGTTGTTTTTCTTCCTCTGTTTTTTTTCAACTTGTCAGTAGTATTTAAAAATTTTTTATACTCATCAATATAATTTTCTTTGTCTCTGTAACCGAGTGGTTTACAAGATTTGTGAAGCAACGACGTCATTTCAAATGTGGTTTTTCTATGAAAGTTCAGGAGAAAAGTCGTTGGAATCGTGATGGGAAACGGACGAGAAAGGGTTGTTGATCTGTAAACGGAATAATTAAAACCATCATCTTCATCTTCCGGAAGCTTATAATGATAGGCACATACGCTACAGGGTAGTAGCATGTCGAATACCGCAAAAAGAGACGCCATAGAATCTACATAGTCGATTGACGGTGATGTCGCGTTGTCCAGTTTCAGAGCGGTCATGTGGACGACTTTCCAGTATGCGGGCCCCCAAAGATTCTGGCCGGCCGGGACTCGTTCCAGGGCGATATATTCTTTACACGGTATCAAATCCGAAACGTTCTGGACATCTATTATCTTTTTCATAGCATCGCGATACGATGTAGGTGACATCATGTAGGTTTCGATATCGAAAAATCTCTTAATTTCATTGATATCAGTTTTTTTGGAATCCTCGAAATCTTTAGCCGCCCGCAACCCCTCGGCAAGAGTATCTGCGTTAAGCGTCACATTGATGTCGAGACATAGATCGATAAACGTTTTCGTAATGTTCAGTATCACCTGCGGCATCAGGTCCCGTCGGTTTCGCTCTGCCAATTCGTCCGTAAATAACACCGGTGAGAGTGTGAGCCGCAGAAACAGATCGATGACAAACGGAATATACATACACGGGTGGTTGTCGGAGAAGTTCTCGAACCTAACTTCATCACTATTACAATATATGCACATTTTTTATTATCATTAATCACTATTGTTTTTTCACTTTCACTACATTTTTACGGGTTCTAGAACGAGAGCGAGACCTGGATCTAGGTCGAGTAGCGGGTGACCGTGAGCGCCTTTTCGTAGCAGGAGATCGGGATCGAGAGCGGCGACGGCGTCTTACGACTTTTCTTTTGCTAATAAATTGAGCGTTAGGTTTCTTTGATCCCGGCTTTCTTTCATACCGAATCATCGTTTTGTGTTTTGGACAATTGGGATCGGTGGCGATACATGTACAGACGCTGTAATTTTTTTTCGTACTACTCTTCGATCGTTTCATTTTTTTATTAAAAAAAATGACAACCGGTTTGTATACCACATCTGTTAAGAGTTGCGTGATTCCTCATTACAATAACTACGTCGAAGGCGTGAAGCTTCCCGAAAATAAAATCTTTGAAGAGGAGCGCGGCAACTACGACAAATATGGAGATTCACTATCCGGGGCGATATCCGGCCTGTGTCGACCGGATCAGTTCGTATACTACGGATTGCTTTCGCAAGAAAAATACATAAAGAATCTTTTCAATTCGTTGTCGTGTTTTACGGGCAAAGACGCTTTGGTAAGTTTTCTGATCGCCTCCCCGGCATATAAATTGCTTGAAAAAGAACCCCTAATTCAAAAATGTCCCTCGAATTTAGTATTCAAGAAAGGATGTCTCATAATTCCGAGAGGTGAGATAGTCTGGTCGTTGTTGGCCATCGAATCGGCCAAGATCGCCCAAGGGGAAAGAGAAGACGACGTGTTCAAAATATTTATTAAAGAGGCCGCCGCTCCGACCGCTGACAATCCAGCCTCTATACTTCCCAGTATGGAGAAAAAAGAAGAAGAGAGTAAAACTCACTACAACCACATGAAAATACCGAACGATGCGAATACGGCTAGCATTGTTGCGAACGAAAATTCGCGCTATGTATATCTTAATCCGACTCTATATAACAGAATAAAAGCGTTTAGGTGTGTGACACCGCAGGAGACAAGTATTATAGATCAGGATTATATGCTGTTCGCAATGAATCTCTTGTACGTACAGTCGTTCTCCGCTTTGTCATTGATCAGCACGCCGCCGAAGAGATTGCTTCAATATCCACCGGGCACGCGTGAAAGCATCTGTCCTCCGATAACTGATACAATGTGTGTGTCAATCCCAAATGTTGAAGGATTGGACAATTGGTCTTTAGACGGCGGCAACAATGGCTTGACAATGGCTGAACAAAAAATCTGCAACAATGTTGTTGTGATGGCCGACGTGAAAAACCATAACGTTTGCAGCACAAACAACGATTTAAACCACAATATCTTGCACGCGATGGAAACAGAATATATGGGCCAGATCAGAGAGGAATATAATATTTTGAAAGGTACACCGTTCCAACACAACGGGTTAGACATATGGTACGACATAGAAGCGCAACAATATTGGAAAAAGATAATAATCAACAGCTACCCAAACATACTGTCCAACGGCGACGAGGTGATATGTGAAAATTCTGCCAACTGCGTTCTTACACCGCTTGGCGTGGTGGCGACAAGGAATATCTGTGAAGGCGATCCGTTGATATTCAAAGGGCATAAAATGGATTTGAAAAACATCTGGATGCTCCCCAAAACCGGCTGGAAGTGTGACATTGTTCCCAGACCGCTTCCCGAGCAGGAGCAGCTAGTCGAAGGTGAGAGAGCGGGGATGGTTAGACTCAGTGATCCAAAAATCCAAAAGAATCCGTTAAACTACAGCCCGTCATTTGTGACCAGTCTAGGAACGAATATATCGATATTGTCCGATTAATCACAAAAAGCTATGACTGTGATTGTTGGCTCTCCTTTGCTCGGAAACATTATTATTAATAATAATAATAATAATATGATCAGTAAAATACAAAAATGTTCTTGAAAATAGTAAATAAATACATAATTGTTTTATTGTAATTATAAATAAATATCTGCAACAAATTCGATAAAAAAAATGATGACTACTTTGTATAACACATCAGTGGAAAAATGCGTCATACCACACTATGAGGATTATACCGAGAAAATAATGGAAAATTCTTTTTTCGAAGCGGAACGTCCCAATTACGAGAAATATGGAAACAGGCTTTCCGAAGCCGTATCTGGAATTTGTGTGTCGGACCTATTCTCTACGTTCGGTCTAGTCTCGCGCAAGAAAAAATTAAAAGATTTCTTTTATCCTTCGTCATGTGTCGCGGATGTTGATATTTTGATCCCATACCTGACAGCATCCAGGCCACAAGATGTACTAAAGAACGAGTTGGTCGGAACCGCGGCGGAATGTCCGACAAACGTGGTATTCCGTAAAGGATGTCTCGTCATACCCCGCGGTGAACTGATTTGGTCGCTTTTGGCCTTGGAAGGTAACGACACTATTGGTTCGGGTCGTGCACTGGACAACATTGACGGCGACGATTTTAGAATATATATTACAGAAGGGGCAGCCACCGTTGATCGCCCTACAATGAGACGCACTTTGTCAGATACGGGGGAAAAGAGACGGCGCTCGGACATACCGATTTCCCCAGGCGGTTCCGACACGGAAGAATATATTCGCGTCCGACCCATAAACTATCTGGTGTCCGGCGTTCTAAAACAATCGGAAGAACTAAAAGCCCATTATGTACATATGAAAAGTGTAAAACCGGGTGGGCATGTGAGTAAAAGAGCGCATAACACGAAATACGTATACCTGAATCCCGCCATGTATAACAGATTGGTGGCGTTCCATTGTGTCACACCCCTGAATAAATCGCTAACAGTTCAAGATTATCTCCTGTTCGGTATGAATCTGATGTACGTGCATTCATTGTCCACGCTCGCTCTGTTATCGACCCCGCCAAACAGGCTGTTACAATACCCACCGGCAACTCGAGAAACTATTTGCGTCAAAGAAAACAGCACGATTTCCGTAATGATACCGAACGTTGGTGACATAGGTGAATGGGCGATAAACAAACCTACCGGTGGTTATGCGATCGCCCCCGATCGTGTTCCCGACAACGCCTTTTTAATCGCTGACGTCGTCTCGAACAACACCTGTTCCGATGCTACCACTCCTCTAAATCACAACATCATACAGGCGTTCGAAAGCGAACTGTTCAAATCGGTCCGACGCGAACACCAGTCGATAAAACATATAACATTGGATTACGATAACAACTATGAGTTGGACACGTGGTATGACACAGAGGCGAGACAATTCTGGAAGAAATTTATCGGAAACAGTTATCCCAGCACAATAACAGATGGTGGGGAAGTCGTCTCCAGGTATATGCCAAACTGTGTTATGACACCTTTGGGTGTTGTAGCGACCAAAGATATTTGCGAAAGTGATCCGATCATACTGAAAGGGACGAAAATGAATTTGAAAAATCTAAAATTTCCGGACAGTCGCCACTGCGATATAATTCCTCAGAATTTTAAAATGGCCAAAGCAGTAACGGAGGCAGCAGCCAATATTAATTTTTCTGGTACCCTGAAAAACTACAAACCCGTTATTCAAAAAAATCCTCTAAATTATTCTGCATCTTTTGTCACGTCTATCGGGACCAACTTCACCGTCTTATCGGATTAGTTTAAAAAATGATCACTCATCTGTTTAAGGTAGCTCTAATAACCGCGGTTATTTATTTTATAACTTGCTATTTGCTGGTGGTGAATATGTCAAAAGACGAAACAAATCCGCGAGAGTTCCGTTCGGATAAACTGTACAGATATCAGAACGACGAATATCAAATAAACTGTAAACACACCCCCAGACGTTGCTACAAATGCGATTGTAAAGCCATGTGCAACGGGTGGTTGATGGAACTGAAAAATGATCGTTATTTCGGTTTACCCGATGGGCGATATTGTTATGAGGCGCCGGATGATATATGTAAAGAAGATTATGCCAACCTCGTATTTTACCACAGGTTGGAGAAATGGCATTGTATATCGAAATATCCCGGCTATCGTTCTCCCACCACTGGTAAAAATATAGCCGGTTATTATCCACACACCTTTGACAGCGATAGTGAAAAGAAGGTTTCACGTGATCTCAGGAGCAAGGAGATATTGGATATAAATTGTGGTAACGACGAACACGGAAACCAGTTGGTTTTTATTCAACTCGATGGTATCAGTACATGCGTCAAAGATTATTGCAAAAACAACATGACAATGTCTAGAGAAGTTGGACATTATGATTTTAAAACCAACACTTGTGTGTGTCAACACAAAGAACTGCAGACTTATTTCAATGATGATAGGTCTATACATTGTTTGACAGAAAAAATGGAAGCCCCTAGCTACGATAGTGGAGTGAGTATCCCGATTCTCAGTTACGACGAAAACACCCTTGTAAGCGATGTGCACGAGCGACTGGTATACAGCAATTCGGTCAACGAAGAGGCACGAGGGAAAATAATAATTAAAAATGAGTAAAGTATTCAATTGGCTTGAGGCGTTGTTCAAAGCCGTGGGAAGCGAAGAGCGGGCAATCATCTTCCAAAACGGTGAAAATATAATCGGAAAGGACCAGTTTGTACATTTCAAAGACGTCGCAATCCACGACCTAGAACATATTCACCCAAAACTATTAGAAAAGGCGACGACCAATCTACTACTACCGAAAATCCCAGAGTCAATGTTGATGGAAATCGAACATTCGGCGACCGAAAAGATCATATCCGTCCCTGAACGGGTCGAGTTTCTCGTTAAACACGGACTAGAGTCGTCCGCTCTGGAGTATAGTGGAAAAGAGATAGACGAATTGATCAAATCCAATTCTAAGTTAAAGAAAACGGCTGAAAATTTTTTGGCGAAATTCGGCGGTAAAGACGGTGGCAAGGCGTTTAAAATTGGTAAACTGGTCGTTATTGTTACTGTGTCAGGTGTAGCGCTGGCAACACTCGGAACATTTCTAAATGAGACCGCAACGAATTTGTCCGGTTGTTACAAGATTACCAACGATGGCCAGAAAATGTGTAAATTGAAAAGTGAGACCTGCGGCCATAAGAGTTTGGCGATTGAAAACTCGTTCTGTTCGTCAGGCGCAATAAAACTGTGCGATTGCAAGTCTGACAAAGACTGTCGGTTGGCGGAAACCAAAAATGGCGGCGGCGACGGCGACCGCTACGTCTGTTACAAAGCAAAGTGGACCGATGTTATTCAAGCGGAAACTCAAACACTCACAGGCGCATACAATTGGTTTATCAGATCTGCAGCGAGATTAGCCATATTTCTAGCCCCGATATTCTTTCTCGTGGGTGTCACTATCATCTACCGACTTTGTTTGTCGTTCTTTTTGGTTGCAGTATCATTTTTTATTTTTTAGGTCGTTTAGCCGGATACATCGTCTCGACTTCTTCAGAATCAGTTGCGCCAACCTCCACCTCGGTCCGCACAATGCCCAACGAGTTCATAACGTACGGTATGACCACCTTCTTCGACGCCACCAATCCGAGAAGAAGCATTATATTTTGTACGGCGCTCCTTAGCGCTTTTGTTGACGGCGGTTCAGTTATTTTTAAGGTTTTCAGCATTGCTGACAGATCGTTTGAATTCAAAAGGTTTGACACCACGTGAAGCCCGGAGTCGTTAAGTACGTCCACACGTTCTTTTCTCGAGTTTTCGATAAATATGTCGATATACGGCTGAATTTCCGGGGAACTGACGCTTCGTATCTCGTTTAGTATAACGTCGAAAAACGTATAGATGTGGGAAGCGAGATTTTTCTCAGAACTGTTTCTGGACAGGGTCGAATCGAGCAGAAGACCGATTTGAAACTTGTGATTCACCGTCGTGTCGTCCAGTGTGTCTATCTCGTCAACCGTCGCGAAACATGAATTTAAAAAGCTAGAATTGTTTTTCGCAAACAAATATTTTATTATGTCTCGTTTGAGCGATTCCGCGGATAGATTTTTATTTTTGGAAATCGGACGCAGAAAATTATTAGAGTTTTGGAGACTGCCACTGAAATTATTTTGAGGAGGATTATTTGCCGCCGGCACTTCTTCTTCATTCGTCGTTTCAACATCTCTTATCATTGGCGGTGGCGGCGGCGGCAATGGGCGAGTCCAGTCGAGTGTGTTGAATAAATCTATAGAATTCAAAGCGGGATTATCGTTTCTTTCGTTAAGTGTGTTCATAAACGGTGGCGGTTGTTGTTGTTGGTTGTTGAATTCCATCGTATATTTTTTAATTACAGATAGATTGTAAAAATAAAAATGTACAAGTACGTATTTGTTTTCGATCTGGACGAGACTCTGGTGTTTGTCAAAGACAGAGAAATCTACGTCCGTCCGTATGCTCAACACGTTTTGAATTCGTTGTGGAAAAACGCAAACGTCTACACTGTCTTGTGGAGTGCAGGCGATAAGTCATACGTGTATAACGTGATTAATTCCCTCAACTGGCATCACTATTTCATTGAAATATATACAAGACAAAATTGTGAAGTCAGTCATCAATTGTTTGGGCAATACAAGTGCAGACAATACGTAGAACGCTCGCTAAGTAAATACATAACTATGAACAACCTTCTTCGTTATGTTTTTGTGGATGATTGCGCCAATAAAAACACACACGAAGCCGACTACGACAAGACGTTTGAAATCGCGCCGTTTCATGGCGAGAACGGCGACACAGAATTGTATAAACACCTGAGTGAGTTCACTTTTCTGCATTGGCGGCACGGGTGATGATTTTCCCAACATATAAAAAATGCAACTTAAAATAAAAGAGACTGCGACTCCTTGTCCGCCCCTGCAGGAATATATAAGAAAGAAATATATTACGAAAATACTGAACTACGCATCGTTTGCAGTTTTGTTAACATATTGCGCCTTAGATACTCTGCAGGTTTCGCATAATCTAAAAACTATATTTCTGTACGCAGGCCTGTCGCTGAATTTCGGGATATTATTATTTCTACAAACCGGCCGAAATTAGACAAATCTCACCACATTTTTCAAGTGTCGATGTTTGGTGAAAATAAAATACCTGGTGGTTTTGCTTCGAATAACCTTTGCTATCGGGATTTGTATTCATTGTATTAAATTAAATAACTGCTACAATTGTGTGGAAGCGTGGAAGAGAAATTTCGTTTTTAATAACAGAAGTGTGTTTAAAAATCAATTTGTTACACGAACTACTTACAATTAAGCGTGGGCTAAAAATGAAGGTGTTTTTTTTGTTTTCAATGAAATGAGTTAAAATTTTAATTTACTCATTTAATTATTTTTAAGTATAATATTAGTTTAAAAATGAGAATACTTATACGACCTCAATCTTAAAAAATTAAAAAACTGACAAAGTTCCAAAGTCGATTTACTCTACAACCGTTTGACCGTTTTTCATGATTTTAGTGTCCACGTGATCGGGTGATTGAGATCTACGAGGTAAACTTACTCCCATAGCGATAGCCTTGACAGAACTCGAGATTGTTCACCTCTACACTATCTAACCTGATTTCCGAGGTTATACTTATAAGTACCGTCGGAATCCAAACGTTTTGTATAAAGCGTTACGTCAGGTTTTCAGTTTTATATACCTTCAAGATCCGAAATTTAGTAATTTTAGAAATTTTATTTTGGAATACTTTATATTTTAGTTTATTCGCATTGATGTCATTTGTTTTTTGTTTATACGCGACAATTTTTAATTAGAATGATAAAATCTGTTTTTTATAACTCTTGCTTTTTATTTTTTTGAGATGATTAAATTTGTTTATTACAATTCTCGCTAGTATTTTATTTGAGATGATGTAACTATTTGTCACGCATGTGGAAAATTGTATTAAAGTATAGAATCAGTGTTTTCAATGTATTAGAATATGGAATTTTTATGTATAAAAGGCCACAACTTTCCCATTGTATCATACCACAAGTAGCAAACTGTAGTGTTTACTACCTCATAGTTCAAATTGATCTACTGTAAATCACTGAGAGTTTGGCTTTTCATTTCTTGCAGTTTAATAACCTTACATATCCATAAGATGGTTGGCAAAGAGTAATCGCACATTTAGAGGCGAATCGAAACACATTCCCATCTCGTCGGGTCGGTACTCACCCACATGTCACACATTTACAATATTTTACTATCGATAAAGCTTTTCAGATTTAGCAAAACTTATAGATATAGGTATTGAGGAGATAAAATAAAAATAAATTCAAATATTGTTAAAACATATATTCTGAAATCAAAACACTATGACAAAGTATAATGGTTCAGGTTCCACAGGCATATAGAACATTCAAGTGGAGACAGAGTGAGTGAAGGAGAATGACGAAGCTAATTTTTTAAGTTTTTTAAGTTTTTTTTTTGAGCTAATTTTTTATTATTTTCTGTCGACAGCCGTAAAAAATACTGAAACGCGGCGTCCCACTCTATGAACAGTGTGATTTTTATGTCTTCCCGGCCGTTGAACAGGAGGTCAATCACTCTGTGTAAAATTTGGGAGATATTGATACATCGTATGGTGAAATATTCGTTACCGTTTATTTCGATATAGCAGAGTTCAAATTTGGTCGTCTCAAACAAAGGATTTCGTGAAAGCTGTATCAACATATCGAGATCGTAGTAGGATGACGGACCGTGTTTAAACAGTGTGTTAATTATCACACACCACGACTCAAGTTGTAGGTTGTTACAATGATGTATACGCTCCATGGTGATGAACTAAACAGTGTTTAGTTTGTCTAACAAATAATACTCACCATCATAACCGGACACTATTGCTGTTCATAACGGCCACTAGTCACTTCATTGTTCATAACGATTGTGTAAACGAATATACCATTCGTTGTGTATTTATACACACGCTTACTCCACTCAAAAGACTATATCCGGATCTTAAAATTTTGGAACTTTGTTTTATATACACAAAAATCCTTCAATATTTCTCCTTTATTATTTCATAAAATATTATGAGATTGAATATGTTATTATCTGTTTTTAGAATAGAAGAGTATACCTTATACTTTTTATCGCTTTACTCTTTTACGGCTATCCTTTCCCTAGTAGTTTGAAATTTTATTTGTAGTTTTTTCATCCGATAAAATTCTATCCCAGAGTTTGGAAACTTTTCCACATTCTCTACACGCAAAACAGTAAAACACACCCTTTGTTAAATTTATACTTAGACTTGGATTGCGGTCGGCGTGAAACGGACATCGGACAACGTGATTCTCTCGTTCTAATGATATACTGTAATGCTTAGCCAAAAATGAGATTAATTTTTCTTCATTTTTAGATGTTTTACGCTTGAAATAGCGATGGATGGTGTTCGTCGGTGGCGGTGGTAATTTTTTCAACTTCTCTTTTTCCACAACTAACGCCTTTCCCGTGTACGTGTAACATTCATTATCTTGTGGGATATTTTGTGAGATGTAAAATCCAAAATTGTAACCGTTTGTTTCGAAAGATTCAATACAATTATTATTGGGTATGGGTTTCACACTGAATTGTACTAATATGTTCGACACATTGTTGTAGAATATATCCATTTTTGTGATGTATGTATCGATGATCGGGTGTATATATACCGATAATGTTTTCAATATTTCTTCACAGTTAAATCAATTCAACAACACACATTCCATGGCGAATATTTTCGGGTCGAATATGTCAGACTCCTATGATGATGACGATGCTGATGACGAAGATGATGATTTTAAGTCAAAATTAGAAAACGAGGCAATCGCAATAGAATTCGAATCATTCGCAAAAAATCTACAAGATGAAATGTTGTGTGCCGAGGACGAAAATATTTTTTTTAATTGGAAAATTGTATACGCGTTATACAGACAGTTGAAACCTTATTTGCATTTTATCTTCAACGTGGTAATTATACAACCGAAAATCGACGGCATACTTTCAACCCTTTTGCCGTTAGAGTGTGGCAACATGATCGACATAGCCGCGTTCAACATATACATGGATAGAACCGTGGAGTTTTTCAACCGGATTACTGGCAATCTCGCCCTTCATCAAAACAGACCGCTTTTACACCTTTACCGCATATTGAGAAAGGTATCGGCCGGCAAATACGATTCGGCGCGAAGCGAACTGAAAAAATTGTTTACGTTTATACGGGATGAAATCGGCGCATAACGAGCACCCCTTACTATTAAAAATGAACGAAACGTCGGTGTTATACTTGGTGTCACAGGGCAACAACGAGAAGGCCATGTACATGTTTTCAAAGTTTTTGAACGATATCTACAAGAAACTGAATCCCAAATATAATCGGAAAAAATTCACATCGATCTGTGATGAGATATTCTATCTGTTGTCCAACAAGAAAAAACTGACCCTATACGATTATTTCAATCTTATACGCAATTGTTCAACAGATCCCGCCTTTCCAAAATTAATATACGAGAAATGTGACGACATCGAAAGACATTTTCAAGAGTGTCCGTTGATCGTTCAACATTCCGGTGAAAAGGATTTGATCAATATAATAAAAAAACTGTTGGTGTTCTGCAAACCTACTACGGCTAATGATTTTAATAACTTCGGTGGAGGAGGTGGTGACAATGGAAAGAATCCAACCGTCCCCATGGAGATAGAACATTTTTCACTTAGTGAAACGGCAACTGAGTCTAAGATTGTTGAGTATGCGAAACAGCGAGCGGATGAATTTATGTACGACGACTGGAGTAGATTCTCGTACGACTCGTTTGAATTTTTTGCGAAAATTTTGGAGGTTTTGAGAAATACCGGTTTGAGCTTCAAAATGAAATGGGTAAGTCTGATATCAGCCATCGGAGAAATAGATGCGAAGAACGTTTTTCTAACGGAATTAAACTTTGTGTGGGACGTGCTTGAAAACGCACTCGGTTCAAAATGGTATGATATTTTTCAAAATCCGGAAAATCTACAGACAATGGCCGCGTTAACGAACGAAGTAAAACTATTCCGGGCTGATAACGATGACGTTACTGTTATACTTGAATCTTTGCAAAAGCTGCTAACATTATATAAGAACGCCGTAGAGCCTCTACAGAATTCATCGGTCGGTTTTGACGAGAAACTTGCTATACTGAACTACATTTTGGAGTATAATAGTTGTGTCGATTTTGCAGCGGAACTGAAAAATATATTCATAATAATAAGGTGGTTGTTGGGTGACAATTGGCGCAAGGTGTTTCAAGAAGATATCGGCCGTATCGATAGATCATTGAGGGGAAAATTAACGTTGGACGGTAGTTTTTTCACTGAAATAAGAAAAACCTCCTTCTTTGACCACCTCATAGAAAAACGCAACCAAAACATCCTGTCGGCAATACGTAGCGTCGATAGTGAGTTCTTAGTGCCGTGGATGGCCGTTCAAACAGTTTTCAAAGACAACGTTACGCCCGAACGCGTATTTAAAACTTTACAACAACTCGACGCTGAAAAAGGATTCGATACAACGGCCTTGTCTATGTTGTTCAAAAATGAAAAAGAATTACAGGACAGACAGCTGGTCGAGAACGAACTGAAAAGCGCCAACCACGAAATGGAAAAAAAGAATGGACTGTTGTATAGTGAAATAGCGTCGCTGAAACAGGAGCTACAGTCAGAAAGAGATGACAAACTTAAAATGGAAAACAAACACGAGCGGCTTGACAAAGAAATGACGTTGTTGAAAAAGAAACTGCAGCTCGAAAAGGACTCGGTACAACGGCTGAAAATTGTGAATCAAGAACTACAACAAAAGATTGAAATCGAGCAAAGGTCGACGACCGTTATAAGACAGAGATCAAAAAGCCTCGGCTCTATTAGAGACGTGGGCGTAGTTTTGCCGTTACAGAAGAAACGAAAACGAACCGATTCTGACGGAAGGGATTATAATGATGATTTACCGCTTCAGAATGTGGGGATCGTGTCTCCGAAACTCAATGTGAGCTCAATCGACGAAACAATGCAAATGTCGTAGATATTATTAAAAAATGGTAGAGTTTTATTACACGGACATCGTGGAACACGTGGAAAGCGGTCAGTACGAGAAAGTGGCGTATAGTATAACGGCGTTTCTCAAAACATTGCTCGACATATTAACGTCACACCAAAAAACTGACTACGGATACGTTGTTACTTTCTTTCCGTCCATGAGCGACGCAATTTTTGCATTATTAATAGACGGAGGACGTTTGACCGACCGCTCCCGCACTATAATCTCATATGGTGATTACATGCGGGACATCCGAGCATGTAAATCAGCCACGGAAAAGATCGATTACCTGTCGCGCAATATAGATTACTATTTGGATCTTTTTAAACGTTATCCTCTCATGAACAGAAATTCCCGGGAAGAGGAACTACTGACGATAATAAAATATATTTTAAAAGAATGTGACGCGAACTACAAACAGAAAAACGTAGATTGTGAGAAAGACACCCAAGAGCTTGAGCGGCAACTTGTAACCTGCGCCGAAAACCTGAAAGAACATACCCGACTGTACGCCGAAGCGAATCAGTATCTTCTCGCAAAAGACCAAGAAATCGATAGATTAAAAAATCTTATCGCAACACTTACGGAGCAGAATCGGCTACAGACTGATCAGATTAACGACTTGGGTCAGCAGCTGCGCACCGAGAATGAGGAACTGATCCAACAAGTTCGATTTTGTAAAGAAGAACTGGAAACCGCGAAACAAACACTGACAACAAAAACGAAACAAATAGAAGATAATGAAAACGAAATCAGTGACTTGAGTGAGAATGTCACTGTATGGCGTAGTAAGTACGAACAGTCTGAAGAAGAGTTGATCGAGTCTCGAGCCAACGAAAAACGACTCCAAGATGAACTATGTAGACGTGTGGAACAAGTTGATAATGCCGAAAAACGTCTCAGTATGACCATGGAAAAAGACATCCAGTCTATGGAATTGGAAAGATCTTATTCGGTGTCCGAGGAGGATTTTCTAAAACAAAAAACACGACTGGAACAATACGAACGAGAAGTAACCGCTCTGAGGTCGAAAAACACTACCCTAGAAAAGAATAACACTCGACACGTCGATAACGTAATTGAACTGAAAGATCAGTTGGAGAGGCAGAAAATGCGGTACGAATCTGTCAAGAAACAATCTGTTACCAGAGAAGAAACGATCGACAAACAACAGCAACAGATAACACTACTGAACGGAGAAATTGAGAGGTTGATGAAACAAAAACAACAGGCCGAGACGATTATACTAGGTTTGACTGAAAAGTTTAACGAAGCCAAGTCGACCAACGAGAATCTGTTGGAGCAGTTAGAGGAATATACCAACAGATACGTGGTTGTGACGAGCGAAACGACTAAACTCACAGAATACGTAGCCGATTTAAAACACCAACTACGAGAGGCCGAAGCAAGTTATCGGGAAAACGAGGAAAAGGATAAAAACGAATCCGAAAAAGAGTTGAGAAAATTGCAAGACCAATTGACGGCGAAGAACGGTGAGATGTCAGAGTTGCAACGGAAAATGCAAGACTATTTGAGATACGACGAGCTTATCACCAAGATCAAAACAACCCTAAAAGATGTCGATCCGAATAAATTCTGTACACAACTCACAGAATTGTTCGACGGTTTCCAAGTCGATAATTTTAACGATTTTGAGAAACGAGTTATCGGTATACAGCAATACCTCAAAGGCAGTAATGCGACCGACTTAGAGACACTGCTCGATCGCTTTTCGGATTCGTTTAAAGAAGTTTTATACGATATTTTCGATTCGAAAGATTTCAGAGAAATCGAGCGAGTCGTCGAATCAATTAAATCGACGTTTGCTGTACAGAAACTGACAAACTTGTTAGATGAGAAAGAATCGTTGGTCGAGGTTCTGTCCGGCCGCACGCTGGGCGAGTTTTTAGAAACTTGCCGCGAGTTATTACGACTGACCGATTCGGAAGATATCTACACACTATTACCGATATTCCAGATGCTCAAAGACAAGGGCGTCAAGAACATAAAAGAAACTATCCAGATGTGCGATATAATGAACCAAACTTTTATGGGTGAGACGGTGAAAGAGGGAAAAGAAGGAGAAATCGGTCAGAAATCATCGGACGGCTCTCACAATGCCGACGAAAAAGAAGAAGAAGAAGAAGAAGGTGAAAAGGTGACCAGTATAACAGTTTCTACAGACTCAAAACACGAGGGAAAGAGAAAACGAGACGACGATGATGATGACGATAGTTTTTCCACAGATAGAAATAAGAGATGAGAGTGACATGAGGAGAGAGGTTTAATATAAAATATATCCAATCTATTTCAATTCGCAAACAAATAAATATTTCCGTAACATCGTTACGGGAATATGTTATTGTTATTATTTGTGTGTTGACTGTATAACGAACTTCTCAGGTTATATTTTCATAAAATTTGTTTTTATACCAACTTTGTATAAAAATATATGTTTGTTTTTGTCGAAAAGATGTTTAAATTATTTATTCATATTATACTCGTATTATAAAAGAATTTTACCAGTCTTGTAAAACGAACTCGAGTTAAAAATTCCAGAATTCGTAGATAGAAAAATGTTAAAAAAGATCAAAAGATGGTTTTCTTATTATTACTTGTGGCCGACATTTGATATATATATATATAATCACTGTCTTTCTGAACGCAACAAAGTATGACGACGAACAACCGAGTCAATATCAAACTTATAAACCAAGCCGGTAAGTGGCCAAATCGAGGCACAGAGTTGGCGGCCGGCTACGATTTATACGCGGTGACGGACACGGTTATACGGGCAAGAGGGCGGACAGGAATCCGGACGGGTGTAGCGATCGAGATGCCCGCCAATATGTACGGGAAGATATTTTCCAGAAGCGGTTTGTCGTTGAAACACGGCTTGGAGTGTGGGGCCGGCGTCATCGACGCGGATTACCGCGGTGAGTTGATCGTTTTACTCTACAACCACACGGACGAAGACCATGTGGTCTGTCGAGGGGATCGGATCGCCCAGATCGTTTTCATGAAATATCAGGCGCCGAGTCTGCGGCAGGTTGCCGAATTGGGCGAAACCGAGCGATCCGACCGCGGATTCGGCTCTACCGACACCAGTTGAGATATTAATTATTTATGTCTTACGTTTCTTATTCTCCAGCCGCTTCGTCTTCTTCTTATTCATCTTCTGTATCCGTCCACTGAGTTTTACCTTTAATTTCATCGTGTTCATCACCAGCCAAGCGACCGCCTTTTCATCTGCACCGGCGTCCGGAGCCTTGACTCTTTTCCAAGCCTCATCTATCAACACCTTATCGGCATTGGTACGATTCACGGGGTCGTTATACATGCTATAAACAATGTCGTGCTCTTTGCAAGCCTCGTCGAGTTTATTTATGCCGCGGATTCCCATGGCCAAGCGCCTCTCGACATCCGTACCGGGACCGCAGTAGTTGTAACTGGGTATGTGAAAATTCTTCCAATCCTTCAAGATTGGTAACCATCGCTCGATCAAGCCGGATACGACCGGAACAGCGGCGCTGACGAGGCAAGGTGCCAACGAAGCACCCGCGCGCTTTAGTAATTTTTCTGTATTTTTCATAATTATTTTTTATCAGCACCAAAATATTTCCATGAATAAATATAGTCGTTCTTGTTGATTTCGTTTAAACCATGTGCATTCAGAGACAACAATGGAACTCCGCTTATGATGAAGATGATAACATTGCGGCAGAGTGTGAAAAATGCAACTATTTAGAGGAACCTGACAAAGAACGAATGGTTTGGTGTGTCTGTTTGGAAGATGACGATACCACCATAGAGAAACTATTGTGGTTATATGCACACGCACTGGCGGTGATGCCGACTAACTTCACGATCTGTATGGTGTGGGAAGGCGATGATGATGAAGAAGATACGGATTTTTTACTTCCCATTGCCATAAAGATTTACTGCTCTATACCGACACCCGCCAGGGTGATATTCCATAGATTCCACTATATACCGGGAATATTATAAAAAGCTGACTTTGGTTTACATACATCAGTTGAAATAGAAGATGGATACCTTTACGATCGTCGTCGAAGGACAAATTGGTAGTGGAAAGAGTATCCTCCTCGCGAATCTGGAAAAACTCTTCGCCCCTGACATTATCATAGTCCAAGAACCGGTTGATGTGTGGAAAAATTATTACAATGTAAACTACCTGGACCTATTGTACGCGAACCCCGAAAAATGGGCATTTTCTTTCCAGCTTCTCGTGTTAAAAACAATGTTGGAAAATCACAAATTAGCACATACTAGC
Organism: Catonia carolina; assembly: GCA_035578175.1. NCBI lineage: Eukaryota > Metazoa > Arthropoda > Insecta > Hemiptera > Achilidae > Catonia > Catonia carolina. The sequence continues at coordinate 5,589,268 of JAQMRL010000022.1, read as the reverse complement.
GAGATAAAAATAATGGAACGCTCCTTGCTCAGTGCAAAGAACATATTCATTAAAAATCTTTATCAACGCGGAATATTTTCCACCATAGAGTACAATCTTTTGGTAGAATGGTATGAGTATATCTTGAAAATTTTAAACATAAAATATGACCTGATCATTTACCTAAAGGCGAGTCCGGCGGTTGCCCTAGAAAGGATTAAGAGACGCGGCCGAAAAGAAGAATCGGATATCGAAATTGAATATCTGACCGAAATACACGATCTTCATGAAAGCTGCTTCGGTGGGTCAACATTCAACAACATTCCGGTTTTAAAATTGAACGCCGACCAAAGTGAAGAAAATATTTTGGAAGAATTTGAAAAGAAAATAGACAAGTTTATGGTCATATAATAAACATATTATGGCGTTATTAACACCTACTTAAATGGCTGTATTTAATATATTATGTAAATATAATTATGTAGATTAACAGTTGAAAAAAAAATTATAAATATATTAAGTTTAAATACTTAAGATCAAAACTCAAAAAATATATAAGTGATAGCGATAAGCTATGGTTAATCGATCATAGAGATATAATATAACCTAAGTTACATATTGTCATAATTTTATTCATTGTACAAATCATGTACGAGCCGGAAGCTCTAAAACTCAAATCGTGGTGCGCGGCGATAAATTTGTTGTTGAACCACGGTTACGAATTCCTCGATTTTGCGGAAGTTGGATTTTTGGGACGTCTTTCATTGGTTGATGTGAATGATGTGTGGTTATATGGTGTCGTAGGATTTAGGGAGATGAGAAAAATCACCGTAAAATTTCTCAACATCAACTATATATTAAACCATGCGATTTGCCCCTTCGAATGCCAAAATATCAGGCGAGTATTCACAACCAGCAAGAGAGCTTGGGAATTTGTCGACGACATATTATCTTGTTAGCGGGTTGTATTGTGGAAGAAAATGCCAAACTCTCCGCTTTACTATAAGACATAATTGGTTCTGTGATATAAACTTTCCATGCTCATACTTTTCTAAATTTTTATCAATGCTGGTTTGAGATGGTTTCCGTTCGGTCTTAATTCTCTAATCACTTCCCTTCAATTTTGTTTCTAATTATAGTCAATAATAATGATTGGATTTTTTAATGAAAATTCTCAGGTTAATAAAATACAACAAAATTCACCCACTTTCATACACAGATTACTAATGTTTTTAAATTTCTTTTAATATATTCGTCTACTTACATGAATAGTTCTCGTACTCACACTTAAATTCTACGAATAATATTTGGACTTGAATTTTCTTAAGATTTAACTATGCATAATTTCATTCACACTATGATCTTGTTATAAGTTTTTCTACTAAATATGTTTTTCTATTAAAAAGTGTAAGCGATTATCTATGTTGTTCGTTGAATAATATTTTTTAACTTTTTTTAAAAAACCAAATTTTAATTATACCGGCTATATTCTTTCGTGTTCATTGGATAAATTTCAATTTTGTGGATTATTTTTATTGAAATCTATTTTTAAGGTTTCTCGGATACAACAATCCGTTTTTTATTACTTTAAAATCAAATGATACCGAGCGGCTAAACAAAATATATTATGAATTTCGACTGATATTGATAAATCACAATGCGAAGCGTGGTTTTCTTCTTTTTATTTGCCGATGGTCATCCAATTAATATAATGTTGTCGGCGATCCCCAGACACTAAACTCAAGAATTTTATTATTAATTTTATTTATTTTATAAACTATATATCTTAATTTCGGAAATAGATGAAATCGGTTAAACTAATAATTAATTATAGCGAAAAAAACATTGGTTTTCCAATACGCCATACGAATCGGGTTTTTTCATTTATTATGTTTTTTTATTTTTTTACGGTAAACTGTTGTAGTATTTTAATTATTATTTTATTTATTTATTTTTATTTATAAAGGTCGCATCAACTTCTAATGGTTATTAACGACCACAATAGGAGTTATAAATACTAATAACAGTAAAAACAATAAATTCATAAATTAAAACATTAAAAGTAAAAATTAGTAGGCTTCAGATTTTGTCTTCAACAGCGATATAGCGTAGAAATTTCAAAATTTTGTAACAACTGTCTTTACACCTAAAATTGTTTTGAAAAGTTTCAGAAATACCAAAAAGTGTACGGGTGCCAAAATTATTATTTTGTTTTTATATATTTTTTGAATTGTTTTACTCTTGTTTGTTATTTATAATACCACCAAAAAGCTTAACAAGAGAGAGGGATTAATAATAATAATAATAATTACTAAGTTTGATAGAGGAAAAAAGTGATTTATCCATTCGGGTGTCAATGCAAAATCAGTTAATCTTTTCTATGTCCTTTCACTTGGCATATCGGCGTCCGAAGAAGCAGTCAGATAACCAGTCGATAGTCTGACAGATAGTCACTCAGACAGTCAGATAACTAGTCAAGCGGTCAGGCCACCGATGCATTATTTTTGTACTCGGTTTTTTAGTATTTTTAACTTATTTCTTTAAATTTTATCTGCTTGTTTTAAAAATTAAGAAATTTTCTCATTTGGTTCCGTAATTAAGATAAATCTTAATTTCTAGTATTTTCTTTTAATTCATTTGTAATTGGTCCAAATTATTTATTTAAATTTATACTAAGCAGTCAGGTAGCAGTCAGCAGAACAGATAACCAGTCAAACAGTCGGGGAATCGATGTATTATTCTACACAGTTTTATAGTATTTTTAATTAATATCTTTATATTTTATCTGCTTACTTTAAAGGAATAAAAATTCCCCCAATTGATTCCATAATAAAAATAAATCTTCATTTTCTTTTGATTCTTTTGTAATTGATCGAAATTATATTTTGAAAATTATACTAAGCAGACAGTTATCCAAAAAACAGTCAGATAAGCAACGAGGCAGTCAGATACCCAGTCGATAATCGACAGAAAAGCAGTCAGGTTATCAGATAACCGGTCAGGCAGTCAGGTATGCAGTTAGGCAGTAAGGCAGTCAGATCACCAGATTACTAAGTTTGATAGAGGAAAAAAGTGATTATCCAATCGGGTGTCAATACAAAATCAGTTAATATTTTCTATGTCCTTTCACTTGGAATATCGGCGGCCGAAGAAGCAGTCAGATAACCAGTCGATAGTCTGACAGATAGTCACTCAGACAGTCAGATAACTAGTCAAGCGGTCAGGCAACTGATGTATTTTTGTACTCGGGTTTATAGTATTTTTAACTAATTTCTTTATATATTATGTGCTTATTAAAAAAGAATAAAAAATTTTGTCCCAGTTGGTTCCGTAATTGAAATAAATCTTAATCTTCTATTATTTTCTTTTAACTCTTAAGTAATTGGCGAAATTATTTATTTAAATTTATACTAAGCAGTCGGGCATCCAGTGAAACAGTCAGATAAACAACGGGGCAGTCAGATAATCAGTCGATAGTCTAGCAGATAGGCAGCAGGCAGTCAGATAACCAGTAATACAGTCAGGGCAGGTAATTGTTGTACTCGGTTTTATAGTATTTTTAACTAATTTCTTTATATATTATGTGCTTATTAAAAAAGAATAAAAAATTTTGTCCCAGTTGGATCCATAATTGAAATAAATCTTAATCTTCTATTATTTTCTTTTAACTCTTAAGTAATTGGCGAAATTATTTATTTAAATTTATACTAAGCAGTCGGGCATCCAGTGAAACAGTCAGATAAACAACGGGGCAGTCAGATAATCAGTCGATAGTCTAGCAGATAGGCAGCAGGCAGTCAGATAACCAGTAATACAGTCAGGGCAGGTAATTGTTGTACTCGGTTTTATAGTATTTTTAACTAATTTCTTTATATATTATGTGCTTATTAAAAAAGAATAAAAAATTTTGTCCCAGTTGGATCCATAATTGAAATAAATCTTAATCTTCTATTATTTTCTTTTAACTCTTAAGTAATTGGCGAAATTATTTATTTAAATTTATACTAAGCAGTCGGGCATCCAGTGAAACAGTCAGATAAACAACGGGGCAGTCAGATAATCAGTCGATAGTCTAGCAGATAAGCAGCAGGCAGTCAGATAACCAGTAATACAGTCAGGGCAGGTAATTGTTGTACTCGGTTTTATAGTATTTTTAATTAATTTCTTTATATATTATGTGCTTATTAAAAAAGAATAAAAAATTTTGTCCCAGTTGGTTCCATAATTGAAATAAATCTTAATCTTCTATTATTTTCTTTTAATTCTTTAGTAATGTAAGCCGTTGTGGACACAAGGTGTCTAAACCAATCTTGTAGTGTTATGTAGTGAAAAGAGAGAGTCTTGTAGTGTTAAAATGTTTTAACACAAAGCACGGCGAATTGCACCAATCTTTGTAAGCTGTAGCGTATGTGTCGAAACGACACTACCAAATTTTACTTAAAAGAAAATAACATTTTTTGTAGTTACAACGCCCCGCGGCGAAAACCGAATCTTCCCCTTCACCAGACTTCGGAGCGGGCGAAACACTATTGTAATTCCCCACCGGGAGAATTCCAAAAGTGGCCCACTCAAAAACGAATAAAAGGGAAAAACGGCTCACCCCACGAAGACGCCGGAACTTAAAAAAAAGGAGGCGTCCACCATCCACGTTTTGAATCCAACCGGAACCTGAAATTGGACCCAGGGGTTGTGACAACCCCAGTGAAAACAACTAACATAGCTCAAATGATAAGTCTCGCTTTAAATACTGCGAGGGTGAGATTTAGAGAAATTCCGTGCCGGTTCAATAGATAGAAAAAAATTACAATCTGACACTGAAAAATGAATTTAAAACGAACTACTTTATTCCAAAACATATTAAAGAAATATGTCAAACAAAAATAAACAGAACTTTTGTAAACAAGCAATTCATCTTTACAAAATAACAAAAAAAACGTTAAGTTCTCTTTCCTGAGTGCAAGAGACATATTTTAAAAAATCAAAAAAAGAATTAGTGTGTTATAGATACTTATAATTTATCGTTAAAAAAATACCAAATTAAACTTAATAGTAATTATATATGAACAAAACATATTTTTATACCAAATAAAATTTTTCTCTTTAAGTTTCCGTCTAAAAATCGATAGCTACGCGGTTTCGAAAGAATTTAATAATAAAAAAATCTGAATATTCTAAAAAAAACACAACTAAACTTTTATTTATTTATATTATTATACGAATTTAAATCTAGGGAAAAATACTAAAAAAAGAAATTTTGAATAAAACATTGGAAATTAACAAAATGAGAAAAATTTGGAAAAACAATTAACTTTAACTAATCGGCTAGAATTTTGTACAAAAAATTTTATCTGAGATTGCAAATAAAAGCTTACGAATGAGAATATCTTGAAACAAATCTACCTGAGTTCTTTACTAGGAAAAATCGCCCCTCTATCGATTCTTAGACAGACACATAATTAAAAAAAGAATTTAAGGAATTTTTTTGACCGAAATTTGGCCTCAGTCAGGCTTAATCTGAAAAGAGGGATAAACTCCATTGGCATAAAAAAAAGACCATAGACTGTAATGATACAAAAATGACTTGACAGTTGGATGTGTTTATGTTTTGGTCTATTAAAGTATGAAAATAAATAGAGCCAGCTGGTTGATATTAAATATTCAAAATTATTTAACATTAATAAAATTTTATCCAAACAAAAGTCTCGTTGTTAAGCAACTAGAGTAAAGGAGAAGAATTATAAAAAATTATTTCAGTGTGGGACTGAAAATCAAAGAAAGTAGTAGGTCCTACATTCGTTCTTGATTATTTAAAATATAATATATATTGTTATGTTAAAATGAATAGACGTATGTTGATTTCAGTGACATAACTGTTGTTTTATTTTAATTTTTAAATTGTTAATAGCCTAGGTTATTTTTTTATATAAATTCTTCATGTTCTCTTATTAATAAATTTGTCCCTTCATAAACTTTTAAATATTTATGTGCTTATTTTAAAAGAATAAAAATAAATGTCCCAGTTGTTTCCATAATTGAAATACATCTTTATTTTCTTTTAATTCTTTAGTAATTGGCGAAATTATTAATTTAAATTTATACTAAGCAGTCAGGTATCCAGTGAAGCGGTCAGATAAACAACGGGGCTGTCAGATAATCAGTCGATAGTCTAGCAGATAGGCAGTCAGATAACCAGGCAAGCGGTCAGGGCATGTAATTGTTGTACTCGGTTTTATAGTATTTTTAACGAATTTCTTTATTATTTATCTGCTTATTTTAAAAGAATAAAAATAATTCCCACCACAATTGAAATAAATCTTAATTTTCTATTATTTTCTTTTAATTCTTTAGTAATTGGCGAAATTATTAATTTATATTTATACTAAGCAGTCAGGTATCCAGTGAAGCGGTCAGATAAACAAAGGGGCTGTCAGATAATCAGTCGATAGTCTAGCAGATAGGCAGTCAGATAACCAGGCAAGCGGTCAGGGCATGTAATTATTGTACTCGGTTTTATAGTATTTTTAACGAATTTCTTTATTATTTATCTGCTTATTTTAAAAGAATAAAAATAATTCCCACCACAATTGAAATAAATCTTAATTTTCTATTATTTTCTTTTAATTCTTTAGTAATTGGCGAAATTATTAATTTATATTTATACTAAGCAGTCAGGTATCCAGTGAAGCGGTCAGATAAACAACAGGGCTGTCAGATAACCAGTCGATAGTCTAGCAGATAACCAGTAATGCAGTCAGGGCATCGATGCATTGTTGCACCCGGTATTATAGTATTGTGACAGGATCGACCAGAAGATTCGCGAAGGTTCCAGAATTTCATTCATAAAAATAGTAAAGGTATAATAAAAATAACAATGCACAATAGCAACAATAGATTACAGTTTCACAATAATAACTATAAAGGTATGTCTATTCATAAAAGTTGTAATAACTATCGTAAAAGGTCGGGTATCGTGTACAGCTATTATGAGGGGGCAGGTTGTTTACGTTTTCTATTTACAAAAGATCTATTGTTGACTTATTTACAACGGATTTTTCTAGCATTCATTAATAAAAGGTTATTTATTTTTGTACTTTATTTTTGCATGTTGTTCTATCCTCTTCTCGAACAATCTTTGTAAATAAGTAGGCTATATAAAGAGACCCCCGAGCGCGGTCCAGTCAATAGTGTTCGTGTGATCTTTGTCGAGCGATTATCGGGACGTTATTTCAGGTTAACGATTTCGAGGTATTGTTATACCGCCTTTGTGAGTGTATGATATTGTGTAAAGTTAATGTGTAGTTTTTGTGAATTCAGTTTCTGTGTTTTATATGTTTGTGTAATCTTTTGAAGTGATTGTGAGTTATTTATTGTTTATTATCTATTTTAAGTGAATTACCTATTAAACCATTTATTGTATTACTTAATTATAATAAATTTAATTATTTATTTTGTAATCTTTTAGTGTAGTAAATATTTGTAATTGTAAACTTTAGTGTATTAATTTTTTAATAACCTAGATCCCGAAACGGACCTTAGCAATTTTACAGGTTCAAACCAGCCTTTTGGCTGACGACCTAATCATCATCAAAGTTAAAAGAATAAAAATAATCTCAGTTGTTTCCATAATTTTTTTTTAATTCTTTTGTAATTGTCCAAATTATTTTCTGAAAATTATACTAAACAGACCGTTATTTAGAGAAGCAGTCAGATAACCAGTCGATTGTCTAGCAGAAGGCAGTCAGGCAGTCAGATCACCAGTCAAGCAATCAGGTCATCGATGTATTGTTGTACTCGGTTTTATATAGTGTTTTTAACTGATTTCTTTAAATTTTATATGTTTACTTTAAAATGAATCTGAATGTTCTAGGCAGTCAGATAACTAGTCGATAGTCGACAAAAAGACAGTCAGATATCAGGTAACTGGTCAGGCAGTCAGGTACGCAAAGAAGCAGTCAGTCAGATAACCAGTCAAGCAGCCAGGGCATCGATGCATTGTTGTAAAGTTTTTAACTAATTTCTTTAAATTTTATATGCTTACTTTAAAATATAAATCTTAATGTTCTAGTATTTTCTTTTAATACTTTCGTTATTGTTCCAAATTATTTATTGAAAAATTATACTGAGCAGTCAGGTGTCCAGAAAGCTGTTAGATAAGCAACGGCAAAGCAAATTTAGTACAGCGTAGCAAATTCAGTACTTGTTAATTAAGGAAATTCAGATATTCAATTATTGTCGTGTATCATTCCGTTTTTTTTCCAAATATTTTTTAATTTTTATTAATTAAAATTAAAGGTCCTTAGCAATTCCAGATACATGAAGCTCAGCAATCGGTGTTGGACAAAAAAAAAATATTTATGTTAATATTGGTTAATATATTTATGTTAATATTATTTTTTTTAGTATTCTTTGACACGTCTCGTTAGTGAATAATAATATATAGATAAAAAAATCACCGAATTTCGCCACCGAGCTGCTTATTTAAAATTGTTTCTACTGTCAAGAGACAAAAAAGTATATATCATGATTCTCCACCATGTATGTGCGATCTTTCTCTTTTTATGTTTTTCGAATAATGCAATTTATTTCGGTCATTCTCGGGCGGCAAATTCAGGTATTTTTATTTTATATTGTATTATTTATACATATTTGTTTCTTATTTCGATTTCCGCCAATTAAGACCAACCAGAAAATTAATTGTGACAGCAAAATAAGTAAACTTTGGTCCGACTGAAATCTCCTAAACTTTTTTCGGTATTCATTCCCTCATTTTGGGCTCGTTCTTTGTTGTTTATATAATTTGTCAGATCGGCGGTAAATAAATTAATAAAATCTATAAATATTATTATAAACAATAAATAAAATGTTATTAAATAACAAAAAAAAAATCTATTTCGAATACCTACTATCAAAAGCTGAAAAGTAAACAGTTTTCACGTTTTTCATCTAAAAATTTGACATTATTTGTATACCACCGAGCGGCTGAATAAAAAAAACTATAGTTAGTAATCTAACTGATAATATAGCTGATGGTGTCTTCAATGTAGTAGATCGGGTTTTACTTTTTTATATTAGATAATCCTCTACTTGAAATATTTTATTTTTAGGATTTTTGTAGGAATCTTTCACTCATTGTATCGCAGTTGGAGAAAGTAAATCACTATATTAAAATAAATAAAAATAATAAAACCAAAAAAAAACGTTGGTCGATGTTAGAGGCTTTTATTTCTATCGATTATTAAATTTATTTTTACTTTTTAATTATTTTTTGGTCTTCGCTGTGTTTATACATTTTAAAAATGATAATATATTAATTTGTATCCATTTTGTTACTGTCGTCGATCAGCTGGATATCTCTTTCACTACTGACATAAAATTGTTTGGTTCCGTTACACACCAAGCACATGGCGGTAACCTTTTTTACGCCGACGACAACACAATGTTTCGACTGGGTTCGTCTCCTACAACGCGAACAAAAACTATCAATCATTTTTTATAATTATGTATGTTGTAGTTTGTGTTTCACCAATAAGTAAAAATTTTATGTGTCTCAGGTTTCTTTGTTGGAAGAGGCAAACATCCGATTTCATCACTTACATACTCGTTAATAATTATTTTTCTTATTTATTCCGGTGGTTTGTTTATATTTTTTCTTACGTCAGACACTAACTTTTTATATTATCACCCCCACCATTTTAGAGAAAAAATAATATTAGATATCTGCTGGATCTCAATTCCCGTATAAGTTAATAAAATATTATTTTTATTAATAGTCTAAGTTTTGCTCAGACTCTCAGTAATATAAATTTAATTAATCACTCCTTTTGAGTTTTGTGTCTGCTTCAGGCTAGAGTTTTTGGTAACAATCTCGGAACTTGGTATAATATTTTCATATAATTTATATTGCTGGTTGTGTTTTTTTTGACATTAGTTCTCAGTCTGATTTTAATTGTTTCAATATATTTGGATCGTCTGTAACCTCTCCCTCACCTGTCGTCTTATTATACAACAGCAAATACTTCCTTTGGCCAAGATACTGACGCCGAAATTGAAAGTAGCGATTTGAAAACAGGTTGATATCGTTCAATCTCTGGGTCCATCCTTTATCACCATCTTTTGTTATTTTCTCGAACAAATCGCTCGTATCGAACGATTCGTTATATTCATTCTGATAGTCGATAATCTGGGACTCGATTACATGACGCAAAAGCAGTGACTCTCTGGTTTTATTTTCGATTGGTTTGTAATTAGGTAGAGGTGTGTCATCGACATTAACTTCCACAGAAAACCTATTTTTGGGAAGATTTTCCAAACCGTAGAATTTATCAGTTTGTCGTTTGTCGTACATATAATAGGTCGTTTTCCCGTCCACCATTATGGGCTGGAAAATCGTACTAACGTTCAAGAGTTTGGTACATAGTTTATAGTCCTTCCAAAGCACCGGAACGAAACCCATAGTAAGATTACAACCCTCAATATACTGACTCGGATTACGGGCGTTCCATGATTGTGGTTTCTTGACACACTCGTTGTAATCTTTGAACAGCTCGTATCCTTTATTGCATTCACACTTTCCCTCCACCAACTGACCGTGTGCACACAGACCGTCTCTGATCCTCGACATGATACATTTTCCAGCTTCAAAATGCTTCATCCGATTTCTACAAACGCCTGTGTATCGAATATTATCCTTATACAGATGACCGCCACCATTCGTTACCAATTCTATACTTTTGAAATTTGGATTAGAAGGATGGGTGCAATCGCCATCAACAAAGTTGTTTGTCATGAGATCCGGATACAAGCACTGACATATTCCATTGACAAGCTTGCCAAACTCCTGGTTACATATATTCTTCGGCCTTGCAGTAACGGCCTCAAACAACGCCTCATCCTCCTTCAACTTCTGATCTGGTAGCAACAATGCTAACCTTTTCTCTTGATGTATGTATTTCCTCAGGACGAAGAAAACTACAATCAACGCTACCACCACCACCACAGCTATACGGCTTAACATCTTTTTTATTTTTAAATTAAAAATGAACATTCTGTCGCTGATGACACAGAACATCGAAACATACCGAACCCATGAGAAGCAAGTGGAGATGTATCTTGATAACCTGAACCGATCGTTGTCGGAGTTGATAAGGTTTGTCTACCACCACCCCCAGCTTTTGACCGACCACAACCTGGTGTACGCGTATAAATTAATCGAATCGATACATTTGGCTGGAAACAACCACCTACATTGGCGAATCTATTTGGCCGAGATAAGGCGGTACCTGGCCAGGTACTGTTCAACAATGGCCGATTTCAAGGCAAAGAAAAAATGATATATGAGAACTGCACTCACGTGGCAGACTGTTGTGCCGTCGACAACATCATCCGAATCGCATTTTCCCAAAGCCGTAATAACAATAACATCCTAGTAACATGCATGAACGGCTCCCAAGTCTTGCAATCGATCAATTTTGTGAACGTGAACAAAGGAACAGTAACAAAAACCACAGACAACGATAACGACGACAACAGCAACAACAACGACGACTACGATGCGTGGTACCTGTACGAGGTGAATAGTAAAGCGCTGTTACACAAACATCCATTACCTTCATCATCTTCGTCACCTCCACCCCCACCACCACCATCAACAGTCGTCAAGGTACTCGTCGATGATGATGATGAAGAAGAAGAAGAAGAAGAAACAAAATCAGAACAATTTCTGTTGTCGATAGCCCCGAACCTGATATTGAGGAAGAGAAAATACTTCTTTACCGAGCCGATACATAGGACGAATAGAAGCGGAAAGCCAATCTTGGTTCCGGCGACAAGGAGCGTAACGGAGCTATATAACACAAAGCCCAGACTTGACGATATTCTGTTCGATCCCTTTTTACAAATCTACCGGCCACTCAAACTGGACTTGCAAAGTTTCTACTGGCGATTCTACTTCCTGCCCGTGTACGAGAGAAAGTATCACATTGTCACCAAACAAGATTTAGAGCAGCAAACAACTACTACCTTTATAAGATATAATAACAGTAGTACGTGCAGTTTCAAGAACGACCCATAGAAGCCATAGAACCCATAGAAATGTTTACAAACTTCAATAAAATCCAAACGGATGCGCCTACAATCACGATAATCGTGACGGCAGCAACTAGGAGGGCAATAAAGATGTTCATTAATCTATTTTATATTTTTAAATTGCTCTTCAATATACGATATTATGTATTTTTTAATTAACACAAAAAATACAGTAGCATAAAAGGTGATCACCGAAAAGACAACCAAAGCGTCATTCATTTTTTATCCCCAGCCTCCACGAGCCGTACCAAGTCGTTGAAATTGAAGTTGACATTAACAGGTTTATTTTGTTGTTGTTGTTGTTGTTGTTGTTCATTTTTACAAATACCACCAACACTGCCCAACGATTTTAACTCTCTCCTGGCTATCACCTCTTTGATGAAAGACTCTATATTCGCACCGATATCTATTGCAGGAGGAGGTTGAGGAGGCTTAGGCCAATTCAGACTGTAGAGCATCTCTAAGAGCTTAAGCATAACTGTCTGTGAGGAATCATCACCAGCATTATCAATACCTCGAACACCATCAACAAACTGTACCGAGTAGTGAGAGGAAATGGGTTCGTCACTAACAACGTTAACATTACTACTACTCTCCTCATTCATCGGCATAATTAATATATATATATATTTTTTTTTAATTTATTTATCCAATATTATATTAAAAAAAAACACACACAAGACAATGATACATTAGACATCCTAATATATAAAATATATATTTTACTCATCTCTAAAAAAAAAAAAAAAAAAAAAACCCAAATTACTAAAGTTAAACACCTACAATACCCATTTACCAAACTCTAAAACAACACAAAAAAAAAAACGCTATCCAACCCAAACGCACTACACATAACCACATCGCACAACCACTAAGGTACAATTACCCAATTTCTAAAACAATCTACATCCCTTTCCGAGCCAAAGAAATTTGTAAACAACAACAACAACTAGGATACACTTTAGTAATCTCTAAACAACCCACTACCCTAACCCCAACCCAGTACCACACCACCACCACCATCAACAACCATATTTCTCAATCGCTAGGGTACATTTTAGGAATCTCTACAACAACCTAGGGACCCTTTTCCGAGCTAGACACACAAACCATCACCACTACGACACACACACACACTAAATTAACATTTTCACAACCAGAACACTTTCCAAACCTAATCAACACCACCTAACCACATTTCTACACCGATAGGGTACAATTTACCAATCCCTAAAACAATTTACCACCCTTCCCCGAGCCAGACATACCGCTCCCGGCTACTACTAATTTAGCTCACTCATTATTATTAAACAATTATTCTGTAAACTCTACCTAACATAATGTTTTATAACTATCATTTTAAATCCCAATATATAAATATCAAATATTGTAATATCAGTTTATGCGAATCATCAATCAACGCAATCAAATTTTTTGTTTACAAGGAATACAACTTGTACAAAACCACATGTTTTACATTCATTTTACGCAGACATACATCCCTAAACTATTTATTTAAGACACGCCCTTACGGAAGGTGACAGAGTGAGACACATGGAGGTTTTCTTAGATAACCTGGTTACGAGGAACAAACGTGTCAATAAAAAACGTTAAACTCGAAACAACCAGGATAAAAAATTGTGCATTTCTTCACTTCACCATTCCATCTCTTAATGCTAACTCGTAATCGGAAAGTAAACCGTTACAAGCCTCCTCAGATACATTTATGATGATTGCACGTTTGATAATTTTACCTCAGAAATAAAATCACCATTTTATACATTATTTTATTAATAAAAAATAAAAAAATAAAAATATTATTAATAAATAAAAATATTAATAAAAAATTAATAAAAATAAAAAATTAATTAATAAATTAATAAAATATGGTTATTTTTACAGAAAAGTGTTACTGTAATAATACTGTAAAAAGTTATGAAAAGAACGCTACTAAATTTCGTCTTCTGTAACATATATTTAATATAACTACATGTTTGTTAAATTGATTGTATTCAATAGTAAATAATCATTTTAATAAAGATCTTAACTGCTAACCTCAAAAAAATTAGAGAACTCTTAATGCATGTCTTCCTATTTAATATTTCTTGTAAAAACAAATCATTAAAATTAGGTGGCTTAATAAACAAAATTGTCCTCGCAGTACTAATCCAATTTTCATGTACCACTCTGAAATATTTCTTTGTAACTTTCAGTAATAAGTGTTGAATAATACGTCTTAAAGTTAAAATTCTTAGTTCTGTAAGTGTGATTTAAAAATTTCGTAGTAAGTTATTGTTTGTCATACGGTGATATTTTAATAATTAATTCTTCAGTATTTAATACAACAAAAGACGTCACAATCAAACCATGGTAACCTGCATTTGCAACAGGCGGCCATCCAAAAACTTAGAACCATCTTATTTTTTATCAAAATAGTAGAAAAATAATTTCACTTCAGAAGTAAAATTTATTATTACGTAACTAATATTGCTAGATCAGTACATGTTATGAAACCAAGAGCTTATAAAACTAGGGTTATCACTTTAATAAAGGGTAGCCTACAAGTCCAGGTCTAATTTTGTTATGACCCTGGAGCCAGTCAGTTATTTACAGTTAGAAAAGTTGTATTGTATCAAATTAACGCAAGGGATGAAGAGTGTAGTCTGTTTTATTACTTCCAACATACGTACAAGGTTGTTATTAAGAGCAAACAAAAATACGAAAGTAAACTAGCTATTTGGTTAACAAAGCCGTCTACATTCATGAATAAAATTTGGTGGCTGACTTTCGCTCGTACTAAGGATTCACCTTCACAATGGACGTGTTAGAAAGTAAGTTAGAAAACAAATACCTCCAGAAAAAATTACGGTTTTGTCAAAATAAAAATTCTGTTTTATCTAGGTCGCTGCTTTTTGTGCAAACAATTTTTTGCTTGAAAGTTTTTAACTGTGAACAAAAACCTCGCATAATAAAAAAGTTCTGTAATAAACTGTTGCCAGAATTAAGTCTCGTTTGTATAACTAATAATTAGTTATAAGTTATATAGGGCGATGTTTTGTGAAATTGTGAATTTAAATACAATAACTCATTCATTAGGCTTACGATTAGCTTTGCGGTTATTGTATTTTGGTTTCATGTTTCAAGGACATGCAGGTGACAACAATACTTCTGACAGAAAAAAAATTGAGTAATGTTTTGTACTGCGTTAACTTGTAGCTGCAAACACGATTACCTTGGAAGCATCATCGGCGTGTAAAGCGTTTAAAATTAAACCTCACGCAAGA
This sequence comes from Catonia carolina, assembly GCA_035578175.1. Classification (NCBI taxonomy): domain Eukaryota; kingdom Metazoa; phylum Arthropoda; class Insecta; order Hemiptera; family Achilidae; genus Catonia; species Catonia carolina. The sequence goes on along the minus strand of JAQMRL010000022.1, from coordinate 5,573,921 downwards.
ATTAAGCTTTAGTAAAATATTAACTGTTTTTTGGACGATTCATATTAACTCACCTTGCACATAATAGCAGCGGAAAGATATCTAGAGGCCATCCGACTTTCAAGCCCTTTTCTGACGACTTAATTCTGGCACTCTCCCTACGATTTTGAAATTTTCATAAACAAGTAAACGCCCTATCATTTTATACAACGTCTTTTAAGATCAATCATACAACCATCTAAACCAACATTATTCCATGATCTAGCTACAATGAACTATGCAACTATCCGCAGAAACGGAGAAGAAATCCTTTGATCTATACAAAAATTTCACACATATTTTCTACTGTACAATATTATGACAATATCGAAGAAACCATGGTTCGCGAAGTTTCTAGTAAATGGTAAAATGTGCATAAAAGGTAAAGTGTAGATAATAGAGTGGAAAAGTAACAATAAGACAATAACAACAATAAAAGTTTACCTAGTTATAAAAAAATTATTGTTGTACAACTATCTATGAATTGTCGGCCTCTAACAACTTTTATTCTATTTACAAAAGATGTATTGTTGACTTGTTTAAAATAGATTTTTCTAGCACTCATTTATAAAGGGTTATTTTTTGTACTTTATTATTTGCATGGAATTTCTCTGTTTTGCTGGAATTATCTTTTTGAATGACTATAAGTTATAAGGAGACCCCCGAGCGCGGTCAGGGAGTTAGTATTCGTTTGATCTTTGACGAGTGGCTATCGGACGTAGTGCAGGCGCGTTCTGAGCATTGTGTTAGCCAACGATTGTAATACTGTCTTTGTTTGTGTGTGTGTATTGTGAAAAGTTATTATGTATCTGTATTGAATTCAGTTTTTGTGTATTCAGTTTCATTTTGTATGTGTATTCTATAAATTTGATTGTAAGTAGTGCTAAGTAAATTATTAAGTTATTTATTGTTTATTATTTATTTTAAGTAAATTATTAAGTTATTTATTGTATTACTTCATTATAATTAGTTTGTTGTTTAATTTGTAAATTTTTTAGTGTAATAAATATTTGTAATTGTAAACTTTAGTGTATTAATTATTTAATAACCTAAATCCCGAAACGGACCTTAGCGATAAGTGTCACAATATACAGCTGGATATCATATTTTTACCTAATAAAAGTCCACACAATTTGTTTATTCCGTATAAATAAAATTGTGATTTTGTCTGTACAATTTTTCAAAATGCCCCAAATTTTGTTTCTACGCCAAATCTACTAATTTTTTTTTTAACAGTATAGTTTTTTTTTGCAATCAGTTAATAAATACAATAACTTTAAGCAAATATGAGAAAATCTGAGCAATGTCCTTAGAATTAAAACACACCCAGTAGTGTGTTTGAAAAAAACCGAACTGTGAAGAAACAAAAAATATATCTATTCAAAATCAAACTTGATGAACCGTGAATCAACATCCCGGAACACAAAGTGTTGAAGTTGGAGATGGCAATGACGATGGTAGAGATGAAAACGACGCCAATTATGAGATGCTGATGATTAGGAATTGAAGTAGAAAAGATGAAAAAAAAATTTAATCACTAACAAAATCGTAGAGGTAAGTCCAATGGTTTAAAGCGTTTCAGTCTGTAAGTATCTTCGCTGTTGTCAAGGAGGCTAATCGCTAATGGATTCTGATGGTAAATCTACTAAGTAATCACTGAAAATAAGTTCAGCTGAATTTTGTCTATTTGTCTGTTTGTCAGTTTGTATGTTACGGTATTACGCAAGAACCGCTGAACCAATTTCAATGAATTTCGGTAGTCACATTGTCAAAAACGAAAGACAGTCACCTTAGTAGTTAACCATTGCGGAAATTTCAATTGTGATTAACCTCTTATTTAAATTTTTATTGCTCTGTAGCGAATATTTAAATTACCTACAGTTACATAACACACAGATGTGTGTGAGTTAAACTTAAAAACATCAATTTTCATTGCTCTATATAAATAGTAAATTCATTTATTTATGTAAAATAATTAACTGCGATGCCCATAACAGGCAGGTGGAGTGTTAAATTAATTGCACTCGATCTGTTGGTTCCAGGGCTACAAAAAATAGTTCTGTTTCTTATTATATAGTCAGCCAATTACATGACTGAACTGTTTAAGAACAGAAGAGGTAGAGGTGTAAAAGACACTAGTCAGAGTTATCTCCTCTGAGAGTAGTGAATTTCACTATACAGCCAGACCCTGTGGTGAATGAAGCGAAGGTGTCATTTGCAGATTGGAAAGTGGGTGCTTTTCGGAGGGCCTGGCATGCTGATAAGCATACTCTTTCAACTCAGTGAGAAAGGCAATTGTAAACCACCTCACTTCTCGTTTTTACTTAGTAAAATCTCTAGAGGTTCAAACCAGCCTTTCGGCTGTTGACCTAAACAACAACAATTAACTGCGATTCTGAAAATAATAAAGCAGTGCGTAACTTGATTAAAAAACCACCTAGATCTTTATTTTACGTCCGACTATTTTGTTTTGTAATTAAAAATAATGCTGACGTTGAAATGAGGTACGAGTAGATAACAATGAATGTTTGAAGAATATCAGACCTGACAGGGATCGAACTCGGTACAGCAACAGACCGTCCATAGGACCAAGAAAACCGTTCGATGGACGGGCATTTTAGCTAGTTATCTCTAATTTCACCCGTTGAATGTGAGCCACTCCATGTACCGTACTTTATTAAAATTAAATACAATGAAATAACAAAACATTTTAAGCATATTCAAATCCCATGTAAGTAATCTAACACCAAACCACTAAGTTCGTATCATAAAACTTATTTCACCATTAAGGGTACCCGGAATGCCTGTCTCCGTAATATTAATATAATTTTCTACTCTCACTGCATTAGGAGCATCTTGATATATTGTTAGAAAGATAAAATTTTTTTTGAAAATCATAATTTTTTGCCTATTGAAGTGGAAAATAAATATTTCAACTTTTTATTTTACTGTAATATTAACTGAGTAAATTAAAATTACGGTATGAAAGGCTGTGCAAAAATTTCATAAAAATCCATTTACTTTTGGCTGAGAAAATGTTCCTTCTGCGTCGAAAATTGCTATTTAGAGGAAACAAGAAAAAATTTAAAGACAAAAAATTATGCATTAAATAATTCAATATGGTATTTTCTACAGTTCAGCGGTTACTATATAACATTCACAGGTGGTCTGGTGCTAACTTAAAGTTTCAAAATAAAAAATATCGCATAAAATAAAAAAATATGAATTTATCTGTTGTCATTCAAAAAATAATAAATAAATAAATAAATGTATATGTTACGCAAATGGGTGAAATTCAAAAAATAACGTAAGGATTAAACATTTTTAACTTTTAAAAACTGCAAAACGCCCAACAAATTATTATAACTACATCGTTGGATACAGAAAACTCTGAATATTAATAATTTGCAAAAAACCGGAAATTTAAATTTCATTCGCACCAGGTACCCTTAATAACTTTAAAAAATAAACAAATAAACCTTTACTTGTAAATCAATCAATCAAAATGTAAAGCAGCTGTATGAATCATGGCGTAACGGAATGTTTCTTAAAAATATTGAAAGAAATATTCAAATTTGAGTGAGATAAGGTTCATATTACTCGTACTTCCTGGTATTTGATTGATTTATATATAGTATATATCGACTATTGCGTAAAGCAGATTAAAGGCAATTGTACGTAGGTTTTGCGTTTATATCAGACCATTCGTTTGCAACAAAATACTAAATGTGGAACTGGGTTATAACATATTTATAGGCTGAAAACACAAATAACTGAGTGGGATTTTCCTATTTGCCCTCATTGTTTCCCAATTAAGATAACGTCCTCGGTATGAATATAAATTAAGTGGTTTGATTACAGTAATAAGTTGAAAACAAGGTAACAGCGAACCATATTGATCTAAGTATTAAACTTGTGTTTGTAAGTAGACCTACAGCCACAGGCGGCGTTGTGGCCGTCGCCAGGAAATTGCGTTTATATGCGGCTTCCTTTGTTAAATGCCAGCCCATCTTCTTAGTAATTCATTTCATTCTCCTTTTACTAAATTACATAATTTTTCTCGTATAAAAATAAATAAAAAAACAAATTTAAAACTCCCGTCTTTTTAAACGTAGCCTACATATCTTCATTCATATCATGAAATTATCCATAATTTTTGATCATCATTTTGTCGTAGGCCTAATGATAATGGTTTCTCAGTTAAAAGAAAAATATCTCTTAATAAGACGGTCCTCACTCATTTTAAAAACAACAAACAAGGTAGCGTCTTGTATGAAAAGAACTACAAACTACAACTACAAAAAATACACATAACAAACACTGTAAAAAATATAAAAAATGTAAAAAATATAATGATATGTAAAAAATATAAAAATACAATTGCACGAATAAACTCCTCCTTCTGGTTGACCGATTTTTAAAATATTTGTGTCACGTAACCTGGTAGTTACTAACTAAAGTTTCTAGTTTCAGCTTCGTATATTCCGTTCTTGAACAATTTTGTTCACACAGACACAAACGCTCGTGAAAACACAAACTCATGGACCAATAGGTAAAAACAAGTTTCTTTTTGGGTTTATGGGACCTAAAACGAATATTTCCGGTAAAAACTCAAAAATCTACATGAAAACAAAATTTATTTTTCTACATAATCATGCAGAACAAGAGAGTATACAAGGTCGGTTAATGTCTATAAATAGTATTATTTTTAATTCGTTGTGAAAATGAAATTTAAGTTTCTATTTGGTATATTGAATTATATGTTGTAATCATAATGATAAAGCATTTACATTTTACGTGTATTATACCTTCTTGTATTTTCCAGTTAAGTTTGCGTAAGACACTAAAATGTGAAATGTTAGCATACTAATTTAGTTTTGTGAGTCATAAAGTTTCACTGTTAGAAATAGAAGCAGAAAAGATAACTTGGTAACTTCATTTGCAATGAACACCAAAACCAAGTGTATAAGTATTTAATAAATTGGAAGTTTAACAACAAAAATAAAATTTCGAATGCTAAAACTATTTAATAACACTAAGAAGAAATAACTTTCCTTTTGGTTAAATTTAAACTGTAATCTACAAAGATTTTAGCTTTAATACCGTACTACAGCACTTCTGTTTATGAGTTCAACTTAAGAAAGTTGGTGGACTTGATGTCAAAGTTACTGGAGGAAGGATAAAGTTGATCCATTTGTTGTGAAATGGTCTCAGAATGAGTCGAGGAGTGAGTATTGAGAGGTTAACAACACGCACATAGAATAAGAATCAGGGCGAGGAAATTGTTCGACGGTCATTAGGAACTCAGTTGCAGTAACTTAGGCCTTCTACTACTGTAACGCGAATTATTACTACTACTGTTATACTATTCTAGCGTATTATAAAATGGCACAATGATCGAAATACAAAACGCTTTAGTAGCCTACTTATCAAATATAATGCCTTTATTATAGCGTTTCATTCGATGTATAACACACCAACTGAAATTTATATCAATACCATAATTCACTCAAAATTTGTTTACTTGAGTTAATTTAGATAAAATTAAATACATCGTTTTTACCATTACTCTGAAATTGGACTACAGTATTTTTTTATTTTGAGTACAATGTTATGTATGGGTTAAACGTATTGTACATATTCCTATACAGATTGCAGAGAAGTGAAAGTGAGAAAAATCCCTTACAGATTGCTCGACCATTTTTCTAAAAGCTTTGGTTTTATTGGACTTGTGTAAAGCCACAGAACAGTTACATAGAAAACTATCTCTTTTATAAAAGAAATGGAACAACAGTTTATACCAAATAAACAACATAATTTATATACGCACAAAACTACATCAAATGTTTCACATAGTTTATACTAGTAGTCTATTAAATAGAAGAACGTTTGTTTATTTGTTTGTAGAAATTAATCTCAGAAACTACCCAACAGATTTTAAAAATTCTCTTACGATTGGAAGCTTAAATATTCCTGAACGAATGACGTTAAATGTTCAAATTATTTTTATTCCGGTTTTAATAAAATTAATAGCTCCGTTTTAACCTCACAAATTTAGTTTTATTAATTTACAGTACTGTAATATTTTATTGAAGGTGAATTGTTGCTTTTTTCTATTTTCACTTCGGATGTACCACAAATTTCAACTGCTTTGCTTGCTACGTCGCTGATGATACTATTGTTCTTTCATCATCTGATGATCCTGTTCACTCTTCAAACACAATATCACCTTCACATTCTAGATGTATGGTTTAGAAGATGGCGTGTAAAAATTAATGTAAACAAAACGTACCAAATGACATTCGTCCTTCGTCGACAAACGTGTCCACAATTATTTTTATTCAACCAACCTCTTCTGCAAGCAAACAGTGCTCGGGACCTTGGGCTATTTTTAGACAGGCAGTTGACGTGGAACAAGCACATCAACCAAAAGCGACGACTAATAAATAACAATGTGAAACAGTTATTGAGGCTATTATCCAAGGGGTCAAAACTACCTATGACTTCAAAGCTCTTGACGATGCTTCAACTGGTCTGGATGTATGGTAATCAAATTTATGGTGCAGCAAAGCCATCAGTCCTTTCACGAATACAACGTTGTCAAAGTAAATTCTTACGACTGATTACTAATTGTCCGAGTTATCTAATCTAATGGAACACTACAAGATGACTTACGCGATCCTTACGTCAATGACACATATCTAAAACTGTACCGCAGGTTTAGAGACGTATAAAGCATTTAAGGAGCGCTGTCTGAGGAATTCGAAGAAGTGAAAAATTGCGCAGTTAAACTGCTACTTCCAGTTAACAGATTTTGAAGAATCATAGCTAAGAACCCTCTCAAATAAGTCACCTATAAAACAAAAAATAAATAAAAATCGGTTCATCCGTTTGGGATGCACGATAGATACAAATTAGTAATTTTGTTTTGTTTTCGTTACGATTGCGGCCTTATTAACGCATTTAGAACAAGCCTGTATAGAATTAAAGTTGTAGAATCTTTAAAAACCTACAACTTTTATTTTAAAAAAATCTTTGTACAACGCTTAGTTTAGCGGCAATTTGTGATTTTCTGCGGATTTTTTTTGTAGCTAAGAACACTCTCGATCAAGTCACCTTTCAAACAAACAAAAAACTTAATTAAAATCGGTTCATCCGTTTGGAAGCTACGATAACAGATACACAGGTATGCACATTAAACTTTCTAACATCCCTCTTTTTCCGTCGGGGGTTAAAAATACAACAATCACCCTCTACTTTTCTAATATTTTTCAAAATGAATATTTCATCAATGCGTCAGGGCCTAACTAACCTTTTGAGAGTATAAATAGCGAAAGAAAGTGGGATAAATAAAAAATTAAAATATATTTTTTAACTTTTAGAAAAATCATAAATTAGTAATGTACTGAAAATTTTATGAAAAAGGTAAAACTCACAACAGGATCATTTTTGACAGATGGTGCAGCGAATTGACTACGTGGACAAATTCAGTCATCCATGTACTAATAGTGTAGTAAATTACAGAACGATGTTATCATTATTTCGATGCTAATATATTGAGTTTAGTATACATTTTAATGCAAATAGACTATATACAGTTATAGTGTGTCGGTTTTCGTTAATAATTAGTTTAAATAATCAGTAGGCTGTATTTTGATAAATTGCTATAGCCTGCAATTAACAGTATTTTATAATTATTATAATATTAATTAAGTGTTTGCTGTTCAAAGTTCAGCCAGAAGAAGATTTGTATTAAATCCAGTCCAAAGGTACTATTGCAGTAAAACCCCGCTTATCCGAACCCCACTCGCGCGTAACCCGCCTTAATTAAAACGGATCCGATTTTTCTGAATCTTGCTGTTCATAGTGAAATGGTGAATAATTGAATAAAATGTTTTTAGCATTTACAGAGCTCAGCCCTTTTCTCATGGCTGGATTCGTAATCTACCCCTCTGAAAGGATTAGAAACGATGATTAACAGATCTTGCATGATTAACAGAACTTGCTATTTATAGTGAGATGTTGAATAATTGAATAAACATATTTTTGGCGTTTATAGAGATCAGGCCGGTTTTCATACCTAGATTCGTAATCTACGCTACGTAGATTTGTAATCTACTCTAATAGCATTATGAACGATGAGTTACAGATGAAATAGTTTGAAAATTTCCCAAAAACGTACATGAAGTATAGTCATTATAAATAGCAAGACTAAAGACTAAAGATAAATAGCAAGAAATAATTTATGCTACTTTTTGAGAAATTTTCAAACTATTTCATCTGTTAATCATCTTTTCCAGTGCTATTAGAGGCGTAGATTACGAGTCCAGCGATGTAAAAATTGGTTAATACTGTAATGTATGTCAATGCTGCATATAATGCACAGATTATTAAAAATTACAAATATTCCTGAGACAAATTTCAGGCTGTGAAGATGTATCAGTAGATGAAGTAAATGAATGGATATCCGCAGATGATAATGAGTTAGACTACACAGACAGATATATCGTTGATATTGGCAGTCAGTTGAAAAGGATCATGGTGAACCTCATGAGAAGGTAATTAACAACCATCATATGACAGCCTAGGGTGAATTAAACGCATTCGAGGTAAGAATATCGTTTTATGTAGAGTATTTCTCTGCGGAAACCATCTTCCTAAACTAAATTTGTTTAAGGTTGCCTTGCGTTTTGTTGAACAGTGTGAGAAATTTTCACCATTAGTCATACTTCCAATAAAACGATGGCGTGATATTGCCACGAAAACGATTTTATCAGAAATTTTAGAAAAATCTCTAACGTTAAAGAAACCTGTAAAAATAATTCTGTATTGTAATTATAATTAGTTTTTTTAAGTTACTTATTGCTACATATTTAAGGTTGCATCAATAATGGAGACATTAGTAACCGATTGAAAAATAAAATATTTACAATATCCAATACATTAGATACTGTTGCAAAATAATAAAGGCCAATTAACAACAATGAATTACTTACAAAAATAACAACATTAAACAACAACAATAACCGATCTTCAAAAATCAACCGATGACTGAGCATGAAAATTATTGTTGCCGTACAGGATAGACAAAAACGCACGCAACACATTTACATTTACATGCACACAAAACTATTTTTACAGAGTTTTTAGCTTAAGGTACAGCGTATAAGTTATGTACAGATAAAAATATTTTTTTTTGTTTTCTTCAAATTGCTGTATTTTCGTTTTTACCTAGTCTATTAATAAATAATTGTAAAAATTACTGTAAAATATTCACTTTTACTATTTCAAATTTCAAAAAAATAATTGTCTTTAGGAGCTATTCGAAATCAGGTCCACCCCCTACATTTTGGTTAAGCGGGCTTTTACTGTAGAAACTTATTTGGAGTTTTACGTATTTCAGACTTGTACCTGCATTTCGGTACAGATCAATACATCTGTTTTGATCTGATGTTGTATATAATGCTATACGTATTCTTTGAAGTAAGTTTTTTATTTACTGAAGTAATTTACTTTAGTAAGTATTATTTATCTTTGTACTGTAAACCCAATGTACTAGATACTAACCGCTAACTTAGAACAAATATTGATTCAATTGGTAACCTATTTTACGGTAAAGTTAAAAGTGATCTCGGTAATGGCAATAGAAACGGAGCAAATACACGTTTTATATTTACCGGTTTTCAAATTCATCAAAAAACAGTTCGTAGTTGCACAGAATTCAGAAATACAATGAATTACTTTTCAAGTTTCATTATTTTAAAATTAAAATTATTTACGCAAACTGTAGACTCTGGATGTCAATTTTTACTGTAAAATTATAAACTGCACTTATTTAACAATGAGTAGATATGTTATAAGTTTGAGTCATGAGTAAAACGCTGTAATATTACTCTGTAAACTTCAATTTTGTTATGTTCTTGATTGGAAAAAATTAAAATAAATCTCTATAGGCTATAGTCTGTGCAGTCACTTATGTTATTCACTGTTGTCTAAGAAATTAATGGCTTGTAACAGTCAGATTTGAGGCTACATTTTTATACTCGGTTCATCGTAAGAAAGATAACATATGTTGAGTAAGCAAACAACGGTTACCGAATCAGCTGCTAAAGAGATGACTCAGAAAAATGCAACACTTTTAATGAAAACATCACAATGATAACTGATACGCGCTTTTAAGCATATACATAATTAAACGATAAACAGAAATAAAAGAAACAAAATATACTATAATTTTTTTAAGTTATTATTAAAGCTAATTATTATTTTCTGTTTTAATAAAAAGATCTGAATCCTGATAATTTTCAGCTCGTGTCTGGTAACTGATGCAAATCTTTTGTATTTCTACTAGTACTATAAGAGCGAGAGTTTCTCTGGGTATGACAGTGTTAGGTATTTACCAATGGAAGTTTGTGATGTTTCGAAGTATTTTTGACTGAAACTTTTAAATTATTTCAGTCTTATTGCCACTTGTTGTCCCCCAGAGATGTATTTTGGTTACCCACAAAGGTTTGAATTCGGTTTTAGAAATTAATAATTTATTTGGGGCCAAAAATATAGTTTATTTTGTCAAGTATTCAATAAAGCGGTTGGTATAATAAATATGTGATTTAGCGGCTTTCTTTTTCTTCATATATGTGTATTCTACATTACATTTCTTTCTAAGTGCAAGCCAAAATATTAAGCTGTATCCGATTGTTAAATTTGTAAATCTTAAGAATATCTTGGTAGATATGTTTCCTAAATAAGTTCAACAATATGATGCATAGATTTATTTTGTTCATTTGTTTTTATACGCCATTTTTTCCAATTTTGACGCTGTATAAATTTATGTAGCAAGTGTTTGGATGCAACACTTTTTCATGTATCTTCGTGTTGGCTATTACCTGAATGGACTTGTTGTCGACAAATGTTGCTACTGTAGTGTTATCATTTCATGATTTATCAAAAGTGTACATTGAGTAAAAAATAGGAGAAAAACGCTGTCTTGTGGAACACAGCTTGGATTAATTTTAAAAAGGAGTGCTCGGATTTTATTTTGCACGGTAAGTATTGCTTTTCCAAATATTATGTAAAAAAAGTATAATACTGATGAAGAAGATTCTGTTTGGTATTTAAAAAAAGAAATGTTAGAATAAAATCGTTTTTTACAAGGATTCAGTTGCAATAGACTTCTTGTAAACAACACTAACTTTTCCTTTCCTACAAAATTTATACCTTCTTTGATTTTCTTTTAACTGCAATAAGCCTTCATTTTATCAAATTATTACCTCTTATAGGTTCATCAAAAAGGTCATTTACATTTTTATTTTTTTACTACCTTGGTTTTCTGTTCCTTCTAGAAAACTTAAGAATGTTTATATAAATAAAACTGAGCTCCTTCTGTCGGTAAGTTTAATTAAATTCATTCAGTTTTTGTTGTCATACGGAACGCTATTAGCGTGAATACATTGTATAGATGTAGTGCTGCATTCTACGATTAAGAAAAAATTTGCGTGGTGTACGTATTGTATTTGGTTGTAGATAAGAATCAATTGTTAAATAAAAAATTGTTGCTATATTTAGTTAAGTCAGTTTAAGCTTTAAGTTTTTATAGTTAATTTAATTTTAGTAATTCGATAGTAACTTGTTAGTAATCTAAGTTTAAAAAAAAATTAAAATTATTGTGTCAATAAATAATTGTTATAAGTTTAAGGAAGTCTGTTTATTTATGTATTATACCCAGATCCCGATCGAACGTAGGTTTAGGTGTTACAATACGTTCATTAAATAAAAAGTAATTGACAGTATTTCAAATATGAAACATCATAAAATATATTAAACATTAGCTACATTTGCAAATGATACTGCAGGTCTCTCTACACAGGAAGATTGATTAGTAGCCAGCGAATTTCGGTTTGGAGAGGGGTTGGTTAGACGAAGAATTGAAATCAATGACGAGAAGTCGGTGCATGTACCGTTCCCGTTGCAACACTAAAAGTTCCCTGGAGTGTACCTTATTCGGAAATTGATTCCACCGTCTAGTTCATTAGATATCTTGGGATTCAACTTGATCGTAGGCTAACGTGGAAGAGACATGTGGAAGTAAAACGTCATCAATTATTGAACCTCAAAGTAAAAACATTTGTGTTCGGTTTCAGGCTAAAAATCAAGTTTACTTTATTCTAAATTGATACTTTATAAATCCGTATTAAATTCATTGTGGGCATACATGTGCCGAGTCTGCGGAAATGTTACTAGTTCAAATTTAGGGATACTTGAGCGTTCCCTGGCAGAAATAATCAGAGAAATCTTTCAATGTTTTTGGCGCGTCTTTATTACTGTCCAAAATACCAGTTAAAACAGTGTAGAAGAATTATCAATTTTTAATGAATGATTTCAACGTAGACTTCATGTTCAAAACAAATTTCTTAGCTCTAAATATAATAGATAATAAATGTTATAGGTTTTAATCCTGCCGTACAGATTCTTTTAAGCAAACTGTGGTGTCTTATAACGAGTGAATAGGATATAAATTTAGAATGACCAATCTATAAACTTTTCTATATAATTTATGTAAATCAAATATTCGTGGGAACGAATTTTTTTAAACTAAAGTTTAACTTAAATTGTTGAACTTATTGTGCTGAATTCTTCTGTTCTAAAGAACAGATTGTAGTATTGCAGTTTGATAATAAATATAAAAACAAATATCTTACGTATTGATAATCAACTGAAAGAATAAAGATTCTAGATTAGTACAAAAGCTTTTCCTTTTTTTGTTTTTTTATAAGGGAAACTCTTTTTCAAGCCCTCTAAAATGTTTATTTTGTGTAGCCTACTTAACTTAGTGTATTATTTTTGTTACTGTTTAACCTAAAGTTTTTTATTTCTAGTTCATTTAAAGTCACAATGATTTTTTGATTATTTGCGTTACAAAACTGTGGCCTTGAACTTGTAATAAATTTCCAGATCCTAGCCGGGAATTGAGCCCGGGCCTCTGCTTTGCAGCGTAGGATGCAAACCACTGAGTCACGGAGGCAGTCCTATATTACTCTAATTATTTTGATTTCTAGATAGCTGTTTACAAACTATATACTGTGTAAGCTATTGTGGCGTACTATTGTTACCTAATTGTGTCTTCTTGTACATAATATTCTGTTGTTGCATTGTACTAAGTAAGTTAATTAGTTTATTATCTGTAATTCTGATCGTTAATGACTCAGTTGTTGATGTGGCCTAAACTAAATAAAAGTTATATGATAATGTAGTATTTTATTTTTTTGTGCATTTACAAATTGTATACCTTTGATCAAGTGCTAAAGGTATGCCAATATCTGGTTGATATTAATAATTTGAACATTTTTCTTTACAAACAAAAATATTAAACTATATAAAATTTATATAAAAATAAATAAATAAACTACCTAGCATTAAAAAATTATGATGGTGAAATCAAGGTATATAATTTAATAACTTATCACTAATCCATTAAACAATAATCATACAAAAGAAAGACTTTTGTTTCGAATATTTTACTTAAAGAAATATCGCCTCGTAAAACGATAAGAGTAGAATTGAGAAATTGTAACAAACCGAGATGAATTTAGGGGTTCAGAAGTGGAGGAGACAAATGGTTTCAACATTGTCTCCCGAAGTGATGCACCATATTTCCAAAGTACAACCCCTTCTGCTGTTCAGGAGGAAACACAGGCCTGAATCTTTGCCAACCGGGATAGGTGCGTGAGAGGGATTTTATTTATATCTTCCTCCTGTAGTAGACCTAAACCTAAAACGTAATCTCGCCCGAAGATTTGCGTGGACCCCAAACCTTTGACTTGCTCTATACTTCCCCTTTATAGTAAAACAAAACGATAATCTGAACAAGTTATTTATAACATTAAGACTTTAAGGAAATACTAAACGGAAAAATAAATCACTAAAATAAAAATTTAAGTATTACAGTATTTTATATTTTCGTTTAAAACCCTGAAAAATATAGGCCAATAATTTTATTGAATGAATAACATGTCATATAATGTAACGCTATTACTATTTAATTCATAATATTCTGTTCTTTTTCAAACAACAATAGTGTAGTCTTAAATTTTGTTACTAATAATTCTAATAATATGAACCATAATTTATAAAAATGCAGTACTAAATTACAATAAATATAGCATATTGTGCATCTTATATCTAAGGTCCGTTACGGGATCTTGATAATTAAATAATTAACACATTAAAGTTAAACAAATACGAGTATTAATTGCAACTAAAAATTACAATGAAGTGAATAAAATCTTTAAGTGAATCACTTAAAAAATTAATTAACTTAAAAAATTACTTTAAATTAAATTAAATTATTTAATAAATAAAAATAAAAATAATTATAATTAACTAATAAAATAAATAATTTATTACTTATTACTTAGTATTACTCATTAAAATAAAAAACCAATTTAATAAATACAACTTACAAAAGATACAGAAATAACATTAAACAATACACAGTAATTCACAGCAACGTTGATTTTTTCTACCGTACTGTTATGCACTTTGGAATTCACTCACTCAATCACAGACAAAATGTAAACTAGGCTAGACCGTAAAACAAACCGGCGCTTATATAGATGGGCTAATACAGACTTTGAGAAAAGACAGAGATTTTCGATATAATAATAAAATACAAAATCCTTCTGACGGGTTCTTGATAAATCTAAGTAACTGTAAACAAATCAGGATTGAATAGAAGGCGTTACAAAAAGGCCAATTATCTAAGTAGGTACTCGGCTCTCGCAATGCCCTTAAAACAATAAACCTGTACTACCTGTACTATAAGAGACTATTAATATTGCAGATAATATTTCTAACTATTTTTCGGAAAACCCTATTTATTACTGTTTATTTACGTTAAGATTTTTAAAATCTCGGTCATTCTCGAGCAACTTTACTTTTGCGATATTGTCACAATATTAACAACTTATTCATATAATTATCCGTGAATAAAATCCAAAAATATTCAAATAAATTTTATTACGTATAAGCGAAAATACTACATAACCGACAAATAATATCTTGACTGTAGGCAGCGAGGAGATATTATGAAACTTAACCATGAATAATTCACAAAATCATATATAACTTAAAGACAAATATAAGAGGAAAAACAA
Organism: Catonia carolina; assembly: GCA_035578175.1. NCBI lineage: Eukaryota > Metazoa > Arthropoda > Insecta > Hemiptera > Achilidae > Catonia > Catonia carolina. The sequence continues at coordinate 5,558,751 of JAQMRL010000022.1, read as the reverse complement.
AAAGGGTAAAATGGGAGAATATACCTACAAAATCTTTCACACACAGTACCAACATTTACCTCAATTGAGCCAAGTCATCATTATCATTTTAAATAACGCTGAGAAAAGTATTATACATGTCATTTTTAATTCCACTCGTTAAATGAGAAAATTAACACATAAGTTTGCTTCAAAACACATAAAATGATTTAGAGTTACACGCTTCATCAGGTATTACGGTATAGAATTTCGGACCATGGAAAATAAAACTTTTCTAAAACAAAGTAGAATGGCTTCAGGATGCTATACTAATTCTCTCAACCGCTGCTGCCCAAACTCAGAAAGTGTAGATTCATTACTTAAACTAAAACCAAAATCAACGCTAATTCTATACAAAATTTAAAAAGTACCTGAAAACTATCGATGTAACGAATAGGTAGAATAAAAACAAATTGAAATATTCAGCAATGCATTAGATCTCATATCCTAATATTACTAATTTTGTTTTTGTCATATAAACATATTCATGACAATCATATTACTAGCAATTTGATGGAAGAAGTTTTAATAATGTTTATGATTAAAAGTAACTTTTATTCTTATTTCTTTCATTCTTAATTCTTTATTTCATTCTAATTAAATTCTAGAACTTTATCTAAATTTTTTGGTAAAATTGTAAATTTAGAATTTATTTAATACAAAATATTTTAACAATTATTACCATATTTGCTGTAAAATGGTTCCAAAACGTGATTAGTTTGAGCTTGTAATCATCACTGCAGTCCTACGTTCTCCCCTTCCTAGAAGATCTTTGGCAGTAAGTGTCGACTCAATATTTGCAACTTAAAAAATAAAATCTCATTTACCTATCGCAACTCATGACTTTCACTGTAGACGATAGAACTGGCTAATTGTTTTCATTACTATTACTCCGCTCCTATGCATAACTAAAACAAGACGTCTAGACTTACACTAAGATAAATCCTTATAAAGAACACAGTTATCACAAACAATCATCACAAACACGATTTATTAAAATTTCAATTCACCAATATTAAAACGCTTACTTAACAAATGTTCTAGATTACACATAGTAGATACATTGTTAACATTGTTGAAGATCTTTTTTATTTTTCGAAAAATGAAGCCTACATAAGTCTTCGCTTGTTCGTAGGTAATGATATGAGGTGGTATATAGATGAAAATGTGACAGACCTGACAGGTAATCAAACCCGGGCCCCGGCATAGAAGCCAGTTGCGCTAGTAACTACACCACGGGTCGGCCCGTGATGTAATGGTCAGCGCATTTTGTGATAGGACCGTTAGATGTACAAGATAATAATTTAAAGCTTTGAGATCTTATAAACCTTCACTAATAAAACATACACGCGATACCTAAAAAAATTTATAGTTTTACTGATTTATACCAAGTGTAAAAATTACCTTGTTTTGTCTTACCTTAATTTACCTTATATCTAATAATTTGAATGTAACATTTTATTTAAGTATACAAATTTACCATCAAAACCGGTCGAATTGAAGTAGTTTATTCGTGCCATGTTACACTTTTTTGCATTTTTTTCAAAAACAGCTCCTACGATTCTTTTAAAAATCGACTCGTTTACAAAATGTTTTATGCTCTACAAGTTAGGGTAATGCCCATAACAGGCAGGTGGAGTGTTAAATTAATTGCACTTGATCTGTGGTTCCAGGGCTACAAAAAATTGTTTCGTTTCTTATCACATAGTCAGACAATTATATGACTGAACTATTTAAGAACAGAAGAGGTAGAGGTGTAAAAGACACTAGTCAGAGTTATGTCCTCTGATAGTAATGAATTTCACTATATAGCCAGACCCTGTGGTGAATGAAGTGATGGTGTCATTTGCAGGGTGGAAAGTGGGTGCTTTTCTGAGGGCCTGGCATGCTGATAAGCATACACTTTTAACTCAGCGAGGAAGGAAATTGTAAACCATCTCACTCCTCGTTTTTAGTTAGTAAAACCTCTAGAGGTTCAAACCAGCCTTTCGGCTGTTGACCTAAACAACAACAAGTTAGGGTAGCCGCCATGTCTGCTGAAATTCTTGGGAAGGCTGTTCTCTTAAAGAAAAAAATGTTTTTTTTTCCTAAGATTGCGGCCTTAATTTTAGGGCAAAAGAATACAATAGTTGTAAACAATTTAAAAATCTACAACTTTTATTTTATAACATGTCTTTGTAGAACACTTAGTTTAGCGATAAACAGTAATTATTTTCTGTTTTATTTTAACATAAAAATCTGTAAAAAATGGAGTTTCAGGATTTCAGCTTTCGTATGCATTTTATGACAAAATTGTATATATTCAAATTTAAAGGGATTTAAACATCTAGAAATTTTATTTTCAGATTTTTCTCTATAGAGCCAAGTTTAGCGTCAAAGAGTGATTTTTCGTGTTAAACCAAACTGAGGTTGATTCATTTTGCATTATTCACTGATGATTAAAACAAGGTTCTTTTAGAGGTTAGTTTATTTATTTATTTTTCAAGTATTATTAATAATGTTACGTTATTTATCGTTCATTATAAGAATTGGTCAGCGAACGACGTGGGAGTGTTCACACCAAACTTTTTATTTACAAATCAGCTACATTGTAATCTGTTCAATAACGTATGAGTAAAATATTAAATTTTTTCTATGAACAGGAACTCACAATAATAGAACGGAAGTCGACTAAATCCAATTCAACTGATAAAAATGTAAATATTAGCATTATTATTAATATTATTATTATTATTATTATTAAATGTTAATTATTCAACATAATTTTAGCGCAGACAAATATTACATTATAGATCGAAATTGCCATATCCAATCAGTTATTAATTATTACTGAATATTTGTGGAATGTTTCTGGTAAAATGAATTAGTTTAATACTTAGGAAAGGTAAAATTAAACCGCTAATTATTTTAGATATTTCGGAAATTTTTTTAAATTATGTATTAGCAGTTTTGAAAAAATTATGGTACTGATTTCTTTGAATAATTTTAAACAGCTGTTATAATATATATATTTTTTTGACACTTTTAATTGAAATTTAGTATCTGTTATTAAAATAATATAACAATTTCTAAATGTGAAGCTAATGTTCCAAAACTTGATTTACTTGAAGGAGCGTGCAGTCATCACCACAGTCCTACAGTTGGCCAAGAAGATCTCTTGGCCAGAGGCGCTTCAAACGTCTGCGCTGAGTACCCGGTATCGCCCTAGTGTACATATTTTGTATGAGAGGGTTGTCATGTAGTTCAAATTTGTCATGCATCGTCTTGTATAGTTGTTTCGCGACATCAATTACGTATGACATTTGTAAGTCTTTGTGCAACATTGAGTTTGTGATGTAAAAGGGGCATTGCGTTATCGTTCGTAGAATCTTGTTCTGAATCGCTTGTATACGTTTCGTGTGTGAAGGTTTAGCAGATCCCCAAAGTTGAACTCCATACGTCCAGATTGGTCTTAAGACTGTCTTGTAGATTGTTAATTTGTGTGACATGTTTAATTTAGAACGTCTATCGAGTAAGCGTTTTAGTTGATAGAAGCGTGTTTTGAGTTTGTGGCGTGTGTGTGTAACATATGCGTTCCATGTAAGTTTTCTGTCCAAGTGTAAGCCTAAGTAGCGTGTTTGAGTAGTGTGAGGTAGCGGAATATTATTAATGTAAACGGTTGGGCAGTTTTGTCCTCTAAGAGTAAACGTCAGTTGTTGCGATTTGTTTTCATTAATTTTAATTTTCCAAAGTTTAAGCCATGACTCTATCTGGTGTAAATGGTCTTGTGTCTTTTGAGTTGCAATAACAGGATCGGCATCAACCGCAAGAACTGCCATATCATCAGCAAACATAGCCATAGTGGTATAGATACAATTTGGTATGTCACTGGTGCTTACAGAAAACAGCCTTGGTGCAAGTACGCTTCTTGTGGTACACCAGCATTGACTTCGTACATTCCAGAAAGTTCGTCACCTTGTTTTACTCTAAAGTAACGTTCCACTAGAAACGATTTTATTACTAGATACAGGCTATCTGGAAGTATTAGTTTCAATTTGTATAGGAGTCCATCATGCCAGACCCGATCAAAGGCTTGAGATACATCAAGAAACACGGCTGAACAATATTGTCTGTTTTCAAGAGCTGAAGAGATTATATCAATTAGTCGGTGACATTGCTGAAGCGTGGAATGAGATGAACGAAATCCGAACTGATGATCAGGAATTGTGTTTGAAGCATCGATAAACGGTACTAGGCGTGGTAGAAGGAGTTTCTCAAATAGTTTGGACAGAATAGAGAGTAAGCTAATTGGCCTGTAAGAAGTTAGTTGGTGAGGTGGTTTGTCTGGTTTTAAGAAGAGAATTATGATAGAGTACTTCCACTGAATAGGGAAGTGAGTGACTCGGAGAATGGAATTGAAGATGTGAGTTAAGAGTATGATGGATTTCCTAGGAAGATGGCGCAAAAGTATTGAAGTAATAAGATCATATCCCGGGGCTTTGCCTAATGGCAGGTCGTGAATTGCTCGGACGAGTTCCCCGGGGGAAACTGGCTTTGGGGGAAGGCTAAGTTGCAGAGGAGCATTAAGGAAATTTTCTATGTTCGGATGATCTTTGTGTTGTAGGTTGTGTGGTTGGAATGTGTTATGCAAGTGCTGAGCAAGCATTTCTGCTTTCTCTTTATTGGTAGTCGCCCAAGAACCATCAGGTCGTTGTAGACTAAATGAAGGATTGTTATAGTTAAGAATTCGTCTTGTCGTGTGCCAAAGTGTTTTGTTTTGAGTAGAGAGTGTCTCAGTGAAAGCCATAAATCTATCTGCTCTGTAACGCGAAAGGACAACCTGTAAATGACGATTTAGCCTATTAAGTTCTGCTTTAACGCTGGGGTATCTGTTTCTGTACCATAAACGACGACATCGGCGCTTAGCAACTATCATTCGACGGATGTAAAAAGGAACGTTAGGTATCTGTTTAAATTCCATGTTCTCTCCTTCGCAACTGTCCCAAGCTGCGCTTTGTAGATTCTTTGTGAAGATTTCCACTCCACGCTCGATTTCACTGGGGGTTTTGAGAGAAATTCCCAGGTTTGTTGTTTCTGACAATATACGTTGGTACTTATTCCAGTCTATTTTACCAGATGTTAGGGAATGCCTGTACTTTAATTTGGTTGGTTCAGAGTTTAACGTAATTATTACGGGTGTATGATCAGATGATAGATCAGGAAGAGTTTCAAGTTCGTAGTAGAGTAAGAATTTAGACGATACAAAGAAATCTAGAATATCTGGGAGGCAACGATTATTGTGGGGATAGTAAGTGGGTTCTGCAGGGGCATAGTAAAAATATTTTTCGTGAGTTAAAACATCATATAAAGTTTTTCCCCGCGGGTTTGTAACTCGGCATCCAAACTGTTGATGTTTTGAATTAAAGTCACCACCTGCGATGAAATTTTTTCCGAGATAATTGAAGAAATGTGTAAATTGTTCGCGCGAGATATTATGATTAGGCGGGCAGTACACAGAAGAAAGGGTAAGGGAATGAGTGATTAAAGATACTTCTATCGTGGTAGCCTGAATGTACGATTTTCTGTACGGAGGGAACGAATTATGACTAATACTACTACGAAAAAAAATAGCCGACCCTGCATGGCTAGTTCCATCTGGATGTGTACTTCGATATAGTGTGTATCCAGTGATATGGCAGTATGTTGTGTCCTTAAAGTGTGTCTCTGTAATAAGTGCAATGTCTACCCGATTGTCATGTAAAAATTGTTTGAGTTTGTGAATATGACGTACAAGACCTGCTGAGTTCCAGAGAGCAACGACGAGGGACCTGCTGGTTTCAGCCATTGATATGACTTAGCAACTTGTTAACGACCATATTAAGCGTAGTAATGAGAGGTGTCACAAGGTCCTGAAAGCGTGTAAAAAATGTGTTAAGAGTGGCTGTAAAATGATCATAAGGATTCTGAGTCGTTAAGGGATCTGTTGATGAAAGAGTTGAGAATGTCATGGAAGACTGAGACTGCTGAGAGGGCTGGAATAACTGAGATGACCGAGTATGAGATGGCTGCTGCTGAAGGGAAGGAGCAGCCATCTGAGCGTATGACCGTGAATTCAGTCTCGGGTCACGAGAAAGGGGGACGGTGTTAGTATGAATCGACTGTGTATGATGTGACTTTACCGAGGTACTCACGGGGACTGTAACAGTGACTGGAGGCTCCAACATTACATGAGATTTATTACCAGAATATTTACAAAAACTACCATTTCTTTTGTCTCTCAGTTCTTTATATGTTTGACATCCTTTGTACGAGGACGAATGATTGCCTTTGCAAAGAAGGCAGACTCGGGGTTCATTGGCACCTCTTGGACAGTCAGCTGTTGGATGAGAGTTGCTGCAGTGTGCACATCTGAACGGATGGTTACAGTACGAGCGGGTGTGTCCAAATCGTAGACATCTTTTGCACTGAACTACGTCACTTTTCTTTTTTGGCTCTTCAACCTTAATGCGTGTGCTTAACAAGGATTTAACATCAAATATTTTTTCGTTATCTTTGTCAGGCTCAAGATCAACGAAAAATAATGGCAAGGGCACTCTTGTGCCAGTCTGTAAAACATTGACAACGTTTCTTACCTTAAAAGAGAGATGTTCCAGCGATTCCTTGATGTCACACGGATCGATACTAGGATGCAAATGGCGTATCACGACTCTGTATGCTTTTTCGTGGGGTAGCTGATATGAATGAAAATTGCGTCCCAATTCTCTCAATCGGTGTACAAGAGTACGGTATGTTTCAGATGTCTTAGGGTAAATCGTCACCCCGTCGTTGTTGGTCGCTTGAAATTCGAAGTCGCCAGTTACTGTACTCTTCAACTGAGATATTAAGTTTTTGTAGTCGCGCAGTTCTACGTTTTTTAAATAAATTGGTGGAGGCTTGCAAGAGTCTTCTTGTAACATTTCTAAAGGTCCGTATTTATTTATTGTTGGGACTCGAAACTTAGAAGGAGGCAATTCCGAGTCAGCGGAACTTTTTTCCGTATCCAACGAACGTTTTTTACTAGACATCACCTTAGTCCATGCCATTTTCTGCGTACCAGTTGTCTCAGGTGCGACATCCAGGTGAGCGTTGATCACCTTCAAGTTCTCTTCGTGATTGAAGAGATTGTCCATAACTCCCTGCTCCATAGTCAATGGAAACAGGGAGGAATATTATACATATAACAATAGTTTATGAAAAGTACTTACAGAAAATCAATGTAAACAGAAACACTAACATAACCTCATACATATGCACAATTTCCGTGTCTGATATTAATTTATCTTCACCCTATTTAAAAATAAATTTCGCTTTCCCAATAAGAATAAAGTCTTTTTTTTTCTTGTGAAATTAATTTTCGATGCTTTCTCACAGAAAATCAGAAAGAATTTATGAATGTTATTTAGCTACTATGTAAATATCACTGCATTAGTATTTTTAAGATCAGCTCGTTATAATATTGAAACACTTTTACTCTTTAATCTATGCCTATTTTACAACAAGGTGTTAAAATATATGGGGACACACTTTCATGGTTTTTTTTATAGTAGGCTTATACCCGTTGTCAATAAACAAAGGTAAGTATGATTCTACCTAATTCACGAATGTCATTTCCTCTAATACAAATATAATTTATTTTGGTATGCATTGCGTTGTTTGCATTTTTTATGCCCGACTGATGTGTCCATTTATTCTAATGCACGTGATATATTAATTCTAAAGGAAGCGAAAAAAGAAGGACTAGAATACTCGACCTAACCGGGAAGTGAACACGGCACAGAAGTAAGCTGTCCTGACCACTACATATGAACCAATACATATTGATTCTACACGTTCTAAAACGTTTCAGTTTTGAAAATTGGCGTGAATTTTTTCCGATATATACATGTATAAAAAAGTATATATCGTGTTTGAAATTGATTTAGATAATGAATACCGTAGGCAATGTATTGGTCGAAACGGACCAGTGAAATGTTCAGCACGATCTCCTGACCTCATGCAATCAAACGTTTTCCTCTGAGGTTTGATGAAGTCAATTGTTTATTCAAAACGGATTACACACAACACACTCTAAGGTATTGAATTCGTAAGCTATAGAAACTGTTAATAATATAAGTGCTGTTATGATTCATACTAGAAAAAAGTCGGACCATCGAGAAAAATTATCCAATGAGCAAACCGGAAAAAAACTTTATAAGTAATGAGCTACCGTTTTATTGTTCTTCATTGTTTTTAAAATTAAATTGTACAACTGCCAATCTACTATTCCCAGCCTATAAAGAAAATTACTTCATTATGTTGAAGAAGAGTAATTTCTTTGAAAAAATTTAGTGTTTTCTTACGTCTGTCTGTTTTGTAATTTCTGCTAATGCAGACGGTGAGAAGGATATTACTCGAAGATGAGTGATGAAACAATGTCAGACCTGACCGGGAATAGAACACAGTACCCCGGTCGTAGAAACCAGTTGCACTAACCACTACGCCAACGGGCTGGCCAACAATTTAAAGTGGTTTTGTTATTAATAAAATTTACTTTTGAATATCTTACATCGTTAGATTTTATTTTAATCTACTTGTTAAATTAGGAAAAATAGTGACTTTACCAGCATTTAACGAAGTTAATAACTTTTTATACGTTATTTAATTTATTTCATTCATTTTAAGGTATTGTTTTAATGAATATTTTCAGGTTAAAGACCAGAAGATAACACCAAGTTTTATCTCTTAAAAAATTGTAAAGCCGTAAAATTTCAATATGTCAATATTTCACCGAGGTAATTAAATTTCAGACGGAATCCTTCGTCAGCTGCAACTCGCTCATGAACCTTTTTCAGACCTGTGCTTATGTGAAAATTTTTCTTATGTTTAGCAACAAAATCAGTCTCGGAGAAATTACCGTTGAATTTTGAATAATCCTTTATGTTTTTATAGGCGCCTGCCAGATTGGCGATCACATTGAGAGTTAGAAGAATCACTAAATAGTCAGAAGATCTTTCCGTGATACTTTTGATTAAAAATTCAAAGAGGTTTGGAATTCGTCTCCCAGCCAGAAATTTGAATCGTTTCCTGCAGAAAATACATCCAGATGTCAAAGAAATTGTTGAGCTTCCTTTATAAGTACCATGGATCCCTGTAGAAAAAATTAGTAAGCATATATAAAATAATTAATTTATAAACTGACTACACATGAATTAGAAATACTGTATACAATATTACTTTATTAATTTGCAACAGAATAAGTAAGATTAGCTAATAAGAATACTGCGATAAAATGTGCTGTGACGTCATTTTTTATATCGTAAAATATATGTCTTTAATGCCAAAACTTCCGCTAGGCTATTCTTGGCAAAAACTCAAGATTCTGTTCTTTCTGATGATTTATCACTTCATTTTTTTATAAGACATATTGCGACGCATATCCGGAAAGGATTAATTGCTCAAATTTTATTTCCACTCTGACGAGAAGGTAGTGAATCAATAAACACACGTAATTTACTGAACATTATTTGAAAACACAATAACTAAAAGTAACTTTATTAATATAAGAACCGTCTGTATTTTAAATATACTAAAACTTTATTTATTGTAAATAATATTCAGTTAATATAATATTTTAAAAGTTTTTTGAAATTTTAGTTCAGAAAATTAATAACAGAAATTTATTCAACTTCGCTGGTGAAGAAAAACTTACTTGAAATTTCTGAAATATTTTTCATAAAACTAGATTGGAAAAGAGATAATCTTTTATCTTTAATCGCCTTAACTAAAATATTTGAGTGGTTATTAAAAAAAGTACTTTCAAATAAAAAATAATCATTCTAACCATATTTGAATTGGATTCCAGCTATACTATATATTTTCAGGAAAATTAAGAGAAGTTATAGAATGCGATTTATTGTTATAAAAGCTAGGAGAAAAAAGTTATAACTACCTCCTGTAAGTTTTCAAAGCTATTGTTCAGTTGACAGCCGTAATTGAACAATGGAACTCTTGAATCTAAATTAAACTTTAGTAAACTAGAAAAAAAAGAATTAGATCGGTTATGTTAAATACTACGTATATGAAGTTAAGCTTATGTTACTTTTTATCATTCATTTTTACTTATATTTTAAAAACAATATTTTATTTTTATATCTGAGGCGGCGAGAAAAACTCATGTTCACTCCCTCATGATGGAGGAACTACAGTAAATATTTAAATACAGTATTAAATTAATTTATTAGGTGAGTTCAAGAGCCAACTAAAATGTGAACTAAGAGAATCTATATATTTTTTAAATTAAGTATACATAAAATCTATGTCCTACTACTCGCTATTACAGTATTACAGTAATTGTAATATGAACAAATTATTTGTTCGTAGTGTGTTTACGTTTTATTGATCAATTAAATCAGGGTAACAATATTTTTATTTACAACTTGATCTATTGCTTGTTGAAGTTAGCAGTCATACTAAACTGACTTTGTCCAAAAAGCTCTTTTGGCCAGATTTTTTTCTTGTTTTACTTTAATGTAGCTAAAAATAATAGACAGCTTCAGGTAATTTAGCTTCAGGGATGCCAAAACGTACTACGGTGGAGATTGCATCGTGTGTTGAAAAGGTCCGTACTGGAATTAGAAGGATGAGCATAATTTTGTGCAGTAGGGTCCTTAGATTCCCACTACGAATTAGACTGGTCCGCTGCTATGTGTTTTCGGTGTTGTGTGGTATAGAGTCTTGGAAGCTAAATCAAATTGAGATCAAAAAGACTCGAGGCCTTTGGGATGGGAAGTTACTGGTGATTTCTGAGTATACCATGTACGGATAGAATAAATAATACGGACGTCTTGATAAAACTACTTAAAACTAGAAAGAGGGAGAATAGTTCTAAGAAGATGAGGGCCGGTACAGGATACGGAAAATGTAAAGAAATTTATCGTTTCTGTAGGGGATAAGAAACTATAAGTACAATCCTTTGTCAATTTGACAGATACGTTTTAAATAACAATGATAAAATTTTTTATCTCTACATATTTTCTTTTGTAAGAAAGTTTCGTTATTTTATTCATAATTTGCACAACAATCTATTTTAATAGATAATTGTGAATGTAGTAAACTTCTTTTTGATAATAATACGGGAATTTTTTTCCAAAAATAGGTGATGCAGTTGATAGGGTAATGGAGTAGGGATGGTTTATTTAAACAATCGTATATTGTATGGTGGGGTGGGGTGCGTTAAAAAAGGATAGTGAGTTGCGATGAATAACGTTTTGAAATAGAATTCTAGGAAATCGAGAGTACTAGAAACCTTTGATTTGTTCACCGATTTAGTTCAGAAAATCTCATAATTTCTTGAAGTGTCTAGAAAAAGTATCTGACCGCAGGTATAAAAACAGTTAGCGTCTTTTTAGTGAGTCAGTGAACACCTGAATCGTGAAAAGACAGTGTCGGGCCGTTCAAAATAGTGTAGTTTTTGGATCGGTTCTGAATACGTAAACACTATCAGTTCGTATGGGTGTTAAACTTAAATTTTGTAATTGATATAATATCTGTAATTGTATTTGTTATTAGGCTAATTTAATGATTAGTTATTGTAAATAATAAATTTGTCAATAATAACTGAATCGGTAATTTCAGAAAGCCCATAAGTCGAAATTTTACACATTTTCTTTAGTATATTTTAGGACTAAATGAATTTAAACACAGCTTCTCTACAAAAATCACATAAAGCTGGCTTTCCTTAAGTAATATAACACTAAGAAAAGGCTTATCCTTAAGGATATTAAGTGCTTCCTTCTATTTAAAAAAAAAAAGTAGATGATCTTTTGAAGCTTGTGACGGCGATAAAGAAAGTAAATAGTCCTGGAAACCAACCTATTTTCTTAAGTTAAAAAATTAAATTAGTATTATTGCAGATTACTATTCAAATCACTAATGTAAACTAGTAAAAAAATAAATAAATGAATACTAACTATTGCACAACACAATTTTCTTCTGGTCTAACAATGTATTTTACAGAAAACCACGTAAGTTAGCCCTTTTCTCAAATTTATTTAAAAACACTTTTGTCTAAATTTTCAATACAAGAAGTTGCTTATTTTTGAAAAGGTGAAAGTGTACATTTTACAAAGAGGACAGTCCTCAGAAAATTTTTTTAACATTGTATTTTATTAAAACGCAGTAAAAAACCAGATTTTTAAATTTTTCCAAAAGTTAGTTTTTTGACTTACGGGCTTTCTGAAATGACCTATTCAATTGTAATAAGTTGTTATAAGTTTGTTTATTATTTGTTAAACCCAGATTCCGAATATATCTAGGTTAAGTTGTTACGTTATTAAAACTATTGGCAGGGATACGATAAAAATTAATGCTAAAAATCTTTCAATCCATGAAGTCATATTTCGTATGTTAAAAAACAATAATGTGCAATTTCATTCATATCAACCGCGACATTTGAGGGCATATAGAGTTGTGCTTCGTAATGTTCATCATTCTACGGACCCGCAAGATATTAAAGAAGCACTAACATCACTCGGGCATGAAGTCAGAAATGTAACGAACATTCTGCATAGACAAACCAAAGAAAAATTGTCGTTGTTCTTTGTTGACCTTGAACCACATAGTAGCAATAAAGAAATTTATAATGTGAAATATTTACTTAACTTAAAAGTAGAATTTGAACCACCACATACAAGGTCAAATAACATACCACAATGTAAGCGTTGCCAAAGATACTTTCATACACAGGGATATTGTCATCACAGTCCAAGGTGTGTAAAATGTGGAGAAAATCACGAATCTATGAGCTGTAAAATTCCAGTTACAACTAAAGCTAAATGTATTCATTGTGGAGAAGAACATCCAGCAAGCTACAAGGGGTGTAAAGTTTATCAAGAAATAATAAAAAATAAATTTTTTCGATCCAAACCTCTAATTACTCCAACGATATTTGACAGCGGAAAAACTCAATCAAATGTTACTTTAAGTAATCGAGTTAAACCAGGTATTTCTTATTCCAGAATTACTAAAGATTTTAATGCTAATAGTACTTTTCGTAATCGTAGTAATAATGATGCAAGTGAAAATTTAGAAAACAATAACAATTTAATGCAAGTAATGCAACTCACCTTTAGCAAAATTGAAAACATGATGCTAAAACAAGCAGAACAAGTGAACACGCTTGTCAATCTTTTGACAACTCTTATTTCAAAACTTAAAATATGAATCTCAGTTATAAAATGACCATCTGGAATGCAAATGGTCTTTCGCAACATTCTAGAGAGCTAGAAATGTTTATTACTTTAAATAAAATAGATATTCTTCTTATATCAGAGACACATTTCACCGAGAGAAGTCATTTTAAATTACAAAATTTTAATGTTTATGACACCAAGCATCCCGATGGAAGAGCTCATGCTGGAAGTGCCATATTAATTCGTAAGAGCATAAAACATTACGAGTTACCAGCTTATAAGACTGCTCATATCCAAGCAACGAGTGTTTGTGTAGAAGACTGGAATGGACCATTAGTAATATCAGCTGTCTACTGTCCTCCACGACATAACATAAGCAAAAACCTATTTCAAATTTTTTTTAATACGCTAGGTAACAGATTTATAACAGGTGGTGACTTCAATGCCAAACACCAGTCCTGGGGCTCACGTCTCAACACACCTCGCGGAAGAGAATTATATAAAGCTGTTGCAAATCTAAATTTACAGGCTATCTCAACTGGTGAACCAACATATTGGCCTAGTGATAACAATAGAATACCAGATCTTTTAGACTTTCTAATTACTAAAGGAATATCACCAAATTATATACATGTAAATTCTTGTGCAGATCTAAGTTCTGACCATTCTCCTGTAATAGCGACAGTAAGTTCTGGTGCAATCCGTATTGAAAAACAATTCAAACTTACGACCAGAAAAACAGATTGGCGTAATTTTAAAGACATGGTGGAAAGGGATTTAATATCAAACATTCCCCTTCGAACGCCTGAAGATATTGAAGTAGCAATAAATTATGTAAACAAAACATTTCAAAAGTGCGCATGGCAGTCAACTCCAAGTGAAAATGAAGTCAATTGTTTCCTTGATTTTCCTACTTCCATTAAAAGAAAAATTGAAGAAAAAAGGAGGCTTCGAAGAATTTGGCAATATAGTAGAAACCAGCGAGATAAAAGAAATTTTAATATTGCTTGCCGTAATTTAAAAGAAATGATATCTGATTTTAGGAATGAATCTTTTCAAAATTATTTAATAAATTTATCTCCATATGATGATACTGATTATTCGTTGTGGAAAGCCACTAAAAAAATAAAACGTACTTTTAAAAGCATTCCTCCCCTAAGAAAGGCTGACAACACCTGGGCAAGAACTGATGAAGAGAAAGCAAAATTATTTGCTCAAGAACTGGAAGATCGTTTTACACCTTTCAATGATTTGGGTCATGCACATGATGAACTTATAATGCAAAGGTTTCTTTGTGAAGAAATGCAAAATAACTTGCCTCCACTTCATTTTTCATTACAAGAATTAAAACAAGGTGTTAAGAACCTTCATCCAGCGAAAGCTCCAGGCTATGATTTTATCACTGGAAATATTCTTCAAGAACTCCCTCGTAAAGGACTAGTGGTTTTATTACTAATATTTAATGCTGTTCTCCGTCTAAATTACGTGCCATATCAGTGGAAAGTAGCTAAAATAATAATGCTTCAAAAACCTGGTAAACCTCCATCAGTATCTTCATCTTACCGCCCTATAAGTCTTCTTCCCATCCTTTCAAAATTATTCGAAAAAATGTTTCTTCTACGGTTAAGTCCTCATCTTGAAAATAATAATTTAATTCCAAACCATCAATTTGGGTTTAGAAAACAACATTCAACGATTGAACAAGTTCATCGCTTAGTTAAAGAAATCCGAAACAGTTTTGAGAATAAATTGTATTGTTCTGCCGTTTTCTTGGATGTTCAACAAGCATTTGATCGCGTATGGCATACAGGACTTCTATACAAAATTAAAGAAAAACTCCCAGGAAATTTTTATCGTATCTTACGTTCTTATCTTACGAAAAGAATGTTCCAAGTTAAATTAAATGATACAATTACTGATTTGAAATCAATAAAAGCTGGTGTCCCTCAAGGAAGTGTTCTTGGACCTGTTCTCTACACTATTTATACATCAGACTTACCGAATGGAAATGATGTTCTCACCGCTACATTTGCAGATGACACTGCTATTCTAGCTTCTGATGGTAACTCAGTGATTGCTTCAGAAAAATTACAACACAGTTTAATACAAATTGAACACTGGTTAAGTAAATGGAAGATTAAAGTTAACGAAGGAAAATCGAATCATGTCACATTTACTTTAAAGAGGAACACATGTCCACCAGTAACGCTTAATGGTATCCAAATTCCACAAAATGACGACGTCAAATATTTAGGGATGCATTTGGATAAAAGACTTACATGGGCTAAACACATAAGAACTAAACGCAAACAACTCAACATTAAATTCAGCAAACATTTTTGGTTAATTGGAAATAAATCTAAACTTTCGATAGATAACAAACTATTGTTGTACAAAACGATACTGAAACCAATTTGGACGTATGGTATACAGCTTTGGGGAACTGCGTCAAATTCAAATATTGAAATTTTACAAAGATTCCAATCCAAGACCCTCAGGACAATACTAGCTGTTCCTTGGTACGTCAACAACTCGCGAATCCATGAAGACTGTAACATCAAACCAATCAAAGAAGTGATCAGTGTATTTAGTGATAAGTACATTTCAAAATTAAACAATCATGAGAACTTTCTGGCAGTTAATCTCTTGGACAACAGTGACACATTACGTAGACTTCAAAGATTTGATCCTCTAGATTTACCTTTCAGATTCTAAAAAACACACACAAACACAAGCACTTACTCCTACACAAACATATAAACCATCATATAAAACTACACTTGATATAACGATATTTTTAAAAATATTGCTCCCTATATAGGGTAAACCATTGGGTTTTTATCCTTTTATGTGAATTATTCGTTTGATCAATTGTACTTATTGCTATTAAGCAGATTGTGCATAAAATATTGTGTGAAAAAAAAAAAAAAAAAAAAAAAAAAGTTGTTACAATTTAATAAACGCACAAAATAAAAAATATTTAATTAACACGTCTATCTGAAATAGTAAATTTTGTCACCACATAAATTCAAAATTAAATTAAATTATACTGTGACAAATTATATATAAATATATACTAATATTAATGCAGTATCACTTTACAATATACAATGAACAAATTTGAAAATATATGAACGATATTGTATTACATATACACTTAACTTATATTAACAATTAATTAAATTTAAACTATATAAAGGTAATTCATAATGAGTACTAGTTAAACCCAAATACAGAAATGAATTACACAGTAATGATTTCTTACATCTGTGTTAAAATATATAATGTTAAACTAAATTTTTTTCACAGAAGTAGAAAAAATAACGATTTAGAAAAGAATTAAAGCGTAACGCTTATTTTCAAGTTAACTAAGCAAGTCTGTTTGAAGAAAGTTAAAGTTAGCAAGTTTACGTAAAGTGAATAAGTTGTAAGAAACTTGATGGGGAGTGAATGGAGAACGGCTCGTAGTATTGTAGGCCTTGGTGTAGGAGTTAGCGAGCCGTCAATATGACTGTCGCCAACAGTTACTCGGAGATTAACAGTAGAGTCAGTTGATGGCTCTTGGGAACTCCCTGGTTGTTAATTATCCAGCCACCTCCCCTGTAATCCTATTCCCCTTACAATTACTTAGCATATTGTAATGAGCCAATTTAAACAATAGTATTTCATAAAAACAAAATATATCGTACTAAAATATAAAGGGGTTTAGTATCAGAATTTTTCAGTACAAACTTGTAAGATAGTAACAAAAATTTGTAATAGCATTTTTAACTTTGTATATTTAATTGATTCTATTTATTATACAGCCATTTACATGTGCTGTGTACTTTAAACTTTTGTACACTCACTAGTAGACCTAGTAGTACATCACTGTTTTTGGTTTTTCTGATTTTAATTAATAAAATAAAACAAGAAATTTTCTGGTTTTATTTTATCACTTTGAAAATAATAAGGCCTACACCGATTTTCAAAATGACACAGTTATGAAAACATTATACGTAATATTTATTTTTATTAACAATGATTTCTTCATATAACCGTTAGAAAGTAAATGACCGAAATACAAAGTGTCATATTTGCTATTTATAATTTCGAAAATTTTTACGCCAATTTTAAGAACTATGACTCTTAGACTAGATAAATAATCATTTTTTTCTTTACGGAACTCAGCTTAGTCCATTATAAACCTTATTATGCAAGTGAATATAAAATAAATGTTACAGTTTTTCTGGTTAAGTCATCAAACATTTTTACTGAACTTCATCGTTCTCGGAAATCAGGAAATTTGTGAATTAGTCGAGATTAGTTTGTGAATTACCAGAAGAACTTTCAAATTTATAGCTACATATATAGTTTTGTGCAGATCGTATGCTACATGCAAAACGTTTCAAAGTAACCTAATTACGAAAATTTATTGAAATGTATTTATGAGCTTCACCCTTCGTCAGCAAACGTGTCCACAATTATTTTATTCAACCAACCTCTTCCGCAAGCAAACAATGTTCGGTACCTTGGGCTGTACTTAGACAGGCGGTTGATGTGGATCAAGCTCGTCAAACAAAAGCGGAAGCTTCTAAATAACAGACTGAAACAGCTGTACAAGCTATTAGCCAAGTGGTCAACACTACTTATGGCTTCAAAACTCTTGACGTACAAGGCATTGCTTCAACCGATCTGGTTGTATGGGAGTCAAATTTATGATGCAGGAAAGCCATCCGTAATTTCAGGAATACAACGTTTTTAAAGTAAATTCTTACGGCTGATTACTAATTGCCCGCGTTACGTTACAAAATATCCAATAGAACACTACACGAAGACTTACGCGTTCCTTACGTCAATGACATATCTAAATTTTTGCCGTAGGTTCAGAGACCAAAATCATAACATTCCCTTATTATGCAATATGAATTCTGCAGACCTACCAGGAATCGCACAAAGGCGATTGAAACGCCGATGGAGTAGGGACATGATACATTATCGCAACTGTAACATTACTTCTTCTTCTTCTTCAGCTTTTCCCTTCCTCAGGGGTCGCTGTTCCTTATTATTCTCCTCCACTCTCTCCGATCCACCACATTCTCCTCGCTCAGGCCCTTCTCCCTCAGGTCGTCCGCCACGGCGTCTCTCCATCTTCTCCGGGGTCTCCCCCTCCCTCACACCCCATCCACCACCAATCCATCCACAACCCTCCCCACATACTCCTCCTCTCTACGCATCAAATATCCATACCACTGCAGTCTTCGTTCCTGAACCTTCTTGGACACTTCTATCACTCCCACAGACTCCCTTATTACTTCATTCCGTATCCTATCTTTCCTAGTCTTTCCCTACATCCACCTCAACATCCTCACCTCCGCAACCTCCAAATTGTTTCCCTGTCTCCTCTTCATAGGCCAAGTCTCACTACCATATAACAATGCCGGTCTAATCACTGTCTTATATATCTTTCCCTTCATTTTTGTCCCCATTCTTCTGTCACACAATACACCTGTCGTTCGCCTTCAGTTATTCCATCCAGCTTGTATTCTATGGTTAATTTCCTCCTCCAGTCCTCCACTCTCGGTGAGGCATGAACCAAGGTACTTGAAACACTTTACCCTTCTCACCACTTCATTCAGCAAACACACCCCTCCACTCTTATCCTCACCACCAAACCATAGGTATTCAGTCTTTTCCCTGCTGATCCTCAGGCCTCCCTCCTCTAATACCTCTCTCCAACTTTCCAGTTTCCTCTCCACTATATCCCTGGTTTCTCCCACCAGCACAATGTCATCCGCAAAAAGCATTGTCCAGGGTGCCTGCTCTCTCACCCCTTCAGTAAGTGTATCCATAACCAAGTTGAATAGGTATGGGCTTAAAGCAGAGCCTTGATGCAGACCCACAGTCACTGGAAAACTTTCTGTTACTCCCACACAGGTTCTTACTCTGGTACCCACTCCATCATACATGTCCTTCACCAATCTTACATACCTCTTAGACACCCCCTTCATCCTCATGCATCTCCATAGTTCCTCTCTTGTGACGGTATCATAGGCCTTCTCAAGGTCTATAAATACCAGGTGCAGGTCCCTTTTCTTCTCGCCATATTTCTCCATCAATTGTCTTAAGACAAAAAGTGCATCAGTCGTGCTTCTTCCCGGTATAAAACCATACTGTTCCTCACCCATCACTGTCTCCTCCCTCACTCTTTTGTCTACTATTCTCTCCCATAACTTTAGTGTGTGTGACATTAACTTAATCCCTCTGTAATTTTTGCATTCTTGGATATCACCTTTCTCTTTATATATTGGTATTACAACACTCTCTCTCCATGCTTTTGGCATCCTTTCCTCTCTGTATATTCTGCCCATCAAGTCCCACAGCATCTCCACTCCTTCCTTTCCCAAGGCCTTCCATGCTTCCACTGGTATGCCATCTGGTCCCACTGCTTTACCATTTTTCATTTTTTTCAAAGCGTCTAAGACTTCCCCCCTTCCAATTTCCTCAATTTCCTCCTGATTTGGGGTTCCATCTCCTCTGTTCCCTGTGTAGCGTTCTTCATTCAGTAACTGGCAAAAGTAATCCTTCCATCTGTTCTTTATCTCTTCATCCGTTCTCAACACCACTTCATCTGAGCTCTTAACCTGTCGTACATGCGTAAAATCCTTTGATGATTTATCCCTTGCCTTAGCAATACTATACAGCCTTTTAATTCCTTCTGGGGTTTCCAGTTCTTCATACAGTCTTTCCGATGCACCTGCTTTCGCAATAGCCACTGCTTTCTTTGCCTCTCTTTTTGCCTGTTTGTAGGCTTCCTCGTCTGCCTCACTTCTGGTGCTGTCAAAAATTTTTCTTGCCTCTTTCTGAGCTTTAACCTTCTGTTGCACTTCATCATTCCACCACCAAGCTTCCTTGTCTCCTGGTGGCCCCTTCCCTGATGTTCTGCCCAGCACATTCTCTCCTACTCTCAGAATCACCTTACTGTTTACTTCCCACCAGTCATTTGCAGAGTCCTTTGGTGTCATCTCCTGCAGAACACCCCTCTTGAAAGCACTCGCCATCTCCACCTCTTGCAACTTCCACCACCTCACTTTTTGTTCACTTCTTTCCTTTCCCCTCCTTACCAACCTCAGCGTGCTATCCACCATGACCGGTCTGTGCTGGCTAGTCACGCCTTCCCCTTTTATCACTTTACAATTTGTGATCTGTCCAAGCTGCTTTCTTCTGCATAGCACAAAATCTATTTGGCTTTTTACTTCCCCACTTGCGTACGTCATGTACTGATCTTCGGTTTTCTCAAAGAAGGTGTTGAGCACCGCCATATTCCATGCTAAAGCGAAGCTTATAGCCTTATCCCCTTCATGGTTCCTTTCTCCTACACCCCAACCACCATGCACTTTTTCCATTGCTGTTCTATCACTGCCAATATGGCCATTTAAATCTCCTCCAATAAAGCACGCCTCTTCCACTGGTATCTCCAACATTTCTATATTCATTTCCCACCAGAAATCCTCCTTTTCCTCTTCCTCGCACCCCATTTGTGGGGCATACGCACACACAACGTTCACCCTGCTTCCTCCAATATCCAGACCAACACTCATTATCCTATCATTCCTCCTATTTACCCTCACCAACAGTGACCTCGCACTCTTGTCTAGGATTATTCCAACACCATTCCTTCCTTGACAGTTTGCTCCACTGTATATCAGCTTGCAGTCCTCTCCCAACTCTCTTGCTTTGTTTCCCTTCCACCTCGTCTTCTGCACACACACAGTACCCCAATTCTCCTCCTCGTCATAAAATCTGTAATTTCTCTCCCTTTTCCCCAACTGTAACATTACTACGTATACAAAATAATTTACAAATGAACCAAATTATCGTTATCTGGGGAGCTATTGCTGGGTGGTGTTATCTTAAAAGCCATTAACAAAGATGTTGTCTTTTCTTAATTTTTTTTTGTAAATTTAGTTGTGAACGATTTTGCTGGTTGTTGTTATACAGTTGTAAAATAAATAAAGTAATAAAAACATTTATGTTTTGTTGTAAAAACCAATAAGAGATCTATAGTGTTATTAATACACGTTCCAAATAAAATGTGTTTAATACGAGTATATTCTTTCGTTTTTCTGATTTTACTAAGAATTTTTTTGTGTTCTACAATATTTTATAGAATTTGGTATGGTAGGTACTGTATTTGAATAAAATACAGAAACTATCTAATGTCTCATTTTATGCTGCAACTATTCCATTACAGAAGCAATCATAGAATCAGTACTAAAATCACAGAATTTTATTAACGTTTGTGAACCGAACTTCATTTTGCCCGTTAAACGATAACAGGAGAAATATGTGAAACGATCAACGGAAATAGGCTCTTAAGAAAACAATCAGAGAAACACTAAGCCATGTATTTATTCATTTTTTGAGTGGGAGTTTAAAATCAATTAGCTTTTTAGATTTAATTTTTTAAAGTCAACCAGTAGGTCTTCTATGGGTGGCAGAATGAGCATCTAATTAGAAGAAATATAGTCTATATATAATCCTTGCCATAAAATAAAACCGTTGGGTTAAAGAACTTTATTTCAGAAACTACAAAAGGGGTACAAATTTGAATGATATTCCAATTAGAGATTGTTTGTTTCTACGTTGATTCATATGACCCGAATATTTTTAAGTATAAAAAATTAATAAATTTTGACAGTATATTTCCGTGTTAAAAATATCCAGTTTTCAGGTGTTTTTTGATTTATTTGTCTTCTCTTCACGGCAGAGCATCTGGTACGTCATCCAATTTTATGTTTACATTAGAAAACAGTACTAATAGATAAATTATTACTACTTTCACCGTCAAATGGTTCTTTCCAAACATCTTCTTCCGTTAAACCTGTGTCCTAGAACCCATTTTGAAGTTTTAATCGCCAATCATTCTTCGAAGATATTTCATCCATTTAATGCGACAATATCTGGTTTTCGTATTTACACATCTTGTTCTCTTTTAGCTTTTCCTTTATATCGTAATTTTGGATTCAGTCCTCTCTCCTATACAACCCCTGAACAGTGTTAGAAAACACATCTCCATATCTTCCAATGTCTTCTACCTTATCCCTGAAAGAGCCCAAAATTCGCTGTGATACAAAAAAGTCGGGACTGCCTTTACGTTAGAAAATCACATTAAAGTATCAATGTGTGCTCTATTCTTTGGTGTAGTTGAAATCACGGTAAATAGGAGAGACAGTAGGGGTCTCGTTAGGATGCGCAGTAGCCGATGATGTCACCGGTGCTTAATAACATAGCCAGCGGTTTGTACTATTTCGCTACTTGTGAATGTTGTCAGTCAGTCTAATTAGTGACTAACGGTATTATGTGAATTCTTTGTGAAGTTAGTTTAATCGAATATAAATATTGAACATAACAAACCCTATTTAATAATATAAGTCTACTAATAGTTAATATGTTTATAATTTTTTTTTGTTATTACTAATATTTTGTACACGTGTTTATATCTAGTGAGCTCTAATATAATTACATTGAACATTTTTGCGGGTTGTGCTAATAATGAAAAAATATACATGAAAGATTTTCATTTCTCCGTCTTTTGAGAGTTTGTTCAAATTCTCAAAAAAGCTTTTCGACGTGTAGAAAATTTTTCGGTTGATTCTGAGCGTGTTTGTGGTGCTAATGTTGAAGATTGTGACGTCAAACGCGATTTAAAATCTGAACTTTGTAACTTTAAAGCTAGATGAAGATTAAAATCGTAAGACACCAACTCGCGGAACTTTTTTAAAATTTTAGTGACTAGGAAAGAAATTTAAGACTTCAGATAAGAGAAAAATAGCAGAATTTCGTGTTTTGCAAAGAGAAAATTATGGTTGTCACGAATTTCCTATTGCTAATGAAAATAATCCTTCTATTTTACACACAACCTACAACGTAAAAGAATCTAAAGAGTTTAAAGCGTTGAGAAACGAAATTTGGTCTGCGAGAAAAACGTTACTGAACATTTGCGGGAAATACCTTATATTAAAGCGAAAAACACAAATTAAAAAAAAACTCACTTAATACGAGTTTAAAACATAGTCTACTTTTGCGGAACATAACCTATAACTTTAGGCCTAACTGTTAAATATTCACAACCATTTTATTTTTTTACAAGTAGGCAAAGGAATATCAGGTATGTATTTATATTACAATTACAGACTTGTTTAAACATTTCTATTTCATAATTTAAATATCTAAGGACTACCTGTTTACTTATAAATTGTTGTCAACGAAAAGTGGCAGGTAATTATTTTATATTTTACTTACATTTCATTAAAATTCTTTATTATCATTATTATTCTCGCTCTTATTATTATAGTAGACAAAACATAATTATTATATTCCAATATTACTTTTTAATGTAGAGGAACGAAGTTAAAAAAAACTAGTGCTTCCGCTCCGGTGACGTCATTAGCTAGTGACGGTATATAATCATAACGGCCGGTCATGCGCGTGACCCCTATTGTCTCATATATTTTCCGTGGTTGAAAGCATTCGGCATATTATCTGAAACCAATTTACTTTTTGTCAGCATCACGATCTCCATCAAAGTCAATTTTGCAGCCGCTGTTATTGCACATTCTGAAATGCTCAATAATACAGATATTAATCACAATCTTGGATCTTAAAGGGTACCTTCCTACAAAAGTTATATCTAAAGTTTTTGGGTTAGATATACCCAGGTTGTACGCTGTACAGGTTTTAGAAAACAAATACAAAGTTCTGTATTTTTTTTTTCATTATTAACCCATGGGATTAGTCAAGCTGTAAATGTCGTAGCCGCGAGTCAGCTGTTTAAAAGCTGGTTTTTAGAGACGAATTTTTTATAGTTCAAATGACAGCAAAGTTAGTTACATTTTCTGTTTAAATACTAAACAATTGTTACCGGTGCACTTTGATAGTTTAGGTTGAACAAACCATTATCTTTTAGGAATTGTTAGCCTAAATCTTTACAAGATAAGACTTCATTTACACGTCATACATATCATCTTCATCTTATTAGGTTACAGGGTTGCTTATTGTTCTTAAATTGAACAGATTACAGCGTACGCACATTTGGAATTAATTTTATTTAAATTATTAATAGATAATGCAACACTGAATTTATGCATGTATTGTAGACATGCGTGATTCAATCCAAACATTTTAAATTATAATAATATTTCCATTTAATTAAAATACGTACAACTTTATTCACATTTCGATGTAACATTATTTTGGTATAAAATAAAAATTAAAAAATTGCTTTCAGTGACCTACAATATATTCTACCTAAGTCACTGTCAGCAAGATTAGCATATACTAAGGTAGTAAAGAATTTTCACCCTAAGATTTTATATTCATTTCTGATTTACATCAAAAGTTTGCTTAATCGAGTTTCAATATGGACTTGAATTTGAGTTGAACTTTAATGTTATGGTGTTTGTGGCCAACTGGTGTTGCACTCAACTCCTAAAATGAAGGACTTGTATAGGATTGTATTTAAAAAAACCATTATCCCCTATTAAACACCCTAATTTCTACCCTATTAAAAGTTCAATACACAACAGTTGGTAACAGTATTTCTGTTGTGGCAAATATCCTTACAAAAAATATTTTTTAACAATTTATGTCGTTTCCGTCTATTGTTCGAGTTTGCCAGACAAAAGAACAAGTAGCTATATTGAAAACATTTTGACAAAGTACAAACTTAAAGAATGGGTATTCAGAATTTTGAAATTACATTTGTGATATCATATTGCAATCTAAAAATTGCTATCTCGGAAAAATATTTCTGTAGAAAACCAATGAAATTTGTTTGCTTAACCCACCCAACACAATATTGCCTGTAGGCAATCCTATCTACTGAGTCCAGACCCTTTTAGTCATCTGCCTTTTTAATACAGAAAATGATTCAATAAAGATATTGTATGAGTTTAGGCGTACGGAATAAAATAATAAACTAATGAGTACTGTTATATTTTAGCGGATTTTAATTGTTGGAACGAATAACAACTGGATAATTAAAGCATATTTCTTAATTTCATAAAATAAAGTCAATTTTAAATTTAATTAACGAGTTAGCCATAATTTTCTAAGGAACCGCAACAAAATCTACCCGTTTGTAATAATCTTCAGAATAATTTTGATTCAAAAACTTTAAATTAAAGTAAAAGTTATCTTTTTATTTTCTTTTGCTCTACATAAAATTTTCTATTTATAAAACAGGTTGGACAAAGTATTGTTTTCTTGTAGGATTTGAAGTAGATACTTTACCGGAAATATTGTTCATGTTAATTGAGCAAAAATGTTTTTAATGCATAGCGCACGCGCGCGTGTGTATGCGTACCCACGAAAACACACACACACACACACACAGAGTTTTAAACTCATTTACTTTCAAATTTTACGAGTATTTCAAGGACTTTTATCTGCAGTAGCTATAGTTTACAGTTAATTTAGTGATTTTACATACTTTTCTCATTGAAATCTCAAAAAATTGAGTTTTCAGAATAAAAATTTTTGGAATATGGAAAAATATTTTGTATCAAATCAGGTGAAGTAACATGAATTTACAGAAATGAATTTGGTAAAAAGTTCAGGTAATAAAAGTTTTTAAAAATTCAAATCTCCAACTATTGTTCAAACATTATTTAAGGCTTACTATTATTTTATTTAATTTTGTGGCATTTATTTAGTTTTACTGCTAATAAAAATGTGATTTTTGTTTCCGTTAGCATGCAAATGTTATGGAATGTTTTAAACAAGATTTTGTCTAGGTACATTTATATATTAATTTTTGCACACAGTATGCTCAAGGAGCTATATCGTATTCGGAAAAACGAGTTCGTCTTCTGATCTATTCGTCTAAAAAGAAATTAAATTAATAAAAATTTAATAATTACATTAAGGAAACCGTAACTGCCTATATACCTACATGGTAAGTTTTTGAAACTTTTCTCAAAAACTATAAAAACTAAAACCTTATTTATTTATTTTTTTTAATTGAACTTAGCATTTATTTACTTTCGCGCGGAAGCTTATTTTTTAATAAAGTATTAAAAATTGATTACGTATTAATTTTTATAAAAAGTACAAATAATTCCGAGAAAGTAAATAACGAAAAAAATTGTAAAATATTTATTATGGACAATTCTTAATCCTAAGTGCGGAACTAGCCAAAATGTGTCCTGAAAATTTCAAACTGATAATATTATATTTTTTTAATCATACCTTTGAAAACTTGCGTTAACTTTCGAAAATCATGATTTACCAAAATACATTTTAAATTGTAATTTATACTTTTTTAACAACGTCCAGCGCTGTAAGATGGTAGATCGATAAGATGGATGTAACCTAATCTTCAATTTTTTCTTTTTCTTTTAAACTCTTTTTTTCCCGTATTTATTTTTCAATTCGGTCATTTTTCTTTCAACATCTTCTATTCGTCTTGAATCTAGTCTTTCCATTGCACGAAGCATGGATCTTTCCAGGTTTTAGCCCCGGTTTTTCGTACAATGATTTTAATGTTTATATTTGTAAAAATTGCATTACTACCATAAATAATAGATCAAATCACTCAGAATACTATGCAGTTTCATAAACTGATAAAACAAACAACCTGAAAAAAATTTTTTTTCCCAGTTATGGTCCCTTTAGGTCATTGAATTACAATCATATTCTCATTTTTGCGTTTACCTCTTTAGAAAGTAATACCTGCTATAATTTTTTCACTTAGGAATATATAATTTACAGAATAAAAACTATGCCATTAAATTGCCCTGAATCATAAAATATCTTCAGGGAAAATCTTTATGTCAATCTTGTTATTGTAGGTACTAAATTCTTACCTATAAATTCATAGAGGTGAATTACAAATTTTAGAGTTAATTATTTTTGCAAATTACAGTCTTGAGTTTAGTTTGAAAAGTATAGGGTACTTGTAAAATTCATAGAGTTATCAGCCTAATTAGTGTTCCAAACCAAATTCCTTGCGTTATGTAATCTTACTTTGCATTGATCAGAGAACCGAGTTATAAGTTACGTAGTTGTGTAATAACTTATAAGTTATAAGTCTGACGAGAGGATGTATAATTTTGTAGCTCACCAAATATTTCTCATTAAACTTTACTTCCATACATCTCAACTTTATTTAAAAATTATTATTTCATGTACTAATATTATACTTTTTCTTCGGTACAATTTGTTACAAAACTACTTGTCCCTTCAAGTTTTTTACTTTAAAACGACAATCATTTTTGTTTTGAAGCAGTCTGTTTAATTGGGGGACAACGTTTCAAAAGTTTGAGTACCGTTGCGTATTATTCCCTATTCCATTGAACATTGTACGGTGAAAAGTTTTAATTAGCTCTGTCAACATTTTTCAAGTCTTGAATTAGTTTCATCGAGCTGCATTCCTTTCTCTTTATAAATTTTACTTCTTTAGATTTATTTCTGATCACGTAAATTCAACGATATTCACTTGAGAGAATGTAACGATGGAAATAAGGTTGCGATACTTAAGTGTACTTAAGCCAGTATAAATTAAGTTATTAAAAACCTTTCTATATCATTGCTATTTTATGACTGACATATTATTATTTTTTAATAAATGTAGTTATATTAAATTACATGACATAAAAGAACTCATTGTCATTTTTATTAAACTACAATTTATCATCATGTGGCAGTTTATTTTATTCTTGGAAAGATTCATATTTTATTGCTATGTTTCTTTTTAAACCCATAATAACCTATAAATAATTATATGAAAATTACCTTTATATTTATTTAAAATCATATTATTGTTTCATCTGTTATAGCGTATGGATACCATAATTATTTGTGTCGTTCCTCTTCCACACAGGCGAATTACTGTTCAGGAGGAGTAGTATTGAGGATAATGAACGAACGATGTTTGATAAAATTGCTCTCGTATGAAGTTTAATTTGGTTTAATTTATTTACTGCCCTGACGCATTAGTGTTGTACAAAACAATTTTAAAATAAACCTTGTGGGTTTTTAAAAGTTTCTGCAACTTTGGTAACATACCTTTTGACTTAAATTGGAAATTAAGGATGCAACTTTCAACTACAATTTCTCTACAAGAACACAGCCTTTCCAATAATTTAAGCAGACATGGGTCAAGTTTATCCTATCTTGTAGAGCAAACAAAATGTAGTAAATGAGGCGGTTTTAGAAGACATCGTACGAGTCGCTTTTGAAGCAATTGCAAAAGAGCCAAAAATCACACGAATAAACAACATCTTTCGGTTGACCAATTTGGTTGGAAGTGTTCGTGTCAAATCTTTATATAGTACCTAACTTAAGTCCTAAGTTTTGACGTAGTGCGACATTCCATTCATAAGACATATTGTTCTTACAAAGACAAATATAGACACACATACAAAATAATCTTTAAAAACATGTTTCTTGGGTTCAGGAGGTCTGAAAAAAGTAGTTCCATTGAAAACTGAATTTTGAAAAATCGACACAAAAACAATATTTTACTTTCCTTCCTTATGTATTAATGAAGGACAAGAAAAAAATAATAAAAAAGGAACTCACCATTTTTTTTGGGTGCGGACTTAGCTAATAGGTAGGGTTGTAAACTGCCTATTATTTGTCGATGACCTGTAGTGCTACTGAAGAATGAGGATGACCTGCAGAGAGCAGAAGGAGCCAGTAAGAAGCAGAATTGTTATAGATAGGCTAATAATATTTTGGAACAGATATCCCACTTTCAGTATCTAGGTTGCAAAATTACATACCAACAGGATAAAGATGCTTACAATAAGATGCACCGATTTCAGGGAATATGCGGAACTATCCACCGCACTAAAAAATAGCACCAGCAAAACCACGAGGTGAGATTTTATAAAACATTAGCAGTACTCTATGGCATTAGAACTACTATGGCAGCGAAACTTGGGTTCTATCAAAGCGAGAGGAGAGTAGATTGCAAGCATCTGAAAAAACTATTTTCGACATACTTATGGGTGTAATAGAGAAGATAGTTACAAGAATACTGAGATAAGGAAATAACTCAACATCTTCTCTATAAACTACAAGGTATCTTAGAACTTAATGCAGTGGTTAGAGCATGTAAACAGAATGAGGGAGGATAGGATACCTAAGCAGACACTGGGTTATAAGCCGGAGAGCAGGAGAGAACGAGGACGCCCGAGAAAGAGATGGGCAGATTTGAGAGGTTCGGAACAGGCAGAGATGCCTAAACCTTGAAAGGCAAAAGGAGAAGAAGAAGACTTAGCTACTTATGATTATATTCAGAAACTATCCATTTATTAAATACATTCAAGAAACGACTAATTTATTAAGTTATAATTTTAGGTAGTTTGGTTGTTGAGTTGTGACGTCAGTTAATGAACAATGATATTCTACAAATTTTGCTTTTTTCTGTTGTTTATTTTTGTATTTCATTTTAATATTAATAATATTTTTTAAGGGTTAATATTTCCTACTTACTGTGATACGTCATTGACACAGACGCAGAATATGCTTAATTTGAATTCAGTTATTACATTTTTTTTAAAAATGAAACTCGTTATTTCCAGTAAATTCCTCACAAAGTACTTATTTCAAACAAAATATGTATATAACAATCTTTGCCTACGTTTTATTTTTACGGATATTAATTTTAACTCCTCTTTTCCTCGTTTAAAAATACACAATTAAATAAATCCTCTTGTTAAGACACAATCCTCATCAGAAGGATTACTATTTCAAACACAGAATTTAAAACACTTTTTTTAACCCGTTTTATTTTATTTTTAATGTTATTGTATTTAAACATTGTTACAAAAGTACTATTTATGTCATCGTAAACTTTATTTCTTACTCGTCTTCAAATTGCCAAAATAGTTAAAGCTTGTAAACTTACAAAAACAAGCTCAAAAATTTGCAATAAAACAGTAAAGTGATCAGTAAATTGATCATGAGTTACTATTTCATCTGCAAATATAACTAGAAGAGCATCATCAAAATTAGCCAATAACTTTTTTTTATTATGTAGTGTTTCTTAGTAATATTATTTAAAAAATTCCAAATTGAAAATTGATGATCTATCTAAATTTTTTTATAACTTTCTTTTAGTTTAATAAAGTTACATCAATATCTTTGTCATTAACGGTTATTGTGAGTTATGGAACAGTGGGTTTTGACTTCCAAACAAATATGGGAAAATATACAAGATAATTATGTTGGTCTTATTAGTAATGAGTGCAAAATAACTTACATGATTTTTACTGGTGATGTTATAAATTAAGTTCCTCACCAATTCATTTATTATTGGAGAGAAAATAATTTGATGAAGACAAAGAATTTCAGTACTTAGGGGATACCTTAAAGCATAAAACCCTAATCTGTATCTTCTTACTAGAGCAAACTAAACTTGAAAATAGAGCCTACTTTGTCGATTGAAAGTTATTTAAGATAAATTAAAATGTAAAAATACAAAAATGAAAACATGATATTTCTCATTTGTTGTGCCCAGTTGTCACCCATTACAGTGAAAATTTTTCTATTGTAGAGCAGATTCCAGAGGAGAAACGATGTTCATAGATGATTGTAGAGCATGTTATTCTGTTGTTTATTTGGTTATGCGTTTGCTGAGGTTAGGGTTTACTTAAATTTGTTAGTATTATTATAATTGTTAGTATAATATGAATGTTTACTATCAGTTATCGTAGCCCTAGTATTTATTTACTTATTTAAGGTCGCATCAACTACAGGGTCATTAGCGACCACGTTACATATAAATACATGTACCTACACAATTTTCAAAGAAGACACAAAATATATAACAGACACAAACAAACACGATAAGGTATTCAATAAAAACAGAATGAAAAATTAGCTAGGTTAAATGAAAATTTAAATAAAATAAAATAAAAAATAGAATGACACAATGAAAAATAACAATATGATTTTACAATTTATATCAAAACTGAAATTTTATGAAATTAAGAAAAATTAATTGTGTTTTGAACCGCAGTTTTTTCTACCAAATTGAATGCAAAATTGTTCCAAATTTTAAATAGTGTTCGTGTGGAATGCGTAATTTGGCAGTCTGTGTTGATGGGTTTGACTGAAAGTGGCGTTTGCAATGTTGTGCTTCATCTTTCTTCAGTAAGTGTTTGTGTGTAAGTGTAGAGTGTCAAATGCGTAATCTTGTAAGTAGTATTTGATGCCTTCGATGCTCCAAGTGAGGCTGTGGGTTTTCAAAATTATGTTTCCTGATGTTGTAAAGTTTCGTTGGAGAATGTTGAGACCAGATTTGGTTCCGTGTATTGTTTAATTTCGTTGTGTAGGTACCTCCTGATACCTGTATGAGACGAGTGAGTTTTTCTGTAGTGGGATCTTTAACGCCTCTTTGGCGGCTGTGTTCGCTGTCTCATTTCCGTGTATACTACAGTGCGATGGAACCCACACAATGTGTACTTCGTTTTTGTTGTTAATAAATGTTGAAGTAGGTTGGATATATGTTCCAAAATTGGCTCTGTAATCTCTTCAGCCTGCAAGCCTCTAACCTCACTCATCGAGTCCATTTTGAACTTTTTGCCCCTTCTTGTGGCTAGGTGTTTTAAACTAAGATATATAGCATATGCTTCCAAAAGAAGACAGAAATCATAGTATTTGTTTTTTAAGTTTAGATTCAATGTTTCAAATTGTTTTCGATTAGAGTTCAATTATTTTATTACAATAATATTTTTATATTTTGTTCATACTGTTTCTTTTATGTTTTTAAAGATATTATGAAATTGTTTGATTATTTTATTTATTATATTATTATAAGTTTTACTTTTATAAATGTTATAGTATCTGAAAACAAACTAATAAGCTGCATTGTAGAAGTATAGTTATACTTTAGTATAACTAAAAGTCGTCACCGGAGTCATCTGATTGAGAGCTGATATTCAAAGAGGTTGTTTGGCAATTCAAATCCTTGTAAAGTTAGTTACTTTTATACGAATTTGAACATATTTCAGCGATCACCGGTTATAAAGGTTGAGGCTTAAAAACCATGCTCTCTCAGGAATTATCGGCCTGAGTCTATACAAGACTACACCACATTTGCAAATTATTCATAATCATATCGTCATCTCACTGGATCATGAGGTAGATACACACTTTAGGAATTCAAAAAAATTACTGATCAAGAAGAAAGTTTGTGTAAAGGGAAGAAGGGAAGTAAATTTCTCATAACTGGAGATCTGCTGGAAAGATTATTAACAAAAAAACATTTCTATGTATACAAAAAAA
Organism: Catonia carolina; assembly: GCA_035578175.1. Classification (NCBI taxonomy): domain Eukaryota; kingdom Metazoa; phylum Arthropoda; class Insecta; order Hemiptera; family Achilidae; genus Catonia; species Catonia carolina. Next base: position 5,526,268 of record JAQMRL010000022.1, on the reverse strand, counting down.
ACCAAACCTGAGATTATAGTAAAATTAAAAACTTATTAAGCTTAAATATTTATATTAACTGTATTTAATAACAATTGTTTTCAAAACATCTTAAAGAATTAAAAGATAAGAAGTATTAAGTTACGATTGAATTTCTTTTGACTAATTAAATGTTACGCAGATTAGATTTACATAATCTAGATATAATTTTGTTAATAAATGTATCAAACCCAATTCCTAATTTATCGACCTTGGTAGCTCTTCGTTCCAGGAATGCGGCTAATAGATATCTTTCAATTTATTAGTAAACAGTACCATACAAAGTCAACTGTTGAAACCTAAATTCTATATTTTACTAAAAAAAAGTTAATGGTTTTCTTTTGGTGTGTATACATATTAGTGTAATACGCAAGTATTGTTTTTCAACGTTAATTAGTGATATTCGAATATAGGACATTATTTCATTGACATAACCAAAAAATAACAATAAAAGGTAATAAAATATTTATTTTATATGCATACAAACAACAAAATATCACATAATCTATAAATAATCGTAGTAAAAAATATATAAATATAAATAGAAAGAAAATAAACATAAACCTGTGTATAAAATCAAGGCTACGCTAGATGTACCTAGTGTAGCTTTGATAAAATACTACCTACGAAGCAGCTAGGTTGTTCATTTGAAGCAGTTTTCCAATTTAATCTCTCCGGCTTTCCAAACTACTCCTACAATTTTACTTTAAAAAGAAAAAAATAAACGAAACAAAACTAACTTGTACTATGTCACAGTGGGAGGGTTCTTCGAATTAGAAAAGCTATTGGAAAATAATATCGTCTCTGACAGTATAAAAAATTTCTCCAAGAACAAATTTAATAACATTGTAACCATTCATATTTGCTTAAAAGAAATTTGTAATACAAGCTTAATAAAAATTCAAAAATACTACCTCATATGAATAATTTGTTTTTCGTTTTGATTTCAATAACGCTGGAAGTTAAATAAATTTATCGCAATAAACCTGACGCATTGGTTAACTGGGTTAATTATAAATCAAGTAAATAAAATTCAATTAAACTGAACTATCAGTAATTACTCAGTATGACCAATGAAAAACTTTACAGTAATTTTAAATACCAATAAACATTGGTTAAAGTTACTCAGATTATTTGATTAAATACCGTACTGTAATTACCTGTTAATTATTCAATTAATCTATATAATTAATTAGATAATCAGTCATGTAATATAAAATGAACTAGTAATAATATCTAACCGTTTATTTAGAAATCCTCTGATGAAATGGCTGTCGTCCTTATTGTAGAGTAGACTACATTCATACTATTTGTTTTAAATAGTTACGGTTTTTCATTTAATGAGAAAAATTATTTCATTAATTTATTTACAATTACTGTTTATTAGCTTTTAACATTTTATCAAGAGTGGTCATTCTCTACTGCTTCAAAATTAACCCTAAACGTTTTTTGTACTTTTAGGTTTATTTTTCCCCTTTTTATGGTATAGGCCATCAAGCTGTTCTATACTACATCCAACAGTCACTTGAAACTGTGGGAAAGACAGGCAATTCCAATTTAACATTGGTTGCATATAGCAATACGCTCTCCACTACTATCTGTCCTACAAACATACGTAGTATTTAATTAATAACGTATAAGTTTTAGTTATAATTATAATTTAAATTCAAGTAATTTAAAGAAATGAAATTCTTTAAAATAACTGTAAACAGTTACATTTATAGAATCAAATTTTATAGAGCATTTTAAGAATTTATAGGTCTACGGCGATGAAATGGATAAATGTAGATTTTGAAAGAATAAAAATAAAATGTTTAAATTTTTTTCATAACATTTAATAGTTTTACAAATTGCTGTACATTAGCCTATAATTGCCGTTGTACCCTATAAATAGTTATATTCAATTACAAATGTACGAGTATAAAAATTCTGTCACATAATTATAAATATTTCAGATAATAAAGTAAACAGTTCTAGTCGCACAAGTAATTTGTTTCAATATCATAAGTATAATATAGCCTACAATGAGGTTAACTTTTATTTCCATATCGTGAGTCAATGATTTTAACACAGTGTTTTAACAGCGTTCTGTCCATAAAAGAAAATTTCTTTTTTCGACTGTTGGACAGAATATAGCAACAAAATTCATCATGTTTATTAGAAAGTTACAAGTGAAATATACTCGTTTACTACAGACATCTTCTTTTAAGCCTGTATCCCAGAACTTTTTTTAAAACTTTCCCTTCATTTCTTGAAGATGCTCTAACCATTTTTTACTTTATCCTGGCCAATATGAATATACATAGAAAAGGAAAAAACTGTTGTCATACTTATTCATCGAAATCAGATTTTCAACGCGTATACAGGTTTTCAAGCCCCTGAACCCAAAAAACATGGTCTTAGAGATTCGTCTGTGTGTTTGTACAAAATATCTCAAGAACGGAATAGCGTACAAAATTAAAACTTGAAACTTAAATTAGATATCACCACAGCACCTGACACAAACATTTTAAGTAAAATCGGTTAACCGGAAGTAGTACATTTAGTTTGTTCGTGAGTTTTTATTAATTTTTGCGATTTTCTCAAAAACGTCTCTTACGATTTTTTAAAACTTATTTACTAAATTTTTATGCTGTACAAGATAGGGTAAGTCCCATGTCTGCTGAAATTCTTCGGGAGCCTGTAGTGCTCTCGTAGAAACTTCTTTTTAAGATAGAAATTTTAGAAATTTGTTTTTGAGATTTTTTTCTTTACATGCCTTCTAGGCAAAAATGTACATAATCAAAGTTGTAGAACATTTAAAAATTTACAACTATAATTTCAAACTTTTTTCTAAATCGCTTGGTTTAGAGTCAAAGTGATGTTCCGTATTTTTTCTTCAATATCCTTAAAAAATGTATTTTTTTTATATTTCGGCCTTAGAATGCGTTTTACCTTTCTATGAAAGTGCATATAATAAAAGTTATTGAAAATTAAAAGTCTTCCAGGCATGGCATTGTGATAAGCACACTTTTCAACTCGGTAAAGAAGGCATTGGTAAACCACCTCACTCCTCGTTTTACATAGTAAAGTCTCATGAGGTTCAAACCGGGCTTTCGGTTGATGACCTAAACAACACTCTAATATTTTTAATAAATATCTAATATTTTAAGGAAATTGGGTCATTGAAAAACAACAAAGTTGTAAAACATTTAAAAATCTACAACTATAATTTCAAACTTTTTTCTAAATCGCTTGGTTTAGTGTCAATTACTGATTTTCTGTATTTTTTTCATCAATGTCGTTAAAAAATGTAATTTTTTATAGTTCGGCCTTAGAATACGTTTTACTTTATAACAAAAGTGCACATAATAAATGTCATCGAAAATTGAAAGTCTTCCAGTCATGGCATGACGATAAGCACACCTTTTAACTCAGTAAAGAAGGCATTGGTAAACCACCTCACTCCTTGTTTTACATAGTAAAGTCTCTTGAGGTTTAAACCAGGCTTTCGGTTGATGACCTAAAAACAATCTAATATTTCTAATAATTATCTAAGTTTTTAAGGGAATGGGTCATAAAAAAACAACAAAGTCAAAAAGCAGCTACTGATTTAGAATACTAGAGAAGGTGCATCAAGGTAACAAGGAGTGTAACTTTTCAAAATGTGATATATAAAATATCTGGTATAAAAAATTTGATATGTAAAATAATTTTATAACAGATGAATATTTTCACATACATTGAATGAAAACGACGCACATGGTATGTTTTTACATATTACAAGAGCTCCAGAAATAGACGGATTTCCAGACAGATAGAATGGAGCGCTGCAAATTTCCACAAGACGGGTAGGCCTAGATGATCCTTCAGGGATGAGATAGTCTATGGAAAGAATCTTAAAGAGGAGTGTTGGAACGACAGAGTAAAGTGGAGAACCTGGCTCAGTTAAGGAATTTACTAATTTTTTATGATGCTTTATTATTATTGATTCTTGCTGTTGGCTTGAATAACTAGAATAAATGCAGTTTCTAACAAAAATTCATGACTTCAATGTTTTCCTAGTTAAATAATTACCTTTCTAAATCAATAATATTTCTAAAGTATTGATTAAAAATGTCACACCAGTATTAAAAGAAAATTCACTTACGCACAATTAAATTATAATTATTTTACCTGATTTTATTAAATCTACAACTGTCATCTCTGCCCGACTAGTGAACAAATTTGCAGCTTATTATAGCTACACCACTGTATACCACTTTGAGAACTTCTTTCATTCAAGAATAGATTGATTTAACCCTCAAGTTTACATGTCATGTGATTGATAAAATTAATGTGTAAAAATTATAGATTAAATTAGTCAAATAATATTCAATGTGTAATAATATAATAATATTTACTAAGAAGAGTAAAAAAATTAAATGACTTGTAACATTTATGATAATTCGGTTCCACCTACTGCAAAGCCGTCGATTAGGGTTACCTTGTAAATCTGGGCTGTTGTTCGGTGTTGATGTAAGTTTTAGCGTAGTGCAGATTAAAGAAAAACTTCAGTGGAGATATTCAGTGAATATATATGTCTATTTTTTCTGTCTAAGAAATAATTTTGATTGTATTTAACGAATTTGTTTCATTCCATGCAAAACAGTTGTATTGATGTTAAAAGGTTGAGAATAAAAAATATTATAAATGCATGTGTCTTAATAATTCGGAGTAATGATATATTTAGAACAATTGCAAAGTATAATGATGTTAAAAAAGATCGTGAATCTTCATAATGACCTTTTATATACATAAGTTCATTGTCTCGTCATAAAAGTAACAATAGTGAGATAAATATATTTTTTTACGGATATCAATTACAATACCATTTTTCTTCTTATAATTTTTTTAGTGAATTTAATTTTGGCAACTGGGTGAAGGTGGAAGTTCCCTTTTTAATAAAACATATTCTCTTACAGTACGTGCGACGAAATATTCCGTCTCGTTCCCGCAGGACTGAACATGGACAGTTTAGAAAGCGGATTAGTGGGTTGTTATTGTTTTCTATTTTTTTTTAAATCGCTGGTGTGTCTGGTAAACTGTTTCATAAGATATGGTAAGATATATGAGCAGGTTGTGATTGGAAATATGTAAAGGAGCGTAAACAACTGTCCTTACTAGTCTATTTTTTGAAAATATTGCACTTTAGCCAAAACTGAGGTTTTAGCAGAGCTGTAGATATGAAATTCGACCACATCACAATATCCACATTGGCTTGAGTAAGGATTTATAATGAAGTGCTTTCAAATGAGGTGGTAATTTTTATTTATTTATTTCGCCGTTCACCCTATTTTGGGAATAGGCTATAGTTATTACAATTATAATTTTGATGTTTACTAAGGGTTCCTGGTTCAAATTATCCTGGTTCAAAAGTTACCAGTGTACTTTGATGGTTGGGGTTCAATTACTTATATTTTCTCAAGAATGTTCGGCCAGGGTCTGAACAAGAAGACATCTCATTTACACGTCATTTTCCTCATCTCATTGGGTCATAAGGTTGCTTATTGTTCTTTAAATTGAACTGATTGCAACGTACACATTAGGCATAAACAAACAAATGTTTAAAATACCGTAAAATATAAATTACATATTAATATATAACTATAAAAAAACTATCGTATCGTTTGCGTCTGCTATCTAAAGCTTTGTGCTTCACGCTGACATGATCGTACTACGTAAGTTTTCTTTTCGGATGGACTCCGACTCAGCGAATTTTGTTAACCTGTGTTACAGGAGAATCAAATAAAAATACTACTGGGTAGGTTTACCGTCTCAGGGTAAAAGTTGTTTTTAGCTTATTATTTTTGTTATCGGTAACTGTACATTATTGACAACTACCCAATTTAATCGCTGCTTTGCTGTATTATTTGACGTGAATAAGGCATGAATTTGAACAGGGATCCCCAGTAGAGTTTGTTCAAAGATAGCTGTCAGCTGGTCACCATACAAATTCGCTTCTCTAATCGGTGTTACTTAACAAATAATAGTGACTTCCAACCAGCTGACTGAGTGGGCTGGCCCGAAGGCCAGGGTAAAAGTGACACGTTTTGTTTCATCGAAGTTTAATTCTCCACTTCATAAATTTCTAATTCTAAGAGAGTTAGGTGATGTAAATTAAACCTTACATCAACTTTTAGTTAAATTGAATAATTTTAATTAATGTGTTATTTTAAATTGTGTAATTGAAACACTGATTAAAACATCCTTAATGATACAAAATAGTGATTTAATGGCAACAATTCTAGCAAAATGGAGGTAATGGAATGTAACATTTTATGCAATTGCAATTACTGTATAATGAGTGTAATGGTTTGCTATTATATAGTTACTGTGGTGGATATTAAAATAAGAAGTAATTGCTGATAACACTGAAACCGTGTGGGTATGTGGTTCAATCCGGGTGACAGTGAAACTATTGCAGCAGTCTAGGTTAAATTGCAATCAGCATGACACACTTATCGGAATTGTCAGTAGATTATGAAGAGCGAGGTATTGCGGAATGAACGCGGTAAGGCTGGATGGGGAGGAGGCGTCGCTGATCACCATGACGACCGTTCTAGGTTCGGATTACACTTTTTATGAGGTGTCCCGGCGCCGCCTACATTAATAATCTCATACCTAACCCGCTTCAATTTCACACTTTTCACAGCTTTTTACGATTAACATGTTTTCTGAAGAATAAAATTCAAATAGTGTAATATATTACTACATTTTAAAACTGGAAAGAATCAATAGTTTACCGCCGGAACATCCAACAATAAATATATATTTCACTGAAAATAATTTCCATCGTATTATTCACAAAAGAAAATTTAATACTTTTACATATTCAGTGCCCGCAAATATCATGTACAATGTACGAATGAATGTGTGTTTTTCACAAAATACTTGTTCTAGTAAAATTTTAATTTCTCTTGAAATTTAGTAAGTTATTAACTATTCTAAAATTAAAATGATTAATTTTAATAACCTTACATTTTTATTATATTCGTTACCGGTGAACTTTGATACTTACTCAATACAACACTCTCTCAGGAATGGTTTGAGTTTGTAAAAAACTTGAGTTTATTTACACGTCATACACATTTTCCTTAACTCATTGGGTCATTAGATTGATTATTATCCTAAAATTGTACAGATTTGAACGTACACTCTTTAGAGATGAAAAAAATCATTTTCTCATGTAATGAATTTGTTTTACTTTATATTCTACATGTTAATAATGACTACACGTACTTGCTTATTATGACTGTATATTGGAGAAAACTTGAGCAGTTTACTTTCAATATTCGGAAGTTGTTATTAATAACAATTTTTAATATTTAGATACGTGTGTATAATGTCTCTCCAAATCGTATGTTTACATATATTTATTTTAGATTCTTAATCCAAGATTGGGTGGACGACCAATTAACATAAATCATATCTTTAAAACACAAAATCTAGTCAAAATTTAAATAGAGATTCCGTCTGTCGTTAAAGCAACAGTTCTAACGGACGGGTTTAAATGTTTCGTAGTATTTTAAGGTAGAAATCTTCAGAATTCTACAAAATATCTATAAATAAAAATTGGTAGAGACTTTTTGAAGAAAAATAAAATATTAAATGAAAGGTTCGTCGACGTTACTGTTCTGGTGGTAACGTTGAGGTTCAGATTGTTTTAAGGATTGTTTAGGTGATGGGAATTGTTTTTTTAGTTCAATTTTTTTTGAAACGTATACAAGCGATTCAGAACAAGATTCTACGAACGATAACGCAATGCCCCTGTTACATCACAAACTCAATGTTGCACAAGATTTACAAATCCCATACGTACTTGATGTCGCGAAACAACTATACAAGACGATGCATGAGAAATTTGAGTTATATGACAACCCTTTAATACAAAACAAGTACACTGGGGCGATACCAGGAGTTCAGCGCAGACGTTTAAAGCGGCTCTGGCCAAGAGATCTTCTTGGCGAACTTAAGGACTGTGGTGATGACTGCACGCTTCTTCAAGTAAATCAAGTTTTGGAACATTAGCTTCATATTTAGAAATGTTTGTATTATTATAATAGGCTTACAGATACAAAATTTTAATTGAAAGTGTCAAAAAATAGTGCATAATTTTAGTTTATTTAAAGCTGCATTAACTGCTTGGTTATTAGCGACTACGATAGGTTATGCTACTGGATCAGTGGGTTTTTCTTTGCAAAAATTTGTAGACACTAACCGTAAATCGAACACGGGACATCCAAGTTGTAGTGCATATCTTACTACATAAAACTTGGACTGATATTAAACATTCCGAAATACGACTATAAGTGTTAATGTTTTTGTACAATGGGTTGTTATTAACAATTAGTATTATTATACTGTACTAATTAATTTACACCGGCCAGAAATACTTAATATACATAAAGAAATACTTAAATATACTAATCTTACAAATTTATACAAGTAATTATACAATTCATTTCCGCGCGTAAGCCAGACATTGCAGGAATTGAGAAGTTAATAATTTTGTATGAGATTTTCATTGGTTTTTGCTTGATAAAATATGTAAAAAATAAATTTAGGTTTGAGGTCATTAAAATTAAAAATTATTTTTATCAATATAACTTGTTTGTAATACTTCATAATTTCATATCTGGCCCTTTATAATAATTGTGTAACAAATACTTTATTTATGTAGCAACAACCCATGATGTATTGGTCAGTGCAGCTGTTTTCTATGGTGCGATCCTAAGTTTGATTTCCAGTGATAGGGACTGTATGGCACATTTTCAGCCGTATTATAGTTCATATCATTACTACGCACAAGGAAAACCTAATATAAGCAACATCGCTGAATAAATGAACAGAAGAAATTTCAATTATGTAACAATTTGCATTTTTGCTATGATTTAAGCAACTGAAAATAGTTGATAATTCATAAAGATTTAAAGTAAATCATACGACTCTTTAAATTACAACAGGCCTATACATAAGTAAGACAAACCATGATTTTAAATTTAAAAATATTAAATCTACAAGACCGATCATTCAGACAATACAGGTCATGGTGGAACTGCCGTAATAATACAATGAGAAATCCAACATTATTTCCATCCAACGGCACCACCTAGTGACCGGTTGCAAGCCGCAGCAATAGCTGTACTACTTCGTGGGTGTAACGTTACTGCAGCTGCAATCTACTGCCCACCTCGCCCACAGATAAATGAGAGGCGTTTCCAGCAATTGCGTTCTGATCTAGGTGATCACTTCATAGCAGGAGGAGATTTCAATGCCAAACATCCAGCCTAAGGCTCACGTCTCACAACAACAAGATGTCGAGCCCTTCATAAAGTTATTTGTGATTACCACCTACAAGTACATTCTCCAGGTACACCAACCTATTTGCCAGCTGCTAGGAACCGCCAATCTGAACTGCTCGATTTTTTTTTCTCCAAAGGAATGCGAAATTACAACCTTGAAACTAAAGCTACAAATCATCTCTCTTCTGACCACTCGGTTGTAATCACCACGCTGAATACTGAACCGGTGCTAATCCCAGCAAAACAACTCTAAATTTTGGGCGAATGAACTGGGACTTATTTAAAATAAAATTTAGAACAACCTGACGCAAAACATAAACCACTTAAATCGAATGTCGATCTTGACAAGGCTGTGCAACATTTGACGACCGAAGTACAAAATGCTGCCTGAGAATCATCTACTCTCATAAAACGCTCCCTTTAACTCAGGATATTCCATAGTGTGTTAGACACCTAACACGAGAGAAAAGGCAAGCTAGAAACAGATGACAACATTCTAGTCTACCTAAAGATAAACAATATCTCAATAGACTCACCAACCGTCTGAAGAAAGAATTAGCCAGATTAAAAGCGAAGCATTTTGATACTTTTTTAACATCAATGGATGGAAGCACAGACTCACTATGGTGGATATCTAAAAAGCTAATACAACACCGGAATATTTCATTGCCACTGATAAATCCAGATGATACTTGGGCGAAAACTAAAAGCGAAAAAGCCAGTCGCTTTGCAAATCATCTAACAAGTTTCTTCAAACCGCACGAGGATGTACAGTACGTGAGTTTTATACAAATCGTTGATGAACAATGGCAATCACCTCTCGAGCTATCACTGCCTCCACAACTATTTACGATCTAGGATGTCGAAAAGGCAGTACAACCGGTGCCAAAGAGAAAACCACCGGAATTTGATCTCATTACATCTGAGTTATGCAACACTTACCCAGACGCGGCTTACGATTTCTACTACTATTGTTCAATGCAGTCCTTCGTGTGGCATATGTTCCTGGACAATGGAAATTTGCCATTGTTAAAATTTTCTTGAAGCCTGGAAAGCCGGATTACCTTCCTTCATTCTACCATCCCGTCAGTCTCCTACCGACCATAGGGATGTTATTCGGACGCCTCTTATTACCACGCTTGCAGATACAATGTGAAGACGCCAACAATATTTCGCTTCTTCAATTTTTATTTCGGCCGCTACACTCGACAACACAACAACTGCATCGAGTTGTGGACTTCATTACGGATAGTCTAGAAAGGATTGGTATTTTCTCGGATATCAGCTCCGCATTCGACAAAGTTATAACATGATGTACTTCTATTTAAATTGAAACGCATTTTTAGTGACCCATACTATTTGGTTATAAAACATTTTTAGAGTATAGATTTTTTAAGGTCCAGTGCAGTACTGCTTACTCTGAGCTGCACATAATTGATGCCGGAGCACCCCAAAAGGCTATAATATCCCCATTTTTGTATAGCGTATTTGCATCGGATATGCCTATCATGGACACATCGGTAACCGCGACGTATGCTGACGACTCCGCAACTCTTGTACGGGATAAGAGCGCGGAAGAGGTTTCCCGGTTAGCGCAGCGACATCTTTTATTGATACATAACTGGCTTTTCTGTTGGCGTATTAAGGTGAACCCAGTTAAATCAACACAGGTTACGTTCACCTTCTGACGTCAAACTTGTCCACCTGTGATGCTGAATAACATTCATATCCCACAGGCCAGGGTGGTATGATACCTTGGCTTATGGTTTGACAGGCGACTAACTTGTAAGCATCATATGCGTACGAAACGTTTAGAACTTAACCGCCGCCAGAAGTTACTCTTCTACTTAATTAACCCTAGATCAAGATTGAACCTCCGCTTCAAGATTTTAATATATAAATCCCTATTAAGACCTATCTGGACTTATGATATCCAGCTCTTTGGAATAGCGTCAGATAGTAATTTAAAGTCGATCCAAGCCTTTCAAACAAAATTCTTAAGACTTGCTTCTGGTGCTCCTTTTTATTTGAACAATAAAACCTTCCACGACGATTTCAAAATTCCTACAGTAAAGGAGCTAACCGCATCCTTGTATAGTGCATTTCACGAAAGACCAGATTACCATCCAAACCAACTAGCCCGTGATCTAGCTACAAAGAACTATCCAACTATGCGTCGTTTAAAGTAAAATGGATTAGAGACCTCTTAATCTGAATATCGGACAATACCCGAAGTTCGAACGGAGAATGTATCACTGGGTACCCCTTCTCCTTAGAGTGAAATTCCCCTTCGCTATTAAAAATTAAATAGGGAAGTTTTTGAGCTCAATGTACACAATATACATTACCGTAATAAAAATTAAAGACAAAAAAAAATATATATATTAATATATATATATATAAAAAACAATTGGGCGTGCCTGTTTAGTGGTAGTCAGCGTGTTAGACTTCAATGTATAAGATCCTGGGTTGGTTTGCAACTAGAGATTGTTTTGAAAATTACAACTAGAAAAATTACATCAAGTTAAAACACACCGTTCCATAAAGCACTGCAATTGCTTATTACCAAGCTCTTTATTCAATAAAATACAATTTTAAAAATGTATTTTGTTTCAAGGTTGCCTATATGAAAAAATGTGTAGCCACTTTTTTTATTTGTATTTATATCATTAAGGATGAGTAGACCAAATGGAACTAATTAAACGTCTTTATTCTAACAAAAATAATTTCATAGAAACAACAAAATAAAAGAATGAAAAATAATAGTCGTTATAATTTATTTTAGAAATATCATTTTTGAATGGTTGCACTTGAATTTTTTTCCTACATTGTGAATCAGTTTTTCAAATCTTGTTTCGACTTTCAGAATAGGATGCAGAGAACATTCTGCTATCGATGTCCTCCTTTTCTTTCTTCTATTTTTGAGCAGGCCTACACTTTCAATACATTTCTTTTGCATATTTTATGTTCATTCACCCGTGCGATATCTCTTAGCTATATAAATTCAAGGAATCAAACAACTACTTGAAATATTTAAATTTCTTTGTTGATCTAACATAAAAAAAATGTTGCTTAACACTTTTAGAAGGAAGTATTTTATATGAAGTTTTTTTATATATTTAGTTTTAATTAATATTAGTTTAAAAAATTTAAGGTATTTGAACATTTTCTAGAAAAGTTTTTTTATTAACAAATCCGTTCTTTAAAATATAAGAGCTAGTTATAATTTTGCTAAAAATAGAATCTCACATTAATAGAATAAGGAGTTCACTAAATCTGATCCAATTTATAAAACTTGTGGCCAATTCAGTATCTAAATTTTAAATTAAAAGAATGAACAACGAAATCTAAAATGTATACGGTAGACTAAAATGTAATACATTAAACCAATCAATAATAGTCACGAGTTCAATAATAACTAACCGAAAAATATTAAAAGTGACACTTTTTAAAGAACACAGTGTAGATGAAAAATATTTTGCGAATATTTTTTGACGAATATTTAAACATTGTAGGCCTAATCTTTAAGAATAAGATTAAAATTTAAGATAAGGTTTAGGTATTGCAAAGGCTTAAGTTTGTTCGTTCCATTTTTTAAAAATGAAGCAATTCAGAACTAAAACATTTTTTAAAGTTACAATTTAATTTAAATTCAATTTAATTTTCAAAGTAATAATTTTCTAATTTACGCACCTGTGTGAGGAACATATATTATTAGGCTATATTTATTTATTTATTATTTACAATTATTATTATTAATATTATTATTAGTTATTATTTTTACTTTTATATACAGGGTTTGTCCGGAAAGTAATAGGACTGAGTCGATTTTAAAAAAATTATTGAGCTAATTGTTACAATTCTTTAAAAGCTTTCAAAATAGGCTCCTTCTGCGTCGATGCAGCGCTGCCAGCGCGATTTCCAAGCATTGAAGGTGTCACGGTAGGCGTTCTCCGGAATAGCGTTGAGAGCCGCGGTGCATGCTGCTTAAATCCCCTCTGTCGTCTCAAAATGCTTGCCTTTCATCGGCGCTTTCAGGCGAGGAAACAAAAAAAGGTCCGGACCACATCTGGGCTGTAGGGCGGCTGCGCAAGCGTTGGGATGCCGGCCTTGGTCAGGTAGCTGTTCACAAGAAAGGCGGTATGAGCCGGGGCGTTGTCGTGATGCAACTTCCAGTCGGCTGCGATGTCTTGTCGGACCCGATTGACCCTTCGTTTGAGTCTCTTGAGCACTTCCACGTAAAACTTGGCGTTGACGATTTGTCCAGGAGGAACAAATTCATGGTGGACGATGCCTTTGATGTCAAAAAAGACAATGAGCATCGTTTTCACTTTTGATTTGCTCATTCTTCCCTTTTTCGGGCGAGGAGACGCCGAAGTGTGCCACTCGAAAAATTGCCTCTTTGACTCGGGATCATACTCAAAGATCCAGGACTCGTCACCTGTGATTACGTTATTCAAAAATTGGGGGTCACTTTCACACATGTTCAAATTTTCTTGGCACAATTCCACTCGCCGCAATTTCTGGTCGTCAGTGAGCACTTTTGGAACCATCTTCGCGCACACCTTCCGCATGCTCAAATGCACCGTCACAATGTCATGAACCACAGATTTTGGTAAATTGAACATCTGGGCAATTAAACGAATACTTAGTCGACGGTCTGAGTTCAAAACGTTGCGCACACGAGTCACATTGTCGGTGTTTTTATCGAAGTCGAAGGTCTTCCAGCACGGTCTTCATCGGCGACCTCTTCCCGGCCCTCCAAAAAGGCCTGGTGCCACCGAAACACACCACTTCTTGCTAAAGCAACATCTGGGTAAGCCTGCTTGATCTTATCAAACGTCTCTGTCACAGATTTACCGAGTTTCACACAGAATTTAATCGCGTACCTCTGCTCTAACGAACGCTGCATTTTCGGCTTGCACGACTCACAGAAACACGTCGCGCGAATATGCCTGTCCTGACTCTCCCGGTGCTAGGAGACAACTGACCAGCCGCTCATACATTAGCTAGGAACGCCCTCTACTGAATCCAGTTGGCGCGTGTATATGTATATATTATTGTATTTTATATACTTTTGCAGCTGTAACAGTACACCTTGAAAGATCGGTATATCGATATATTTTTGTTTTTTTTATCAGAAAAATTAATGAACATAATTATTTTAAGTAATAAAAGTTGTTTTTTGAATAAATTATGAGCATAAAATAATACTTTAAAGACTTTCAAAAACATTAATTAAAATAATTGTTGTTGTTCTTAAGAAATATTTTTATTTTAAAAGAATAAAAAATAAATGACATTCACTTAATAATATTATGTCCTGTGTATTATATTATGTCCTGTGATTTTGAAGACTAGTTCATTGAATAGACCAAAGGCCAGAATATTTTGATATTAAGTTTTACGAGTAATTATTTGGTGTATATAGATATGTTTGGAATAAATACATTTAGAGATTATACAGATAAGTTCAAAATTTATTCACCTAAATAATAATTGATGTTTTTGTAAGAAAATATTTCAGACTAAAACTTTGGGACTTATAATATCACCTAAGTGACAAGATACACGTTCCAAAATATTAAACTACAATTATATGAATTTTTTTTTAACTTTGTACTCAGCCCATCTCAAGTATTTTATTTTTAGAGATGAATAAAAAGAAACTAAGAAGTATTTGGCCTAGCATTTCTAAAAAAAATATTAAAATTTATTATGAGGAAAGATTTTAACAAATTGTAAACAAATAATATTACTTGTTAAAAATACCTTTAATTTTTAAATAACTTTCTTATTACACAATGTAACAAAATTAATTAATATTTTTTTAATTTATACCTCTTAAAAATTAATTTTTCCTTAGAACGTTAATTAAAAATAATATAGGATAATGTTCTTTGAAACGAATTATATTTTAAATAAAAAATGCAAGCCTTGGAGAAAATAGTTTCAAGATATTTAATAAACTTAGACTTAGTAAAAAAACTGTCTGATATTCAATGCCTAGGATAATTTGGTATATTTTCCTTTACTTTTTTAAAAATTATAATTAACGGTATGTTAACTCTTGTAAATGTTGAAAATTATTTTATATATTTAAAGGAAATTTTGCTTACGCGTAATTATGAGTAATAGGCCTACTGTTGATTCAGACAGAATTCACAGCAATTTGACACGGCATTTCATCTTTCAAAGGTTCAACTTATGTGGGCAATCAATAAGAACTGTCAGTTACTGAAATGGTGGAGAGAGAAAACACATGTTTGTAGATAAATGCAACCCGTTTCCATTCACAGTACCCGTACGTATTTGAAAGCCTATTCATAACTCTTGTTACTTTTTACAAGGTTGCAAATGTAAAATTGATATGAAAGTAACCTACCTTTTATTTAGATTTGTAAAGTAGAAAAGAAAATACGTTTTCGAACATGTAGACTTTTTACTAGGATTTGTTACTTTACGAGCAGCAGATAGTCAGGAAAAAATTGGGTTAGATAACTGGCTGTCGACAGTCGTTTAGTGTAATACTCGAGAAAAGCTTCAATTTCCGAGTCTCAAGAACCCGATCTCCTAACCTAGTGCATTTGATTTTTATTAGTAAAATTGAATTTCAAAATAGTAACGTTTTTTTATTGCAGATAATTTAACAGAATAACGTTGATTATAACCAGGAAAATTGTATTCTTCTTTATTTATTATAGCTGTTATTAAGATTTCCAAAGGACATTAAACTCAAAAGTTTATAAATCATCCATAAACAATAAAAAGTAACTCAGGAAACTTTTTGAAATATGTGTCCCAAACTTATGTTTTAATATAAAACATCGAATTAATTGAATATAAACATTATTTAAGCCGGCCGCATTGGCGCAGTTGGTAACGTGCTCGCCTCTCATCATGCGGTCCTGGGTTTGAATCCCACTCAGGCATGGCATTTTTTCATACGTTACAAAAAATCATTTCATCCTACATCACATAAAGTTCCACCCCAACGTCGTCGCTAATGACCGTTGCAGTTGATGCGACGTTAAAAAACACCATTATTTATATATTATTGCGTTATTTCAGTCAGTACTGAGCTATGGGGTCATGCAGTGGGGCAATTCAACCGAACACCTTAGGATTTTTCGCATTCAAAAATACACAATTAGAATTATTGCAAACATTCCAAGGAATTATTCTTGCAAAGAATTGTTTGTTAAATACAATATTATCCCCTTACCGTCTCTTTATAAATATTAATTTTTAAAATCCGCGAAAAGGAACACATTGTTATTCATAAAATATAAGTACAATCATGATTATGAAACTCGACACAATGGTGACTTCAGAAATTGAAAAATATAGAACTTAAAAAATCTCGAAAGGAATTCACGACAATTCCGGTCGGTTTTTCAACACATTACCATCTAAAATAAGACTCCGTAATTTACAAAAACTTTGATCGGGAAGTAAAAGGTTTTTTAAATAAACATGCATTTTATTCTGATCAGGAGTTCTTATATTATCAAACAGGAAATTCTTTTTTAATGTATTATGTGTAGAATTTAAAATTACGATACATTATTAGTGTAAATTAAGAACTTAGAATTCCAAGTAGTACTTTAATGAAAGAGTCATTTTTTGTTTTGTTTTAATGAACACTTAATTAATTATAAACAAAAATTGTTTGGTAAAATACATTTAATCGTACGTATAGGGCCTAACTGTATTTGACGATGTGTATTCCTGTTTGGTCGCTGACAAATAAAAAAAATATTTATTAATTTATTTTATTCGACATTTCAAACCCTTTATTCATGCTTATTGTATAGGTAATGTTGTGAATAAATGAAGTCGATATAGTTGAACAAATTTTGCTTTATTAATTTTGAATTATCTCACAACATAGATTATTAATTTTTTAGTTTTTATTACGTTTTTTCTTTATTACATGTGTAGTTTATTTTTTTTAACAAATGTGTCCCACAAGTTTTAAAATTACTATTATTTTAAATATAATTTTAATTTATACTGTCCAGTTTTTTAAATGCATATTAATGTAAACTTTTATAGCTGGCATGTGGACCATCCACCTTACTTGACGTTTGGAACCACACTCACCCTTCTTTTACAAAATTCTTACTTCTTATTTTTTCTAGTTTCCTAGCAACGAAACTTTGTTTAAATAAATTAAATAATTTTATATCTATTTTCAACCAGCTGAGTTTGTTTATACTCTTGACTAGAGCAAACATAAACAGATTTATCTGTGACTCATTTTCAAATCGTTACAAATACCCCTTCCCCATTTAAATTTTGAAACCAAAGAAAAAATTTAGCCCTTAATTACAATTATATTTTAAATTTTGAATTTGTTTGATAAATTTAAATGTACTAATTATAACCAAAATATTTCAAATTCATGCCGCTAGGTAACCTTACAACTCATTATTCAAACAACATTAATATAATTAAATACAACTTAATAAACCATGTAAACAAATTACCGACAATATAACTAATTAACGAACAATATAGGCAGCTCAATAGATGAACAGGAACACGACACAATACAATCAAATAACACAAAAATAAATTAAATTCTTTTAAACTTACTGTGGACCGTACATCCATTAACTACTAACTCTATATTATGAATTATATATTTATGGCACATTAAATCCATCTGTTGAATAAACATTAACACAACATAAATAAACAGATTAGGTAAACAAAGATTAATAATAAAACACAACCAAATAAACTATGTACATAACATTTTCAGACATTTATTGTAATTAGTATGTCCACTATCATATTTATCATAATCATATTAGATCTAATAACTGATTAGTGATTTCTTAAGTTTTATAAGGTTGTTGATACTTTCAGTTTAGAAATTTCTACCAACCTTGAACTTATTAATTACATTAGTTTTATTTTTTTTTTCATAACTTTTTTTTTTTTAAATGTTTTAAGCTTAAATTCATTGCCAACTACATTTTCAGTTTAAAGTATTTTTACTTCAGTTTTATCCATTGCATTGCTCTTAATTAATCTAATGTTAAGACATTATAATATAATCTCATTTGAAGTATTTTTCACATATTGCTTTATTTATAAAAAATAAATCATTTTTGTTACTCTTTAATAACAGAATATTTTTATTATCACAAACTTTGATAACATCAAAAGGACCCCTATACCTGTGTGTACATTTTTTACTCTGTCTTTCATCTGCATCAAATATTCTCAAATTACAACTATGTATCTCTACATTCTTATTTTCAGAAAAACTGACCTTATCTTTCCCTACACAAAATAAAAAATTTTGAAAATCTAACTTAACTTTATTTTTGCAAAAAAAATCACATCCCAACAAAATATCAACATTCAACCCCTTTATCACATAAAATGTATGAATACATGTAGTATCGCTTATTTTAAACTGAATTATTACTTGTCTGTTTATACCAGATTTTTTCTAACCTGCTGCAGTTATTATGGTAATAGCTTTGACTGATAATCTAGAAAAACTTTCATTCATTTCAGCCTCTAACCGTGCTAAAAATTCCTGACTAATTGCAGTAATATTGCTACCTGTATCACACAGAACATTAAACATCCTATCCTTTATATTAATATTAATTTCAACCAATTTTATTTCCTTTTCAATTGCATTATTACTTTCAGTGATTAATGTCTCCTCCTGCAATAGTTCATCATTTAAATTATCATTAAATACAAAATTAATTAACTTTTCATCAAGATTTTCTTTATAAATCTCATTTAAGGTTAAGTATTCAATCTCAGTACTGTTTTGTTTGTTTACCTTTTTATTTTTAAATTTAAGAATTTCTTTTTCAGTTTCATTGAACCCTACACCATTATCAGACGCACGCGATAAATTTGTAATTGGTTGCTGAATTTTTTGCACGTCTGTACCTAATATAAATGTTCATCTTCCCTTTGAACATCTGCCTGAATTTCAATTGAATTTACTTTAATGTCGGTCCTTTTATCCTTACTTGGGTTATTTTCATATTTATTTTTATAACTATTACCTTCACCTCTACTGTTGTAGTGAAATCTACTATTTTGGCCTCTATTAGGGTAACTTCCATTATTATTATTATAATTACCTCTTCCCTGGTTATTAAATGGTCGCCTGTCACTATTATTTTTATAAGTATCCCTATTTGCATTGTATAATGGGTAATTTTTTCTATTGTCATTAGATACATTTTTGTAACCCTTACTGTCAGCTCTCTCAAAACCTGAGTCTTGGTTAAAAGTACTCCATTCTTTACCTTCATAACTATCTTGTCTATTTTCTATTTTCTCCACCTCCCTACAAATACCTGAATTTTCTATCTCATCTAACAACTGAACAAAACTTTCCACATCATTTATACACCCAATTATCCTGGCTCTATTTATTGTATTATTAAAATGTCTACTTAACAGTTTAACTAATTCTGGTTCTAACAATCTAGGTTCTAAATATTTTGCCTTATTTATCTTATTCATAAAATAAATTGACATTCTTGTATGTTTATTACAATAATATCTACCAAACTGTAAATCTTGTCGCACTTCTGCTTGCCTACCATCATTCCAAAATTTTTCTTTAAACTTATCAATAAATTTCTCCAAATTGTCTATTTTCTCTCTAACATATATCCACCAAGAACTACCTCCTACATTATCCATCATACTATCATTAATTATATTCTTAATTGTTTTCCATCTTTTAATTTCATTTATTTTGATTTGATATTCAAGTGAACTAATAAATTCCATCGGATTATTATTTGAAAATTTTATCTTAATACTATTACCTACACCATCATTGTAACTATTCTTTATATCTCCTTGTTCTATATGTTTATCAAATTCCTTTTTTAAAAACTTTAAATCTTCAGCTACTCCTACCACAACTTTCTCATGTTCTACTAAATTATCTGTAACCTTTCCCATAATTCCCTTTTGTTCTGCCATCTTATCTTTTACTTCTGCTAATTCTTTATTGTTTACATTAACATCATTAACAATTTTATCTACTCTTGTATTTACTATACTTATTTTATTATTATATCTTTTAAATTCTTCTGTAACATTAACAGCTTGGTTCTCCACAACTACTTTCAATAAACTTACTTCATTTTCACTACTCATTACCCTACTAAATTCTTTCTTAAGTTCTGACCTCACTTCCTCAATTATTCTAAAATTATCTTGTTTCATCTCTTCCCTAAGCTCCTTAATATCTCTCTCTTGCTTATCTAACCTACAATCCAAATTATTTATTTTTTCAACTAACTTTTCTATGTAGATCTATAGTATGTGCCTGTTCATCTATTTTACGGCCTAGTTCATTTTTATGTTCATCCATTTTACTGTTTTGTTTATCAATTTTATTCCCTAGTTCAATTCTTAATTCACTGTTTTGTTTATCAATTTTATTCCCTAGTTCAATTCTTAATTCACTGTTTTGTTTCATAAGTTGCTGAAACATATTTGCAATCATAATGTTCTGACTATTATTACTATCATTGTTATTATTACTCATACCCGCTGCGTCACATGATGTCTCCATCAAACCTGCTACCTGGTTAACATGAGCTGGTCCTGGCAATCCTGTCTCGTCTGGCTCCTTCTTTCCTGCTTCGTCGTCCTCATCTGGTTGACCCTCGTCTTCATCCTCCGATGAATCATCTTTTTCACTCTGCTCATCTTTTCTTTTCTCTTCACATGTAGTTGGAGTTTGATTCCTTTCTGGTACTGGAGAAACAATCTTGAATAGATATGAGTCTGGATCCTGGCCTTCCTCAACTAAAATCCTATGTAGTCGTTCCATAAGTATTGCTTTTACACCTTTTTCTTGTATATTTCGTTTTCTAAGTTCCTGTTTCAAATCTGCGACACGAAGATCTATCAGTTTCTTGTAATCAGCTTCCGACATGTCTTCTATTTTAAAATTATAAATGTGTTACATTTATTCCCTTTATATTTCGTTTTTATTCAATTTTACGGATTCTTCTTTAAATTGTCGTTTAAATTCTTCCCCACAATCGGGTTGCCAAATTTGTTGTGAATAAATGAAGTCGATATAGTTGAACAAATTTTGCTTTATTAATTTTGAATTATCTCACAACATAGATTATTAATTTTTTAGTTTTTATTACGTTTTTTCTTTATTACATGTGTAGTTTATTTTTTTTAACAAATGTGTCCCACAAGTTTTAAAATTACTATTATTTTAAATATAATTTTAATTTATACTGTCCAGTTTTTTAAATGCATATTAATGTAAACTTTTATAGCTGGCATGTGGACCATCCACCTTACTTGACGTTTGGAACCACACTCACCCTTCTTTTACAAAATTCTTACTTCTTATTTTTTCTAGTTTCCTAGCAACGAAACTTTGTTTAAATAAATTAAATAATTTTATATCTATTTTCAACCAGCTGAGTTTGTTTATACTCTTGACTAGAGCAAACATAAACAGATTTATCTGTGACTCATTTTCGAATCGTTACAGTAAAAAATCTCGCATTTATAAATTATATTTCAGTGGAAAATAATGAGTGGTCCTAAAAATTGATAGGTTTTGAACACAGAAAAATTTGGCCATAAATTATTAAGCAGTTAATACTGCCTTTGGTAACCAAACGCTGTAATTTCTAATAACATAATTTATTCAGTTTTACAACTTTAAGATTACAAACAACAAACGTTTCTCAATATGCATTGAAAGAAAATGGCTTTAAACGGCTGAGAAAAAATTATCCAGGTAGAATGCACCGAAATATAAAAATTGTGTTAAAAAAAAATTTTAATTTTAGGTTATGTAATAACAATATAAAATGTAATATGATAGACCCCTCTCGTCTCTACTGCATTGGAATTTTAGTTGTATTTCTTGATAAAATTAGATTACAGGCTAGAAATGAACAGGCTATTACTCTGACATTTTCCTCTGAATTTACGGCATAATTTTAGAAATTCATCAGTGACGTAAGGGAGGCGCAAATCATTGTGTGCTGTTTAATGGGATACGTCATTTAGGGAATTAACTAACTAGGAAAATTTACTTAGAAATGCTGTAATCGTTAATTGACTAACGATCTTCCACCACCATAAATTTGGTTACCATGCATTCTGGTCAGTCAAAATATTACCTATTTTAATTAATACTATTATACTATTTATACTATTATAAGACTTTTAGTCATGAACAATTTTTATCACTCTATTGAGTTTGTTTAACTCTTTCAGTATGTCAGTTAAGGATTGTCACAATGTTAGAGAAACACAGAAAACAGATAAGATCCTGAACGTTGGAAAGTACTTAATAATGACAGAGTCAATTAAAAACCGAAAATAAGCCAATTTTTTGGCCTTTAGTTTTGTTGTAAAAATTTTATAAAATAGCTATCAATACGCCTAGTAATTTATATACCCGTTTGTCAGAAAATTTTCACATGTCTTGGGACAAATAATTTTACAGCTCGGATCCTTTCGCATTCGAGGTAGTCCGTATTCGAGGTTGCGGGAAATATTATGTTCACTCCCTCACAATTAGAAAGAGTATTGGACTCAATTGCGGCGTCCTCAACCAGTCTGAAGGAGGTCGTAAACTCTCACTTTCAATGATCTCTTTCATAACTAGTTCCAGAAATAAGTTGTTTTTTATTTTAAGTGTTTGGGACAGGATGTATTAACGGTGGGAATGGGCGAATCTGCTAGTCTCCGAATGCCTAATCCTACCTCAGTCTCTCAAGCTAATAACTTCCTGCTATCCTCGGCTCGAAGCATCGCTGCCCCTACACTCTCAGGGCTCTACAGTTTTACATCTGTCTTTTAAGAAGTCTCCATTCTTTCGAGGCCAAAATATAGATATCTTTTAAGAATGTGTGCAACGGAATCTTCCTCTTCACTGTCGTATAATCGACATTTTGGCACTTCACCTAGTTCAAACCTCATCATATATGCCCAAAATCAACCATGCCCTGTTAACAACTGCATTAATTTTCATGATTGGTATCACTAAATGTCCTTCTTATCCAACCTCGATATTTGGAATGAACATCCTTAACCACTCCCCGATCTAGCTTTGATCCATTTTTTTTTTTTTGCCAACTGCCGGGTAATCGACTCCAACATTACTCTTTTTGACACCATCTTGTTGCTCTTCACTTCCACACTATTCTATAGGCACTAAATATTTTCAGTGCCTGTTTCTGCTCCGTTCTTAGAGCCATCCCTCTCTGTAACTCTTAAATTTTAGGTCTTTGCTTCAAAAAATATTCCATACAATACCAAAGATGTTGTCACTGCTGCCAACGTCAGCCTCTTTGTTTGCCTTGGGTCCCAATATTTGGTATCAAAGTGCTAAAAATTCTTCTAGTTTTAGCAAACGTCTAAATCGTATGGAACCGAAACTGTGCATCTTGTTATGCATTATCTGTAGTTTAATGAATACACTAACAGGTGCATTAATTTTTAGGTTTCCAGTTGTAAGAGAGTAAACTGACTTAATTTTCTAGTTTACTTATTTATGTCTATCGTACCTTTAAAACACAATAATGATCCATTGTAACTGTGTTTTGAATGAACACTTAGTTTGTCCTAGTACAGAGTAAATTAAAGGAATTTAAAAAAATTATTTTTATTTGGTTGTAAGGAGTACTACTTATACTACCTATCGGATTCTGCAAAACATCCATAAATGTAAATTAGTTAAAGCCGTGCTGAAAGTTTGCAAAGTAACAAAACAACTGAATTATAGTTTTATTTACGAGAAGAAACCGAATTTACCGGTACTCAAGTAGGTCATTACCTGGGGTATGCAGAACTCTTCCGAAGCAACTACCCGCGAAAACCTCTTAGTTCCTTTCTATCCCATCCCAACCTGCCGCGGGATCACCGTTAGGCATAAATTCACAACAAGCTGGAGGTTCTTTGTTAGCTGGATAACCCCAATGGCCTTCGAGCTTTCTTCTTCTGGATTTACAAAATCAAAGAGATTTTCTGGAGAAATCGGCAAACCAAGCTTGCACCCTAGAACCTTCCTCTCTGGTTTCCATTTCTGCAGTCAAACATCGCATGTACTGCGTTGTTCGCCTCCGCCTCACAATCCAGACAGCTTGTTTCATCTGATCGTCTGAACCGGTGGAGATACGCCCAAAAGCAGCCATGCCCCGTCAATGCTTGAGTAAGGTAATAACCAATCTCGCCGTACCCCTTCTCAGCCATTTCCTTACATCCGGAATCAATCTCTGTCCATCGATCAGACACCTCTTCATCCCATCTCTCCTGCCACCTCCTGAAAAGTCTATCTCTGGCCTCTCTCTTAAACTGAGCCATTGCAGGCTAGCACATCTATAGGGAGTATGCCTGCTACCACCATTTCCGAAACTGTTCGGTAAACTGAATTATTGTTTACGGGTGCTATTATTATGACGGCATCGTTATTTATTTCAGTTTATTTTGAAGGATAGTTATGGTGACGAGATTGTTATAAGTGCATATTTAATTTTATAATTAACACTGATAAAGATACCGTAAAATAAGACTGTAAGTGTTAAGGTATTTTGTGAAATTTGTCGTTAAAAATACATTATTATTATGTGAACATTAATTTACATGGTGTTAAAGAAAATCCAAGTTAAAAATATGAAAATAATAGTTGCTTATGTATGAGTAACTGGAATTCTTTTCAATAAATAATTTTCTGACATTTATGTGAAAACGTCAAGTTAAGAAAAACCATATTAATGCAAGTACGTTTCCACCTAACTTATTCAAACAGAATGGATAGTCAAAAATGTAATATTTGATTTTAATCAATCCCAAATTAAAAAATGCTGAAGTCAATTTGAAAAATATAAATGTAACTTAAGGTATAACAAAACACTTGTTACTTTATTTAATAATTTGTTTTGATTAAAAGGATTATGAGTTGTCATTTACAGTTTACTATTGTAAGTGTTCTGGATAGTTTAAAAATAATGCTGAAAATCAATATTTTCAAAACAGTAATACAAACAAGAGATGAAAAAATATAATAAACAATTTTATTTATAATTTTTAAAGCAAAATAATATGTCGGTTATATTATAACCAACTTTAATAATGTAATTGTTGATGAATACAATCGAATGACGACATATTTTTGACACTCTCCATTAATTTAATTAAAATTTGGAAAATTTAATTACCATTCAAAATTCAATTGCCTAAAAATTTACCATGAAAACTGCATCGGATTGTAAAATATTATTGATAACCACATTGTTTATCGTAATAAATTTACCAATTTTTTTGTTTGATGAAAACGGACTTCATTAACTGAATTGGATTAATAATTTCTTGTACTTTCTCTTGCCTATATGAATATTCGTAGGACGAAAAGTACATTGTTTTCATGTAGATATGTCAAAATCAAGTTTTCAGTAGATCTACACGTTTTCAGACCCCTGAACTTAAAAAAACATGTTTTTTTAGCGAATAGTGTGCGTGCGTACGTGCGCGCACGTGTGAACAAAATATCTCAAGAACACCATACAAAGTTGAAACTTAAAACTTAAGTTTGATGCCACTAGAGAACCCGTTACAAACATTTTCATCAAAATCGGTCATCCGAAGGTAGTTTATTCGTGCCATTTTTCAATTTTTGTGCGATTTTCTCTAAAAGGCTCGTACGATGTTTGTTTTTTAAAAATCACCTCATTTTTAAGTTCTTTTCTTACTGTACACGATAGGGTAGGCGGCATGTCTGCTAAAATTCTTCGGAAGGCTGTTCTCCCGTAGAAAAAAAATGTTTTTGTTTGCAAGCAGCCTTAACATGCTCTTTAGCGCTAAAGTGTATGTATTAAAAAGTTGTAGACAAATAAAAAGTTTACAACCTTTATTTCAAACATATTTTTTACCGCTTAGTTTAGCGATAATTAGTGATTTTTTGTTTTTTCTTCACGAAACTCTGTAAAAAGCCGATTTTTTAAGATTTTGGCCATAGTATCCATTTTAAGACAAAAAATGCATCAAATTAAATTTATAGGAAATTAAAAGATCTACAACTTTCATTTTAATATTTTTTTCCCTACAGAGCCTAGTTTGGCGTCAAAAACTGATTTTCCGTATTATTAAGCCAAACTTAGGATTGGCTTTCATTTTGCATCATTCACTCATGATGAAAATAAGGTTTTGTTTTTTGAGGTTAGATTTTTTTAGACCTATAATTCTAAAATTTGGTTATATTGTTCATTATTTGTGTTGGCAAGATAAAGTCATGCGATTGTTTCACATCGGAATATCTGGTCATAATAGAGCCAAAGACAAACTTATTAAACAAATTTTGTGTTAATAAATAAACCAGCAACTTAACATACTATTAACGTAATAAAACAGAAGTTTTCTTCTTATTTTTAAATTCCATTTTGTTTATCATATTGTTTTGTTTATCATGTATTTTATTATGTTCAAATTTTAAAAACTGTACCTCTGGAACACAATAGGCTATATATACTTGTTACATGTGCTATTGTTACCAAATGCCTATATTGCTCATTTTTTCTTACGGTTTAGTTCTGTTGCATGTTCTTATGTTTAACTAATTTTACCTTTTTTTCGTTCTTTGAGTTATCCACTAGACATTGCTTACATTTTTTAAAATAAATTCCATATAACTATATAATATTTAGGCCGATTCTTTCTCAATCATTTCTTTAAATTTTTTATTGTCATACTGTATTAAATTAATCGTTTGAACAGCGAATTAAAGTCAAAATATTAAATACGTAAAAACAATCAATTCAAAGAAATGTAAGTTACACATTTATTTAGAGTTTATTTTGACCCGTATCTACATTTTGTTATAATCGATTGCATTGGATTTTGAAATAAAAGTTTTAAACAAGTTTTACTTTCTAGATCTCCAGCTGGAAATCGAACCCGGGACCTTTCGCTCTGGTATCAATCAAGTTGACCACTACGCCATGGTGACGGTTACTTTTTATTATTATGTTTGAAATATGTAGTAATATCACACTAAAAACTCTTAAGCTTTACATTCTTTAATCTAAATAACCCACGTGCAACAGCGTAATTTTTAGGTGCTGGATGGAAAAAAATCATGTAGTAGTTGTTCCTGAAACCTAAAGGTAGAGAAAAATATTATTGTCTAACCGTCATCGTATTTCCGGATATCACACATAACAGACGTTAGAATGGAAAGTAAATACGCTGCTCTTCCTCCTTGTTTACTGTTGAACAAACGCGTTATCCTCCCTACAACGAAGCTCAATAAAACATGATCTGGCAAATATATAAGGTTAAAAGAAAACAATAGTGCATGATTTTAAATGAAAATGTAATATATTCGAATAAATTTTTTCATACCAATTTTAATTTATTTTCTTTAACTGTGATAGAGTTCAAAATCCAAAACGTTAGTTCTCTGTTGGATTTTATTTTCATTGGAATTGTATTGGTTGCTGCCTCCTCGACGTAGTTGTTAACGCGCTAGTCTAATAAGTGGCGGTTCCAGGTTCGATTCCCAATTAGAGTATGGAAATTATTACGTCCCAAAACCAACCGTTCCAGTTCCTTTACACACTGTAGTTGCTAATGGCTGACCTGTTATCGCGACATTAAATTGAAATAAAACATATGTGTGTATCAAAACAATAAACTAGGAAAAAGTTCAATAAATGTCTCGGGTAATTTAAAGCTTTCTTCTGAAGATTCTTATACCAAATTTTCACCTGTAATTTATTATTTGGAAGTATTCATTTCTTCTTTAGTCATTAATTCACACTGTAAACGTGTTAAAACAATTAAATGTGAAGATCGTCTTGAAATGACATAACATAAATTAGAGGGGTAGGCACCCATTAGTGCCTCCCAATGAGATGTGGCTATTAATTTTCTGAAATTTTAATAAGCTTTATTTCATTAAATTAACATATCTCTAATCGAGCATCTCTGTAGGCGTCTAGCGGATTCAGGTACATATAATTTTGGATCAGGTAGATGTCTTTGAATTCCAGGTAGATGTAAAATGGAAAGTGAAGGTACAAGTGGTTTATTATGTTCATGTGACTTTTAAATAGTTTATATAGGTGTTCCATGGAATTTTGGGCGAAAAGTAACTTTTTACCCATCTATAGATAACGTTCACGTGACTAACGTAAAAAGGTGCTCGTACAATATGGGGTAATGTTCTTGACTGGAATGCCTAAATGTGTTGTAAACAGAGTGTTTTGTTGAACCGTAATTTTGGTAGCTGTAAATCCATATAGCTTTCAGAAGAGAGCAACAGTATATGTCCAAATTTAATGTCACTCCTAAATTTGATCGTTTATAAAGTAGGGAATATAAATGTTTAAGTCTAGAATTCACTAATTAACGTTATTTTCTTGTATGTGTGCTCCAAGTCAGGGTTTTTATCAAAAGTCAGATCTAAAGTCTGTTCACCGGGACTGGAGACAAGCAGTAAACAAATGGATCACGTGATAGCTGTTGATTGATACCAAGGTCAAATGCCAAGCAGAGCCAAGATCATTTATGCATTCTTCTAACACCAGTCTTCGTTGCATTATCCCTATCTTAATATACAGTGTGAGTTATTTTTAATGAAAATAGATCATAAATCATGAAAATTTGTTAAATTTTTAGAATGAAGGAACTATTTTTACGTACGTGCGGTTCATTATCCAATAGCCGGCGTCAGTTAGGCAACCGGCAGTACAAATACCTCGTGAACAACGCATGTCTTTGTTGATGCTTGTCTCTAGACCCGGTGAATTCAGTAACCTATAAATACCTCACAGTATGTTTTTTTAAGAGGCTGATTGCCTAAATATACAGGTGAGAAACACCATGACGGAGTACGAATGCGAAGATATTCAGGTCGTAGGCCTATTATACAAATCATAAAAGTTTAAAATTATTTTCTGTAATAGAGATGGTATAACATAATATTGAAGTTTGGATTTCTGTAAGATTTTTTTAAATATATTATATGGTTAATTTTGTATTTATACTGTATGTACCAAAAGAGCAAAACTAATGAAATTTTCAATTAATATCTCAGGTCATTTAAATGTTATTGAACTTTATTTTAATAGTTCCTCTGCGGTTTCCTAAATATAATTTTCTTCTGCGATGATTACGTTGAGTATTAAGTAATAAATTACGTATTTACATAGAAAATCTTCAATCGAAAGAAAAGAATTTGTACATCATCTATCATTTCCAATGTAGGTCAAAAGTTACAATTGTTTTCTACTCCTATAAAAAAATGTATAATAAATAAAAAAAACTTGACAATGGTTCTAGAGAAAACAAGTGGCTTCCCTTTGAATTTCTGTATATCCAGTTTTTAAAGGACGGTTCTAGGACGGTGTGAGTTGGGTTCAAATGCTCAACAACCCCCTTCACAGCTCTAACAAAAATAACCGAAAGAAAGTTGTTCATGCATTTTTCATCAGACACCGCAGCTATCAGCATGTCTCTTTCTCCCACTGGGTCAAGCTTTTTTTGTGAAGAAAGAACACACAACAACGAAAATAAAGAAAAAAGAAAGCGTAAAAAGACGAGAGATTTAAAAACTGGTGAAATTAAATTATTTCGGATATAAAATGTATTAACTTCCTTCAATAGAGAAAACCTTGTTTAAAGTACAAAAAAATATAATAGAATAACACCTAATAAAAATTCATTACAATTCACAAAATTAAAAAAAGTATACAAGAAAAATTATTTACATTTTCAATCTAAACTTTCAAATAAATTAACAAAATTTACATAAAAAAGTGTAAGCCTTAATTGACTGACTGATTGAATAATTTTTAATTATCTTTTACAGCAAAAACATAAAATTGAACTAAATTTACTGAATTAAATTTTAATCAATGGATGAAGTTAAACCAATGAAATAGATTTTCTAAAGATTACTAGAAAAAACATAAAAATCATTTTTATTATGTAGTTTTAACAAAAAACAGCAGTACAACAACATTTAAATAGTCTACCTAAGTGTACAAGTTATTTTCTAATGTACCACGTTTGTCTCTTAATAAATGCCTAAAAAACTTTAGTATCACCTAATTTCACCGTAGAAATTGAATTGAAACTAATCGTTTGT
This sequence comes from Catonia carolina, assembly GCA_035578175.1. Taxonomy (NCBI): domain Eukaryota; kingdom Metazoa; phylum Arthropoda; class Insecta; order Hemiptera; family Achilidae; genus Catonia; species Catonia carolina. Next base: position 5,495,785 of record JAQMRL010000022.1, on the reverse strand, counting down.
TGATACTATGATCATTCTACTTTATTTTTATTTATAAAATGAGCTTCTGAAATATTAAAAAACTTTGAGTCAGCCTGTTTAAAATCCAAACCATCAAATTCACAATAACAAGCTAAATTCATCTGTGATAATATCACAGATATTTTTTTCTTACATATTAGCATAAGGGCAGGTTTACAGTGGAATTTCATAAGTACAATCCTTGTGTCATACTGAAATTAATTTTAAATTCCACAGTGTCTGTTGACAATGATCTTTCCTCACCATGACGACTGTCTTTCAATTCTCATTGTTAATCAGCTCTTTCAAAAAGATATCATTGTGGAAATTTATAGAGTCCTAGATACTTCAGTTCTGACTGATGACTGGCCTAGTAAACAATAATATCAAACACAATACTAAAATATTTCTTTATCATGCTTAACCTTTTTGAACCTAACATAGACTAAGGTGGATTTGCATAATAAACAATGTCCTATAAAATTACCTCCATTCCGTTTTCGAACGTAAACTATGAGCTATTACCCCTGTTTACTGCACATAAGTGTGAAAAATTAAATAAAAAATTATTGCAGTTATATAAGTAAAATATTAAAGTTGTTCCAAAATATGAAACTAACTACTGTAAATAAGCTAGTTCAAAAATAAAATAAATAAATTTCAAGCTATTTGTGGTACCATTAACAGAACACTGGGTAACAGAGACAGTACTGAAGTTGTACAAGGTAATGGCAGTCTCAGTCCTTCTTTATGGAAGTGAGTCATGGGTTACCACAAGATGCCAAGAAAGTAGGATCCAAGCAGCTGAAATGAGGTTTTTAAGAAGGGTGAAGGGCTGCTAGAGGCTGGATCTAATACATAACGAAGAAATTAGATCCTAGTTGGGTGTATTTAGCTTGAATGAAAAAGTGGAAGAGTACCTGAATCAATGGAGGCAACATTTGTAACCGATGCCAGAGGATAGAATACCTTTAAAAGTGACGGAATATGTTCCAGTTGGAAGAAGGGAGGTAGGAAGACCTCGAAGAAGATGGCAGTAGTCGAGATGTACGGATTTGAATGTGTCGTGTTTCTGTAGACGTGCAGGATGGTTTGTGAGTTTGGAACAGGCTTATGCCTAATCCTTGATAGTTAGAAGAAGAAGAAGAAGAAGAAATAAGCTAGTTTTCCCTCAAGGGAAAACTTTGAGTGGAAGAAAGAATTATAATATTATAAGGTAACAGACATACACAAATAACGTGCCGTACGCAGCAGAGCTCAATGTACACTGGCTTCTGGCTTGATCTTGAACCTTCAATGTCTGAAGTGGTCTTTGGTACCGATCATTCACCAAGCCTACGCTGTCAATTGACCCCAACTCAGCAAAAGCCTTACTTAATGATTGAGTGCAATGTTCTTAGCCAAACCCTATATTAATGGTTAATTGCAATGTTAGCTATGTATGCATCTACATATGGACCACATCACTTTTCGTACTGGAGAGAATCACAAGTCTAGTTAAAGATTGCCCGCAACTGTAGATCAGATCATCCTACCTACATAACTTTACGCAAGTAAATAGTAATTATTTACGTAAAAGTAACGTATAATTATTATAAAACACGGTTTTGGGTTGTTGTCTAAATCATCATCCAGAAGGCTGGTTTCACTACCAGCCTTCTAGAGGTTTTACTTAGTAAAACGAGAAGTGAGGTGGTTTACTATTGAATTTCTCAATGAAAAGAAAAGTGAGCTTATCAGCATGCCGGGCCTTCTGAAAATCAAACCTACTACTACTTTCCACCCTCCAAATGACACCTTCACTTCATTCACTACAGGGTCTGGCTGTATAATGAAATTCATTACTCTCAGAGGAGATAACTCTGGATAGTGTATTTTACACCTCTATCTCTTCTGTACTAAATGCTTCAGTCATATAACTGGCTGTCCATGTGGTAAGAAACGGAACTATTTTTTGTAGCCCTGGAACTACCATATCAAGTGCAAATTATTTAACACATCACCTACCAGTCATGGGCAGGTGTTAAGACTGGCAAGTGTTAAGGTAAATGCCATTAAATGATACGTTTATTTTGTTATAATTTTAGGTATGAAATTTTTCTTATGTACTTTATCTAAGTCCTCTTGAATATCTCTTGAATATCATCTACCACTGGATCCAAATAATATTTTTACTAGTATGTACCACAAACCTCACATATTTTCCGAGATGGGTATGTACGCTATTTTATAAAACTGTGAATCTGTATGTATTTTTAATATTATGTTGAATGATTTTTTTTATTTTTCTCTCTCTTGCCCTATAAAAATGAGTGTGGGTGTTTAGTTCATTATAGCACATTATCTGCTTTAAACCTCTAGAGCCTTCAATAAGTAAATCGAGGAGCGAGATGGTTTACCTTTATCACTGAGTAGAAATGTATACTTAACAGCATGCCAGGCCTTCTGAAAAGCATCTACTTTTCACCTTTACCTCAATTACCACAGAGTCTGGCTGTATAATAAAATAGATTACTGTCAGAGGAGATAACTCTGCCTAGTACCTTTTACAAATTTACCTCTTTTATTTTTAAATGCTTCAATCATATAATTGGGTGACCATGCGATCAGAAACACAACTATTTTTTATAGCCCTGGAAACAAGCAAATCGAGTGCAAATAATTTTTTACAATCTATTTGCCTGTTATGGGCAAAAAATAAAGGTATATAGGGCTTGATTGATTTTGCACGTTTTTGAATTTTTTTTCAAAAAAAGCAACCAATACTATTTGCTTAAAATCGTCTCTTTACTTTTTTGGTCTGCAAGATGGGGTAAGCGCCATGTGTGACGAAATTCTTTGCGGCTATGATTACGTAGTAAAATTTTTTTTTACGATTACAGCCTTAATATGCATTTTAAAGCATAAAAGTTTTAGGAAATTAAAAAACCTACAACTTTTATTCGAACTATTATTTTCTACAACCCTCAGTTTAGCGTCGTTTAATGATTTTCTGTAGTTTTCTCATGAAAACCGTTAAAAAAATTTAATTATTTTAATGATTGCGGCCTTAGTATGCAAAGGTGTACAAATAAAGTTATACAAAATTAAAAAATTTCAACTTTTTTTTGTAGCATTGCTTTTTCTACACACCGTAGCTAAACTTTGATTAGTGATTTTCCGTATTTTTAAGTTCTACAGAACTGAAAAATGATCGACTTCAGTCGGCCGCATTGGCGTAGTTGGTAACGTGCTTGTCTCTCATCATGCGGTCTTGGGTTTGAATCCCATTCAGGCACGACATATTTTCATACGTTACATAAAATAATTTCATTCTTTACCGTCTGCTTTAGCAGTAATTGCAGAACAGTCGGTCGTTAAACCACAAAAACAGTTCTACAAAGATTGATTTTGATTTTGCGTCATTCTCTCGTGATTAAACTTGTGTTCGTATTTCTCATTTTACATTGTTTACTATATAATAAACGAAGTTTATATTTTAGTTACTTAAATTGGCATGAGAAAGACGTGTGAATGTTTCACACTAGTTGTTTAGAATTATTACTATATTTTTTTTTTCATCATCATCATCATCAACTATACGGCTTAGGCTTTACCCAGCCTGTTCCGTTGCAATGGTAGTTGTTTTCTTCTTTTGTTCCTTTCTTTTGAAATTGTCATTTGTTAAAAGATTGTATATTTTAAAAGTATACTTTGTAATTTAGTAAAATTCATCATCGAAACCTGCGTCTTTACATAAATTATTGCTCCTAATTGGAAAGTTCGAGTCCATTCCGATCGATGCGTTCCTACAGTTGGTCCTCCCATCGCTTCCTCGGTCTCCCAATTCTTCTTCTTCCTCTCGCTCTATAGTGCCACAAAAACTTGGGTATCCTACTCTCCTCCATTCTCTCTACATGTTCCCTCCAACTGTTCCTATATTTCCTGATAATATCGCTAATATTCTCAACATGAAGTTGATTTCTTATTATCTCACTTCTAATCCTATCCCTGAGAGTGCAACCCGCAATACTTCTCAGAAAGCGCATCTCTGCTGCCTCGATTCTTCTGTATTGACGAGAGGTCAGTGTCCATGCTTCGGAGCCGTACAACAGAACCGGCCTAGCCATTACCTTATAAAATTTAATAATTGTCTCCTTCCTTACTTTCCCTTTTAATGTTCTGCTTATGGTTCCTAATAGACGTTGGAATTTATGTATTTTCCAGTCCACATCTTCACTCTCCCCATAGGATAATCTACATCCTAGGTACTGGAACCCTGACACCTGCTCCAATATCTGATCAGCCAAAACAATTTTGCTTCTAAGAGGTTCCTCTCCAACAAAACCCCACACCTTCGTCTTTGTTGCCGATATTTCCAAGTTATATTCCTTATAAATTTTGCTCAGTGAATATACAGCTCGTTGCAAATTATCCTCCGAGTCTGCAAACACTACCTGATCATCTGCAAACAATAGAGTGTCTAGAGGCATACCATCTACTAAAAACCTCGTTTTTAATTTGTTTCGCCAGTTGCTTACGGCATCGTCAATATAAATGTTAAATAATACGGGTGATAAGGGACACCCTTGTCTCACTCCTTGTGTTATCTCTCTTTTTCCTGCACCAGTTTTACCTCCCACTTTTATCTGTATTTTTGTGTTCTGGTACATACTTTGTATCACTCTGACTAGATGTGTAGGTATACCCCTTTGTATTAAAATATCCCATAGCTTCTTTCTCTTAACCTGATCAAAAGCCTTCACATAGTCCAGAAAAGCAACAAACGTCGGGACGTTGTACTCTCTATGCTTCTCTACAATTTGGTTCAAGGCGAAAACACAGTCTGAGCACGACCTTCCCATCCTGAAGCCGCTTTGTTCTTCACCCAGTATCCCCTCCGCGATAATCTTCAGCCGGTTAGTTATAATCTTTGCATAGACCTTGTAGCCCGTGTTAAGGAGGCTGATGCCTCTATAGTTTCCGCAGTCTTTCCTATTTCCTTTCTTAAATACTGGTATTACCACAGACTCTCCCCATTGTTCAGGTATCTGTCCTAGCTTCCAACACCAGTTAAAGAATGACAGCAGCCTCTCTAGGAAACTCCGAGAGGCATACTTGATCAGCTCAACATTAATTCCATCCGGCCCCGGAGCCTTCCTATTTCTACTTGCTCTCAATGCTTCCGATATCTCTTCCATAGAAAGGTCGTCCACATTAGTGTCATTGGGCAAGTTGGTTACATTTTCTTCGCCAGACGTCCATAATTTCTCGAAAAAGTCCAACCATTCCTCTTCTGGTATAGGATTTATCGATATATTATCCTTGACCTCTCTGTTTAACCTGCTTAGAAATTTGTAAGCATGCTCCTGTCTACCATGGACGTCATGCTCAATTTGGCTGACAGTTCTTTCCCATCCTTCTCTTTTGCGTTTCCGTATTTCTTTTTTAGCGGCCGCCGACCTTCTGTGGTATTCTTCTAGATCCTGTTGCGATCTACTCTGCAGATATCTCAAGTAAGCCTCTTTTTTAGTTCGAACCAAGCTTGCCAATTCTTCATCCCAAAACGGTATCCCTTTGCGATTACCTCTCTTTTTCCTCTCACCTAGAGACTCCGCTGCAGCTCCTCTCATGCAATCCACTAATTGCATCCATTCCCTGTTAATATTTAAATCCATCGGGTATTTATTTATATGCTCGTCTAATCGGTTTTTGTATAGGTCTCTAATACTTGGTTGGTCCAGAAGATTGACCCTATAAGTCACATCTGCAGTTATTTCTTTTTTATTTCTTTTAAATTTACGGGGTAATACTATTTTTGATATCAGCAGAAAATGATCACTGTACACGTCAAACCCTCTATATACTCTAGTATCCTGAACTAACGGGAATAGTCTACTGTTTACTATAACGTAGTCGATGATAGACTTACTTCCTCGAGCCGCCCACGTATATTGGTGTATTTCTTTATGTGGGAAAAAGGTATTCATTATTTTTAATGAGTTCCTCGAAACAAAGTCTCTTAGAGCCGTTCCATTATTGTTCAGTGTCCTTTCCCCATATTTACCAATCGTACCATCCATCTCTATGCTTCCAATTCTAGCGTTAAGGTCTCCTGCTATAACTATATAATCCCGCTGATCCAGTCCCTGCATGAAGTCCTCCAGATCATTATAAAAGTCTTCCGTTTCGTCACCCTTACCCTCTTCTGGCGCATAAACTGCCAATACTGTCATAAAACCTGCGCTTGTTTTCATTCGTATACTCATGATTCTCTCGCTGAAAAAGTTATAAGACTCAACCCTGTCTTTAAATTTTTTATGCATTACAATTGCTACTCCTGCCTTCGCTCTCACCTTCACCTCTACTCCACTATAGAAAAGCATGTAATCTCCAACTTCCTTTGAGCCTTTTTGTTTCCTCTTAGTTTCACTGATCGCTATTATGTCTATCTGTGCGCTCTTCAGCTCCTTCACCAAGATCTCTTCCTTCCGGTATAAACTCCTAACATTCCATGTTGCTATTTTCAGTCTTTCCGATGTCCAAAAATCTTTTTTATTTTTTCGTGTCCAGTTTGTTTTCCGTGAATCCGTCCGGCTATTTCTTACCATTGCATTGAAAGTAGAGTATATTCCCCCAAATCCGTTACTGGCGGATTGTGAGGTAAGACTAGTGATGGGGCTGCCATCTTTGAGCCTCTAGCCCTGCCCTGGGTTTAATTCGGAGACCCAACTCCTAGATTCTTCCGCCCTCTTCGCCGTTGGGAATTCTTCCTCTTCCGCCGTCGAGGCCGTTGATCACTTCCTCTGGTTTTTGTCAACCCTGGGTATTTTATTTCCCCAGTACTCTCCAATTTTTTTTTTTTATTTATTTAATTAACGTCGCATCAACTGCAATGGTCATTAGCGACGAGGTTGGGGTGAAACTTTATGCGATGTAGGATGAAATGATTTTTTGTAACGTATGAAAATATGCCATGCCTGAGTGGGATTCGAACCCAGGACCGCATGATGAAAGGCGAGCACTATATTTTTTTTAATTTACATGAATAATTTGCATGATTCTAGTATAAAAATTAAATTGCAATCTTTGAAACAATAGTTATTTTCGTTTAGAAAATATCATTTTTATAGAAAAAATATTTCTTGATTTACACTCGGCAATTTATTGTCCATCACAAGTTTATCTGACTTTGAACAGTAGGCCTATTACAATGAAATGTAGTTATCTGTTTCTTGTTTCTTAATAAAACATGACACATATTTTATGTTCTTATTAAAAAAGTGTTCAGCAAGCTTAAGAAAATTTATTTTAACGCAACCCTTCCAAGGTTAGCAATAAAACCATTTGCTGCTTGAGCGCAGTTCGTTTTTTGACAATTTTTATCGAACATTTAGTATCTTTTATCACAATTTTATAGGAATTTCTAAAAATTAAGCTTAAGATTCCAAAACTTGAGTTATTTGCTGGAGCTTTCAGTAATCACTACAATCATCTAATTGGCTAAAAAGATCCTGTGACCAAAGCCTAAGGGGACAAATACCAATCCTGAAATTGCATCTGAAAAGAATCCATTTACACCTGATAGAACCATGGCTTAAACAATGAAAAATAAAAAAATAATGAAAACAAATTGCAATAAATGACTTTTACGCTTAGACGACAAAACTGCTCAACTGTTTACATTAATAATATTCCGCTGCCTCACACTACTCAAACACGCTATTTAGGCTTACACTTAGACTGAAAACTTACAGGAACGCACATATTACCAACACACGCCACGAACTGAAAACATTCTTCTATCAACTGAAACGCTTACTCGATAGTCGTTCTGAATTCTTCTTCTTCTTCTAGTGCCAATCCGTTACCGGATGCTGGCGACCATTCTGGCAATGCTGATTTTATTCACTGCTGCGTTAAAAAGTCCCGTAGTGGATGTTTCAAACCATGTTCTCAAATTCTTTAACCAGGATATTCGTCTTCTTCCAATGCCTCTCTTGCCCTGTACTTTTCCTTGTAAAATCCATTTCAGTAGCTTGTACTTGTTCTCGTTTCGCATGATGTGTCCTAGATATTCCAATTTTCTTCTTTTTATAGTGCGTATTATTTCTGTTTCCTTATTAAGTTTTTGCAGTACCTTAGCGTTTGATAATTTGTCCGCCCAAGATATTTTTAGAATTCTTCTGTAAGTCCACATCTCGAACGATTCTAGTTTCTTTTCCGTTGCTGCCGTCAAGGTCCAAGATTCTACTCCGTATAGCAAAATGGAAAATACATAACATCGGAGCAGTCTGATTTTCAGTTCCCATTTTAGATTGTGCGTTTTAAACAGTTTAGCCATTTGGATGAACGCTGCCCTTGCTTTATCAATCCTACTTTTTATTTCCTGTGAATGATCCCAACGCTCGTTTAGTACAGTCCCAAGATATATGTATGTTGGCACCCTTTCCACTATCCTATCATTTATGGTGAACTGCACTCTTCCAATTCTTTCCTTGCTGATTATCATGACTTTCGTTTTGTTTACATTAATTGCCAAGCCATATTTTCTACTAGTTTCCGCTACTTTCTGCATGAGAAGTTGTAATCCTTGAGCAGTATCAGCAAAGATGACGGTATCATCGGCATATCTGAAATTATTAATCTGTTCACCATTTAATAAAATTCCGGCCTCTGTAAATTCTAGAGCTTCCTGAAAAATTGCCTCAGAGTACAAATGAAATATAAGAGGCGACAATATACACCCCTGCCGGACACCTCGAAGAATTTCCACTTGTTCTGTTTTGTCATGGTTGACTCTAACAGAGGCTGATTGATGCCAATACAGGTTTTTGATTATGCGCAAATCTTTGCCGTCCATTCCACTATCTTGTAGGACTACCATCATTTTATTATGTTGGACTCTATCGAATGCCTTTTGGTAGTCTATGAAGCAAGCATATATACTGCAATTCATGTCCCGGCAACGTTGAAAAAGAACCTGTGTACTGAATAGGGCGTCTCTTGTTCCCAGACCTTTCATGAAGCCAAATTGTGTTGGTGATACTTGTTCCTCGCAGATTTTGTACAGTCTTCTATGTATGATTCTTAGAAATAGTTTCAGTAAGTGGCTCATAAGGCTACTTGTTCTATAATCAGTGCATTTCTTGGCTCCTTGTTTTTTAGGTAGCATTATAAACTCTGATCTCAGCCATTCTGCAGGTATTTCTCCACTATTGTATATTTCATTGAATAGGATAGTTAATTCCTTCTTAAAATCTTCATCAATGACTTTTATTATTTCTGACTGAACATCGTCTGGTCCTGGAGCTCTTCCATCTTTCATGGCTTTAATAGCTGCTTCTACTTCGTCTACAAGGATGTCTGGGCCTGTCATAGTGTTCTCTATCTGATGTTCTCCTCTTTGATCCAAGAAAAGTTCTGACACGTAATTCTTCCACATTGCTGTAATTTCCTCTGTGTCCACCATTATGTTACCCTGGTCGTTTTCCATTTTTCCTACGGATTTCTTCTTATATCTCCCTGTTGTTTCTTTGACCTTCTTATGTAAGCTAAAAGTGTCATATTTAGCCTGCGATACTTCAATTTCCAAGCATTTGTCTTTAAGTTCTTGTTCTTTAGCCTCTCTTATTTTTCTTCTTATTTTGTTATTGATGGATTTATATACGTCCTTGTCTCCCTCTATCTTTTTCCTCCTTCTCTCCTCCATCAATTCCAGGATCTCATCAGTCATCCAGGGTTTCTTCTTAACCACATCCGCTGTTAGTATCTCTTTCTTTATAGTTTTAGTTACTTTGACTATTTTTCCTATTTTATCTTCAATTCCTTGGCTAGCTTTCACATCAATTAAAGCTGCACTGAGCATATTCTTGACTTGCAATCTTACATGTGGATCATAGATTTTTCTTTTATCATACATAGTTCTGTTTTGTTTTGTTTTCAGTTTTTTCCATTGCACTCTAAATTCGGCGACCACTAAATTGTGATCGGAGTCAATATCCGCTGCTGGATATGTCTTTGCCATTTTACAGCTGTTCTGTACCTCTGATTAATTAATATGTAATCGATTTGGTTCCGTATAATTGTATCTTCTTTCCCGTCCTTTGGTGATTTCCAAGTATATAACCTACGAGGAGGTAGTTCAAAAAACGTATTCAGCACGACTAAATTGTTTTCTCCTGCAAAAGTACAGAGTTTTTCCCCACTTTCATTTCTTTCACCAAGACCGTGGGGTCCAATAGTTTTTCCTGACCTGCCTCGTCCCACTTTTGCATTGAAGTCACCCATTAATATAAGAACTTCTTCTTTAGGAATGTTCTTAATCAAATTTGCTACTTGGGCGTAGAACTGATCTATTTCTTCTTCTTCACGCTCACATGTGGGTGCATATACTTGTACTATGTTAACCTTTGCTGGAATTGCTTTTATTTGAACTAGCATTATTCTTTCATTGACGGGTATAAAATTTGAGACATTTTGAGAAATTGACTTATGCATGATTATTCCAACTCCATTTTTATAATTGCTGGGAGCTCCAGAATAGTATATTCTATGTTCTTCCATGTCGCAATAGTTTGTATTTGACCATCTCATTTCGCTTATTCCCAAAATCTTGAGTTCCAATCGTTCCATTTCCTTAATAGCGTTTTGTATCTTCCCTGCTTGAGCCATGGTTCTCACATTCCATGTACCAATTCTTGTGCGGTGTTGACTGAAATTCTGTGCTTTCACATCCCTGTTCATACTTGCTCCCCCCGGAGAACCGATTGGGGTGCTTACTCCGGAATTGTTATTTAGTTTGAACATTGCCATGTAAATGAACACTAGGGTTGCTTCAAGAAGCCTTTAATGCAGTGGTTACCCATAATGCCTTCTGCATTCCCCTGCCGTTGATCAAGATTTTCTTGTTCTTCCGCCTTCGAAGATGTTTTTCTCATCTTCAGGGCAGGAGACTGCCCTCTCTGTGCAGCTCTTTCGCTCCTAAGACCGTTGGCCGTGTAGAGTGACTCCTTATTCCGGGAGACTTTCTGTTAAACCCATAACTAGGTTTGATTCTCGTCATATCTGACTACCCTCACTTGGTTTAGCCTGTAGGTCAATACAGTTTACCAGGGTGTGGCGCTTGGAGCCAGCAAGTGAGAGTTGGGTTCCTCGTGAGGACCAGTTACTATGGACCCCCGCCAGTCTACGACTTTTGGAGTGACCGTCCCTAGTAAAAGGTACTACCTCTCCGACGACACCCCTACACCCCCGTTCTGAATTAAACATGCCATAATTCCCAGTTAGTAACTAAAATATCTTAAAAAGTTTTCATTTAAAAAGCTTAAAAAGTAATTAATTTATAATAATTAAAATTGTTGTAATCTATCATTTATGGATATTTCGATGCCTATGTAACCTTTAATTGGACAATTCTCTTAACTCAACAAAATATGATCCGTTCTTTGAAACGAGAATCTCAAAGGAAATAACCATCGCTTGATAATAATAAAGAGATAATCTGTCAGGTAATCCTGTGTAAGTTATAGTTAAAAGGTATATAGAGAAAATGGACCATATAAATTAATGAAACTTTTATTATTCATTTATTACAGGTACTTTCTAAGAATTCGGTTTGTAACATACTCATTAATAACTAATGAAACAATAGTAAATTTACAGTACAATTTCTCAACCATTTAATAGCAGCGAAAAATATTTTCACCTAAAAAATGGCCTACTAAATTTATAATAATAAAGGTTATTCTTAGTTGTGTATTGTAACGCTATAAGTGAAAATGTTTCTAACTGGTTCAAAAATGAAAAGTTATTCTGAAAGGTTTACTGGAAAACCACAAACCTTTCCTATTTTATAGGCAATAACTGAACAAATGGCGCATATTGTATGCTGGTGGCTCGGTGCAAGGATTTCCTCAATAGCTTAAGCTTCTGAACGGTCTGAATCCTTGTTTATTGGAGTATATCTCAGCCGGATTACAAGGGTCTAACTTGAAGTTTTCAACTGTTATGTCGCTGTATAGAAACTTTGTTTTATTTGTTCTGGTGTTCAATATAAAAAAGATAAAGCATAATAATGTAGTGTATAACTTCTTGTGCACTATCAACATAGATAATAAATTATTTATTTAAATCTTTCTTTCACACATTTTACATGAATATGGTAATATGATTGGTTATTTTTCTTGTATCATTTTATTGACTGATGTAATCTGTCAAAACTTCCATTATTCACTGAAATATTTTGTAACTTAAACTAGTTTAGGTTCTTTTAAATTCAATAGAAGAGTGAGCACACTTTTATAAATCTAGCTGTTTATATTTGGATAACCTATAATTTTTGAGCTGTATTGGAATACTTGTGTATCTATGTCACAAAAATAATGATTGGCTTTGAACGTCGCTTCATATTTTCTATTAACAGAACTATAAAATATATCAGTTAGGCAACAGGGCCATGCTTGTTGATAGTTGATAGTTTTAAGAATAAACGATTAGAAGTAAAGTTACACTTAATATAAGATTCGTTTGGGTTGAGGGTATAATAACATATAATGAACAGACTTCCATTATTTATAACAGTTTGTTATTTACAAGATAATAAAGTATATTAAATTATTGTGCTTAGATCAATTCCTAAATCTTAATCTAACTTAATAATTAAAAATAAAAATGATTTTACAATTAACAATAAATTACCTCTAATCTATGACCACATAAAATGTGTACACCACGCAGACCTTTTCTTAACTAACACTGTATAGGCGTAAAATGCATTCACACTAATAATGCTCATTCATGACCGTGCAGCAACCCTCAAATTACACCCTTGAACTCTTTTTTTGAATGGAATCAAGAATCACAAAAATGTTTATTTATATACGTACATGGACTTCCAGCTCAGTGGTGGATCTACGATTTCAGAAATCGTCTTCAGTAACAGCCTTGCGCAAAGCATAGCTATTCTACCGTAATGACTAAGTATAGTGTTAGCTCTAGGCAGTCGTACACGTACGCAATCGCCACACCGCCTTTTACCAGAAAGAACAACGTCCAGCTATAAGTTTTCCACATCAGTAGATAATCATCAAACGGAATCCTACACGTGAAAATAACTATAAAATGCAGTGTTGTGATATAAAGGTTTAAATGCTAAATCTATTATTTTACATTTTTAGGTATGAGAAAATTTTGGTTAATTTCATTTTATCTAGATCCCCATGAATAGCTGTTACTACAATTTATAAACCAAAGGTTTTGTAATGGAAGGGTTAAATACCACTTGATTAAGGAAATGATGTATTAAATTACGTAGTTTTACAGGACTTTGTGAGTGGAATTTTCTTCGTTCAATCAGCTTGACGTTTTATTATACCATAAGTTGATAAATAGTAAGCTATGTCCATTTAGTGATTAGAAATACTACGGGTCTGCTTGAATGGAGACTGAGAGCAGACAGATGATGCAGAAAAAGACCTCTCACTCGTTCGACGGACGATGTCAAGAGAGTGGCATTTGGATGCGGAGAGCTCAAAGAAAGACAGGTCGACGCTAAGGGGTGGTTCATGATGAACATGAATACTGCGGTGAAAATACGAATACAAAAATAATTGCTGGTAATTAGACGTACCCTTTGATGCAAGATTCTTCACAAGTACTAATACGAAAGATGAATAGCCAGTGATAATATATCATACCTGCAACCAACATGTTCCAATTGAGGAAAAAGCCAATTTATTGGTTTTTTAGCATAATTTTAATATAGAATCTCTCTTGAACTTTTGTCAATTAGTTCATTCATTGATAAAACATATTCATCTTTTTTTAATATCTTTTGAAAGAAGAAATTAAAGCATATTACTAAAGTTACAAAACGTGTATATGAACACGAGAATACTCATTAGAAGTATAATTAAGAAGGATAAAGCTGGAATCTGAGAGTAAAGACTCTGTAACCTCCTCTCAAACGAAGGATTGGATGGTGTAATTTAATTTAGATTGAAATGGTCGCTATCCGAAGCCTAAGCCGCTTAACTGCACGATCCATCATGCGTTTTGTGAGACTGTTCTCTAGTCACGTCTGTTGGTAATTGCAACAGTAGACCCCATCTCAATAACACCTCATTCCTACAAAATATTCCTTTCAGTTCTATTTAACCAGAGTTGTTATTCAAATCTTATCTTGCTTTAAGCCATTTTCATATTTTATGAAAAGTATGCTCACCATGTTGAAACAATCTCACAAATTTTATTGATGTTAGAGTCAAAGACTTGAATCTAGTTTATCATAAAATTGTTTTTTCATTCGAGAACTGAGCAATATGCCAAAACTACATGCTATAATCTGTCACATGAGTATGGAATGCGCAAACTCTGGGATAAGAAGAGCTAAATTAAAACGGAAGGCAGCAAAAGCGTCGGTTTCTTTGTTGCTGTTTTGTTCAATTAGGATGCACTATTCTAGTTTTTTAACTTTTATAACTTTATTTGCAACTACCTATTAACCAAGAAACAACGATAAAATTTGATAAAAGTAAACAAAGGATGACAAAGAAAAAATTAATGAAAAATAACAGTGATTCCCATTGGCATAAGTTCTATGAGACCAAGTTCATAATACATGAATGATAAATAACAACATTACAAGAAAAAAGAAGAAATAACAATAAAATAAAGAACTTTAATGAAGATCTCGGGCCCAATTGACTTTTCAACCTGCGTTGCGGATTTCCTGGTAGTGGTGCATCCGATAGTTTGGTGATCAATTCGTTGGGGTGATCATGCTATTTTCTGTGGAAAACACTGTAGCTGGACTTAACTACTTCGCTTATGAACGAAATATGAAGATCGTCATGTGGAATTTTTTTGTTAACATAAAAAGGTGCCCAGGTTATAAAACGTAGGAATTTTGACTGAAAGGCTTGTAAGTTTTGTATGTTTCTTGGTTTAGCTGTGCCATAAATTTTTAGTCCATTGGTCCAAATTGGATTATAATACACATGTATAGTAATAGTTTAGATTTGAGAGTTAGTGAAGAGCGGCGTCCAAGTAGTCGAAATAGTTCTTTCAGTTTGGAGTTCAAAGTCACTCTTTTAGTTTTTTTATGGGTCACTCAGGCGAGTCTCTCGTCAAGGTGAAGTTCAAGGTATTTAAGTTTTTGTCGTTGCGGTATCGGTTTATTGTCGAGGAATAATTAAGAACATTCCACTTTCCGGAGAGAAAAGGTAATGTGCACTAATTTTGAAGCGTTGAATTGTATCCTCAAGATTTTTATACTAATAATGTAAAAAGTTGATGGGATTTTGTAACGTTTTATTTGCTGCTTCTGGCTTTACATCAGAAGAAAGGATGACTGTATCGTCAGCATAAGTAGCTAATGTGGTGTTAGGAGATGCAGGTAGATCTATCTGATGTATAGATTTTGTACAGCAGTGGCGACAAAATTGTTTCTTGTGCAACACCCGCGACGATTTGTTTGTAATCACACAGAGCCGTGTTATGTTTCACTTGAGAAAATCCGTCTGTTAAAAAGGATTTAACTATTTTAGTTACAAACATTTGTTTATTCTATATTTGAACAGGATTAGTAGAAAGAACTACATAAATTAGTAAAATGATAAATAAAAAACATTACCGAAGCTTATACTACAATAATTGAAGTTGTTAAACAATTATTAGAAATTTATAACTGTTAAATATCGTGAAAATTTATTGTAACATAGTAACTATAGTTTACATCGTAAACAGATTGCAAAATGTTTTCGCGAATTACAAAAGGGCACGTTGTTTACGCAGTAGGTTTTGATACTAAACTGGTTACTGCCTAACCCAAGCTATTCGGCTTTGTACAAGAACGAGTCAGCAACGGGAAAACATAGAATATACACCACAAAAATAGTAAAATGTTTCTTTTTTTAACTTGCAATATATTTTACTGGTAAATAACACAAAAAGGCTGGGATAGTGTAGATAAGTACAGATTAAAACACGGCAACGTGGAAGAAGTTAGAGTAAGACTATATTAAATAAAGAAGGTAAGCATTGAATAAGGAAGGACCAAAGAAGTAAAATACATATTTTTTAAATAATTTGCTAATAATATAAAAATATAACATTTGTTTTTTGTATTTCGTGCATATCCCCTACTGGATATTTGCAACCTTTCTATCCTGTGCATGGCTAAATGAACTCTCCCACAGAACGTAACCCAGACCACGAACGAATCCATGATGGGCCATGCCGTCATAATTTATTGGATCCTCTTTGGCCTCAATCCTGCCTTCAAAGATTAATTTCAAGAGTTGATACCTTTATTTCGCAAAACATGGTCAAAGCACGCAGTATTTATTTTCACGATCGTCAAAAGCATCTCTCTCTCTCTCACTCACTCTCTCTCTCTCTCTCTTTCTCTCTGTCTCTCTCTCTTCATTACGTTTACTGAGAATCTTCTCCTTTGTCATTCTTGCCTTCCATGGTACATTGAGTAACCTGCTGTAAAGCCACATTCCAATTGCTTTTCAGCTATTAATTTTGACAATAGGCCTCCCCTACTTAGAATCTTTCTTCACTGAACAGATTCAACGATCAGGTAAATCACTTCGTGAAGTTTAGAAGATTATGATTAAAATATGAATTTCTAAAATTTATTCGTCATATATTTTACTAGTGCATAGTGAGCGTTCCCTATTTTTTTTTTTATTTTCATGTCTACAGTTCATCCTCTTCCCTTGTGTTTATAAATTGTCATAAAAATAACATTTCATACAAAGTTCAAAATTCAAGAATAGTTATGCATGTCACTTGTTCATTTCTTTTCAAATAGACTCTTAACTATTTCATAATATCGTTATTAATACAAAAATCAAACTAATAAAATTAAGAAGGTTAAATTAAAACTTATTTATAGAACACGAACGAAGAGTACGTCAAAACTTTTAAAAATTATTATTTTAGTGTTTTGACTTTAATATTTGATGATTCAGTAGGGTTACTAACACATGAAGGTGGAAATTAAACATTAATCTATCAGAGTAAAATTGACATTTCTCAAGTTTTAGTTTTAAATAAATATTTACTTTTTTGATGGCCTCCACTTACTCCTTGCAGCCTTTCCAACCTCATTCTTTGCCTCCCCATTCCATACGCGAATATTCACAATATCACCTCACGCAAAAATTGGTTTACGTTGTATAAAAAATATAGTCTTTTAGTTATATTATCACACTCCTGTTAAACGAAAACCAATCTGTCCTTTAATTTCCATATTTTAAGTAAGTCCGGATACAAGTGTATTGCAATGTATTCAATAGTAGGCTTATCCTATTAACAAAAGTACGTGGCAAAGTTTATAATGTCATAGATAAAGTACGTGAGGTTTTGTTTGAGGCCTAGCCTAGTTAGGTGACCTAACAGTTTCCAAAGCAATGCGATCGTTTTCAGATCGGGGAAACCCAAAAAGTCATTTTCTGAATAAAGGCCTATCCCACGATGCGCATCGCGGGAATATGCCTTTATTCAGTGCTTTATTCGATGCTAGTAAACTAACATCGTGGGAAATAAAAAAAAGACAAACGATTAATAAAACAAAATATGATCTAATGAATTTGTTTTACAAAAAAAAATTAAGAAAATTGGAATTTAATTAATTAGAAAATACTTTATTTGTGACATAAATTATAAATGTAGTTAAATGAACTGACATTTATTTTAATCGTTTAATCGGTTAATCATGTTGTTCATGTAATTTTCTTTCTGTAGGCCTAACTACCTATCATCTCATTTGGTGGTTATATGCTTTTGTAGAATAATTCCTAATTAAGTTAAGAAAAACCAATAACAACGTGTAGCATGGCAAATGTAGCGTGGCATTCGACCACATGTTATTAACAACTGCTGAACATATAAAATGAAAAATTGAAAACGTAGGTTCAGGACGTTATTTTCGATCTGGTCGGTCTGTGCATCGGGTATTAATAATCGATACATGCAATGGTGTCTGAAAATTTAACTAAAGCGACATTTATTATGAAACGTCGCTCGAATTGCGTAGCTCGAGCGACGTTACGCCAATGTGAAATGGCCTCATAATGACTAATAACTAGTACATTATTAACTATTTCTTTCTCAAATAAAATTCAGTTTCATTATTATTAAATTTATGAACTCACGAATAGTATATAATTTTAAACAAAAGATTACATATTCAAAACTTGAATAAAAATACGAATAATTAATTATAAGGGGCTATTTCTAATTACTGAAATTTTTCCGTTAATGCAATGGAAACATAGATTACCATCAAGCCTACCTATATTTTTTTTTTAATTCACCCTTTTCTCGTACCAAGCAAAGAAGTAACAATCAATTTACTTCAGAATTGTTACTTGTTTACAAATTCTGATCAACCTCTTGCATATAAGTTGTTTAACAAGAAAGTGCAATTAGTTCAACCAACTCTTTATGTTCGCCTCCTTTAAGGTAAAAGCTCTTCATCCAGATCTTATCTATTAGATAACCATATGATAAATGGAGATGCCACTCAAACAGCGGCTATTATATTAAACTTTACAGGGATTGTTAGCAGATGAGTAGTTATAAAGCACCTTCTAGGGCCACCCATAAGACTGTCTTTGTGCTCCAAACTATAAATAAATTTTCAAAGGAATTTCCTAGAAGGCTTTCAGATGCACCCAAATATTAAATAAAATTAATTAATCAAACATTCCTAGTGGCATTCGTATTTGTAAGTATTTTTAACTTTCTTCAGTGTTTACGTAGCTTTTATATGAAATTTTCCTATGTCTGTAATCTAGTAAAAGTGAGTTATCCGTTAGGTTTTAACATGTATACTAGTTAAAATTTTGAAGTATCAACTAGTTTTTCAAGGTTTAGAATTAGAACAAAATTTTAATTCAGCACACCATTACGTTGATATTTTTTTAATAATTAATCAGATATATTGCCGTGATTATAAAAATAATGGCAGCTACTTTTATGTTAAGTTGATGTTAATTTTACCGATATAATTTTTCTAATTGCAATCTTATCTCTCGCTCTTTGAATACGTAGAAAAATTTAAAAGCTTCTTTACAGGACGAAAAAGAAGTTGTCTTTCAAGTCGCACTGCAGGAGTGAAGAGAGTTGCGAGTCGTTGCACGTTCGTTCAGCAAACACTCCTTCGCCCAGTCATCAGTCCCACTCATTCATTTTTGCGCTGACAAATTGCGAGTGTGCGTTGCTGCAGAATTTGTAATTAGAACATCTCGCTTCGATAATTAACGGACTTAATTCTCTTTTGCAAGGAAATAAGGCACTTTTAGGGAAGTCATGACCTTTTCTTCCCCAATTAAAGACTAATTAATGCATTTTATTTTTACTTTCCCATTAATAGAAAAGTACTTTTCCTTTAACAACCAATCAACCAGTAAATTCCAATATTATTAATTTTTAAATAAACCTGAAATAAAGACTAATTTACAGAATCTGAGTTTAACAAAAAAAAAAAATTAATATGGGTAGTACGTGATAGCAATAAGAGAAACTAAAACTCATTATTTTCAAGAAGTTTCAAGAATATTCACAAAACGGGAAATGCATTTGTAGATTGTAAATGCAATTAAAAATTTCATTAAATTTAAAATCACATCTTGTAAAATGCAAGAATGTGTCCGTGCGTGCGCGCGCGCGTGTGTGTGTGTGACTTTTTTATATTAATGATAAATTAGTTTAAATCAAATAAGTTATATATAAATATGTAAATAATCCTCCAAGAACTTTCGATAATTTAAACAAAACCTTTTGATGATAAGCTACATATTGTTTTTTATTACAAAAAAAATATTTCTTAAAACCATTATGTAATTTTTTGTGATTAAGAAGCTGTCTTGTAAGATTACAAGACCATTACAATTTGTAATTATTACAAGACCATCTAAGTATAGTTGAGAACTGGTGCAACAATTGGATAATAAAAATAAATGACGACAAATCGAGACATATTACGTTTACTTTGAGAAAAGACACATGTCCACCGATACGACTAAATGAAAGACCAGTTCCTCAGTCAGATGATGTAAAATACTTAGGACTGCACTTAGATCGACGCCTTATCTGGTCCAAACATATTTGGAATACACGCAAAAGATTAGGATTGAAGCTGAGAGATTTGTAATGGATGAGTAACAAACGTTCACAGCAGTCATTAGAGTGCAAGCTTCTACTGTACAAAGCCGTACTGAAACCGCTGTGGGTTACCGCTTTAGGGTTCAGCTGCGAAATCGAATCTTGCTATCATCCAACAATTCCAGTCGAAAGTCTTACGGATAATAACAAAGCTCCATGGTACGTGACAAATGATACATTGCTTAAGGACTTATGTGTTAACACCGTAAAAGAGGAAATCACGCAGCTAAGTTCAAAATATCAAGAAAAATTAGCGGATCACCCGAATTCTTTGGCGCTTAATTTACTTTATAATAGCGAAGACGTGAAACGAATAAAATTGCTTGACCTTCCGTTTAGATTTACCGACTAACCTACGTTTTTTTCTTTTTTTTTAAATCATAGCCTAATTGAAGTCCCATCTCTATAATATCACCGTTATTAATTTGGTTACTTTTTCTGTTAATGTTATTCATCTTTTATCTTGTTAATGTTATAAAAATTTTATTTTATTTTTTCGTTTCCGAAGCAATAGCATTGGGTATTGTCTTCATCATGTAAACCCGTTCATGCTATTTACTTACAGTTTTTGTTTTTTTTAAACTGATTGTAAATATTCTCGGATGTTAGAAAAAAAAGCTGTCAAACGTCAGAAGATAATAAATTTAGAATGCCATCAATAAAAATAAACATTTAGTAATTTTATAAATTTTAGTCATGACAGTACTACCTTTTCAATTTTTTGTAGGTGAATTATTATTAACGCACAAAGTCAACAACAACTCTTTACAACATTATATTTATAAAATACTTTTCAAGTTTATTGTGAATTGCAAAGAAAGATAATAAATAATAAAATTCATTTTAAATATTCAGCTTTCAAATTATTCAACAATATTGTTTTGTATAACAACTTTGACCTAACAGAAAAGAATAAATAGGATAAAAGTAAAAGACATAATAATATTATATTAAAGAAGTAATTCTACGATAATGCCTCAGTTATGTTATGAGTAGTCCTAATTAAATTTGAATGAAAGAATCTACACATTATATTGTTAATGATGTTGATAATTGAGTAAACTGATGATGGTTACGTTTCCTATGTCCCTACTTCTTTAAGTCACATTCACCTTCTTCTCCTTCACCCTCGACCCCGCCAATTACGTTTCCTTCGCCCTATTTTTTCACATTCACCTTCTTCTTCTCATTTCCCCTCACTTACAACCTACCCTTCGACCAACATATCCGACGACCACTAACTCTACCATCCCTCGCCGACGATCTTCTTCTTTTTCACCAACACTTCTTTTTCTTCATCTTAACCTATTCCTACTCCTATTACCCCTCCTTTTACTTTTCCATCTTCTTCTTCTCTTTAAGTGCTAGGCACACGGCAAGGTCAATTGTCCTTCAATCGTTTCCTTCGCCTATCCAAGCTCCGACTCACCATCGTTGTACTGCTCAATCAAAATTCAGTCTGCCTTCACCTTTCAAGTATGTAGTACATATTATGTGGCCCGTAAAATGTGCTAACACAGACAGAATCAACAAATACAGAGGGCAAATGGCTAGCGCTTAATGAACGGATGAAGGCACAGTTTTACTTTTATTCATAATAAGTTATTAAGTCTTCTTTATTATTAATCCATTCTTATATATCTTCTATGAGTTTCAGATGTATACTTATATTTTTATGTGATTAAAATAACCACCAAAGGAGGAATTTTACCTGTCCACTAGTAAAAACAATCCAGTCGCTGTGTAATGTCTGCATTCCAATGTCTATCCAGTCTGGATTAACCCATTTTCATAGAGAGCAGCTGTAATTGTCCACGTCTAACTTCCACAAAGACAAATACAAGTAGTTATTTTTAGGAACAGATATCATTACATAACTTCAGGAGTGTATTCCTTCTAACTTTGTTCTTGAACAATTTCTTGAGTAGGCGATACTCTATTTACTCAAATGAAATCCTGATTTCATTAGAACGTTAGTTTTAGTTTCAATTATACATTATCTGATAATCTAATTTTACAAGAAACGATACATTGGTTAACATCCTATCCAAACCACCGACTTTCTTCAATGGAATTAAGATTATTATTGGTTGATTATCTATGACAATTGTTGACCTAACAGTAACGTTGTAAACATAAATTTAAAAGTCATCAGTTTTTGCTAAAACGTATTAAAGGTGTATAAGATATCCTACACATTTTTATACGTTACAAAAAAATCATTTCATCCTTCACCGTCTGCATTAGCAGTAATTGCAAAAGAGTCGGACATTTAAACAAAAAAAAATCCTACTCAACTTAACTGAAATTTATCGACAATCCTTCCTAAATAAAATAAATTTTTTATTACAGTTAATATTTTACAGTTAACCTTTAATTTAACCTTCTCTCTATGTAATACAGTACTGTATTATTAATTTTTGAATTAGATTAGAAATAACAAGAAGAATTAGTTTCGTTTTATTTTATTGTAATGTAGCTTTATTTTTATAAGTATATATTGCATATACGGATAATAATCAGTAAGAGAAAGATAAATTTTGTAGGTCTACAAGATAAAACATTTGTACAAAAGAACCTGTAATATAATATAGTTTTACAAATTGCTTTATGACAGAGATTAAATTGTCCTAAGAAAAATAAATGTTATCTAACTCGACAGTCTATTTTTACTCTTTCAGAGAGCACGGCAAGCTTTTAGAAGTCAAGCTATTATGAAAAAGAAAATCATCTTGGGACTCCCAGGAGTATTACATTCTTCTGAAGTGCAATTGCTTTCATAATGCAGCAACTAGCGCAGAAATCTTCATTTTATTTACCTTTCTTGAAACCAATTATTATCATTTAAGTTATTTCTTAGAGGAGTGTTTTTACTTTTATTACATTATTTCCACTCACAGTATTTCTACTATAATTACCATCTATTATTGTTTAATACTCAATTTAATTCGTAATTTTGTAGCAATAATACTAAATCAGAATACCTATAAAGGCCTCTAAAGAATTTTCTTTTTGAAGGTTATAAAATATTTAAGCATGAATGATGAGACTCAACATCGTTTAATAAAGTATTGTATAATACTAAGGTACTTGATTAGTACGTTCATTAATTCATGTATTATTCTTTCATGTTACTACATGTAATGAAATGAAATTTTATTTCCTTTTATTCACATAGGTATAAATATAGAAATACATGTATCTTTAAATTTTTATGTTTTCTAATACTTACCTAAACAAAATAATTAAAAATACTATATATATATATGTGTGTGTGTGTAAAGAAGGTCTGTGTGCAGGTATTAGTTTCTGATGTTGGTTTTAGTCTATGCATTTAATATTACACAATTTTTATTTTTTTTGTAGCCTTCAATTGAGAAAACCTAGTCAAAGTCTGGGAGACCATTTCTGGGAATTCCTTTTATAATATTGATCTCTCATCCTTTTAATCCCTAATTCTCTATGATCTCTGATAACTCTCTTAATCTATTATGTAGTAATTCGTCTGTTTCAAAGTTTTGGTTTTTAAATTTGCTTTCCTCTTTTAAAGGTAGATTTTTGCACCCGATTAAAAATCTATTTCTTGGTAAATTCAAGTTCTTTTAGATTGTTTTCCACTTCTTGTAGCCAAATATTTTGAATTTACGGTTTTATAGGTAGATTAGCAGTTTCTTGTTTAGTCTTTCGTCTGGGAGCTTTATTAGATGACTATAGACGGGTAATTTACTTTCTTCCCCATAATGTTCTGTTATGAGTAGTTCTCTTGATAAGCAATATCGTTTGGGAGAAGTCTATTTATGCCATATACTAAGTGTTTCTTGATTGTAATTGTTTTTAGCATTCTTATTTTATCTTTGTAGTTCTTCTGTTCTGTTCTTGGTTTTTTAGTTACTAGTTTATAAAAATACAGTATACTATTTACATAGGTGATATATAATGAACAGCCAAAAACAAAACAAATTTAATATAACACTCACCTCAGAGTATTACATTTATTCAAGATCTTTCGTCTCTCTCGGAGACATCATCAGGAATTAAATACTACACACTAAACACATATAACATATAACTTAAAACATTAAAACAATCATGGTCGAAGACCACGTCAATTATTTACTATTTCACTAACCATGAAATATTTGACGTGGTATTTGACCATGATTGTTTTAATGTTTCATGTTATATGTGTTTAGTGTGTAGTATTCAATTCCTGATGATGTCTCCGAGAGAGACGAGAGATCTTGAATAAATGTAATACTCTGAGGTGAGTGTTAGCTATATTAAATTTGTTTTGTTTTTGGCTGTTCATTATATATCATATATGTCGTGGTGCAAACAAAGGAAAATAATGTTTAATAAAATATATCTAATAATAAAAATGACTTACGTTTAATTATGGAGGCCAGCATTCATAAATGTTGGCAAACAAAATAGTTTGTTTCCAGGTGGGTTCGATTCCGGGCTAGGGCTGGGAATTATTACGTGCCAAAACTCACCTTGCTAGTTTCTTAACCAATTGTAGTCGCTAATGACCAAGCTGTCGATGCGACTTTAAATATAAAACAGAAAAAATATTTGTTTATATGTTAGTAATGTTATTGGCTGTAGTTGACATAGACATTACTATACACATGTGTATACGTCTTTGGTAGTTCATAATGAGTTATCACTAGAAATACTAAATACATCACTAAATACGTCTGCTGATTAATAAAATAATAATAATGGACTTACTAGATACGTATACTAATATATATTTACGATTTATTTAACAGTACGTTATCAATTCCAACAGAACATTTTTTTGTGAAACGTCTTAAATGGAGAAGTTAGGCATGCAACTTTGTTTCACTCAACGGAGAAGATCACCATATTTTAATAAGCATGGGTATTTTACACTCTGAAAATGATGAGGTAAGACATGATTCTGAGAACAGTTTTTGATTCTATTTAATTATAGATGTAGAATGACGTGAAATTAAGCTATAAAATAATTAAAGGAATGTACAGATAGTTTAATATTATACTACTCATTGTTTTTACTTAATAGGCCATAGGCCTTCAGTATGTTCGACTGTAGAGAAAATTACGTATTTGTATCATTGTGTAGACTACAGTGATATTATAGAAATGGTTCTCCGTATATGTAGATATAGACTAAATAATCAAGCCGTGTTAGAAGGTCTTTGGACTATGAAGGAAGCTGAACTGTTAAAATATTATTTTTTTTATATAATGTTACGAGTCAAGTCGTTTGGGAAAATTCTTTTATACTATATAATATACAATATTTTGTACTATGAAGTCAGTTATCAATTAAACAGTATAATAGGCCTAAAAATCTACAATGACAGTAACATTTTACTTTTTTCCAAAATATATTAAAATCATATAAGAGGCAGGTATCCAAAATTAATGTCACATCTGATTTCTGCATAAAATATTCTGTAAAATTTTCAAAAACCATACAAAAAGGGTCGTAGTATGTAAATAAATAACAGTGTGTACCTACATTATTAGATACGTTTTAGGTAGGCTACGTAGTACATAATTTAAACAAATTTTAGTGTAATTAGTTTTATTAGAAACCGGGAAGCGAAATGAGCAAACAAATAATGATAAACTATAAATTAAGTTAGTAATGTTATAAATAAATTCATTAATTAGCTTAATTGTTGATTTGCTTTTTATATTTTGTGGTTATATTTTAGCCTAGGTAGGTAAATACTGTACACAAGAGAACCATAAAATTTAGAATTTACTTCTTAAGTGGATATCGGGTGAATGTAATGCAAAGGTTAATGAAAAGCTGAATTGACCTAAAGGACGACTCGGAAGGTGTGCCTGATTAATTAAAATGATCACACACAATGAAAAAAGTAAAGTCATTGTTATACTAAACAAACCATTGAATGCAATACTAAAAAATGTTTCAAGGTATTTAAAGTTTCTGAAATTCTTTGAGTTGGAATATGGAATGTTAGGAAATTAAAACAACCTGGTACGTTAGGAAATTTAAAAAGGGTAATGGATAAGTTGAACTTAAATATTGTAGAAATTAGTGAGTTACGCTGGGACGATGAAAGCATCTTACCAGAAGAAGGGATTGGGTAGTGGGGCATATATCTTAAGACATCCAGGTATTGGGCTATCAGTAGTGGAGGGTAATACTGAGGGAGTAAATTGCAGAGGGAGATAAAGATAAGAATATATTAAGAAAATTACAAAAGATGTAGGGTGTTACAGGTATGTAACATGTAGATATGATACGACTTGCGCAAGATAGAACAGCTTGGAGAACTGCATCAAACCAGCCGGGAGAATGGTAACAAAAAAAGTATTTAAATAACAAAATGATTAAAATTATAAAGAAAAATCAATTTTATTTTAATAAATAATTCGGAGTGTAGTTTAGTTTAGTTTCGTTCACAAGAAGATCTTGCTTGTGTAGCCTAGACCAGGATCATTCATACATGTAACTACAAATGATATGTTGATATAAAAGATAATCTCAGCACTGGTTCTTGTATGCATTTGATAGATTGTTCATATAACATTTTAAGTTACTCGAAGTTGAAGTTAATAATATTATGTATTTTATTTACGCTAGTTTTTATGTGTTTGAGATTTGGCTTTAAAGAAAGTTAATGAGAATCTCCTGGAAGAATTGCGTCTCTAATGAGGAGATATTGAGACGCATGTTGAAATAAAAATGAAGTTATAAACACTACAAAGATTAGGAAGCCGAGTATTTGGAACATATTGTGCAACGAGAAAATTTATATGGGTTCCTGGAATTTATATGGCAAGGAAAAATAGCTGGACAACGTAGGTTGCGGAGAAGACGTATTTCCTGGTTGAAAAATCTGAAAATGAACTCGAAATCGACAACAAAGCTGTTTCGAACAGCAGTGGACAAAGTTCAGATTGTTAATATGGTAGTCAATATCCAGAACGGATAAGAACCTAAAGAATAAGAAAAAAATATATTTACGTAGTTTCCATTAGCACGAAAGAAAAGTTTTAAATTCTTGAAATGAAAGCACTACAACAACAATTGAGTATGAAAAACGATTGAATGCATGGAAAATGTAAAAAAATACTGTACTGACCTTTGAAAAACATGAATGTACGAACGAAAATGGTGAAACTTACGATTCTGAATAAATTCTGACGATTCTGTATGATTGAGCAGAACATACGTTTGAATACATTTGATTGTTGGGAGGGAACAGAATAAAAACCAAATATAGCGCGAGGAAGAAGAAAATAGTACAAATCAATGTGGTCAACGGCGGATTTTGAATTTTGACCAATTAAACAGTGGTTTTCTCTAAAATTTAAAAAACTTTGCACCATGACATGTTCGTATTGACAACCTTATTATCACTATTTTAACGATTTTGAAATAAATTCATATTTATGAATATTTCATGTCAAACGACTGAAGGGTGTACTGATATATCCCTTCTGAATTTATTGCTTGATATAAATATTTTAAAGATAAATTTATTTAATAATTTTATTTTTAATTTAATTAGGTTTATATTTATAGAATGAACCCATCCATAATTTAAAACAAAATTTGAATGTAAATGACAATGAACTGTTAGACTGTATCATATATATCTAACAGTTTGAGGGAACTGTATTCCATATTCCAGCTTGTTATCTTTGAAATATGGCGGGAAATATATCAGTGGATCTCGTAAAATATGTAAGTTCATTTTCTATGTGTCATCGCACGTCTTTCGTTCACTCATTCTCTCTTTCTTCCGGTTAGGGCATTTCGCAGACCTGACACTCCCTCTACACAAAATACATCCCTCGCCAGAATTCGTATAATATTTTTCTCTTCCCATTCTGCTCTTAATATATCCTGTAGGTAATGTAACTAAGAAGACAGATAAAACACAAAAACCGTGAACAAATATAACCACGTAGTCTACTTTGTTTTTCTTTTTTATATTTATACCTTTATTTAGAATTCTAATGAATTTTTACTTAGATTCTCATCAAATAACACGTTTCTTTTTTAGAATCCTGCTTCTCAAATTTTAATAATGTGTTTTATTTATAAAAGAGAAATACCAGTTCATAAAAACTGATGTTCATATCGTATTATATAATTACTTTAAGATTATGTTTTTTAATGAATTTATAAATATATTTGGACTGCCTCATAATAAAAATTAGAAGAACTTCAGAGTTCTCATCTCCAAAATTTTTATACTTTATAGTACCTATATTCTTGGTAAATACGAATATCTTATTATCTTGTTGTTTAGTTCATCATCCGAAAGGCTGGTTTGCACCTCTAGAGGCTTAACTAATGAGTGTGGAGCCTCTAGAGGCTTTACTAAACGAGGATTGAGGTAGTTTACTAATGCCTTCCTCGCTAAGTGGAGAAGTATGCTTATCAGCATGCCAGGCCCTCTACAAAGCACCTACTATCCACCCTGTCATAACTACTGCCACCTTTACTTCATTCAACACAGGATCTTGCTGTATAATAAAATTCATAATTCTCAGAGGAGTCTGACTAGTGTGTTTTATACCTCTACCTCTTATGTTGTTAAATGATTTAGTTATATAATTGGCTGACCATGTGATAAGAAACAGAACTATTTTTAAGCCCTGGAATTAGCAGATGAAGGGCAATATCACTACACTTGCCTTTCATGTGTATTTTTACTATAGCAGCCAGTTATTCTTGGCAAATTAACTCATGGTTGTTACACTGTAAAACGTTTCGAAACCAAACTGATCACATCCAGCAGCTATCCTTACCTAACTTTCAATGCATATAGACAAACATTCCTGTCCTGCTCCATACCTGTTCATGATGGTAAGAACCTGATAGGTCCATACCTGTATTATTAGTTCAAACAGTTTGGAACAGATTCTGACCATTTAACGAAAGAATTACCCACCCAATTCTCAGTCTGCAACTCAGAATTTCAAGGGGTTCCACCTGCTTGCATCCTGTGAAGTAATCTGTCTGTCTTCTCCTGTACTCGCATTTTCTTGTATTCATTTTTTAAAATTCCATCTCTGCTCAGTATTTTCGTACCAAAACCTCACTTTTCTAGACCAACATTCGACAGTCAAAAGGAATCTATTTTCTGCTGCTTGCAATCTGCTTTTTTCAAATATATAGCCAAGATTTCCCAAGATAGCCAAAATCCCTGAATAAATCAATTTTGAAACAGCCCTCGTAAAACAGCATCTCGTAAAAGTCCAACTCCGTATCTTCCTTTTCATACTATTACTGCGTAACTATAGTTCCACAAATTGTCTCAAATTTTCAAAATTAAGGTGAAGATTTATGATGCTGCCATTATAAAATAAATTTCTCTGCACGCTATTAACATATTTAAATGTTGATGGTTACACATCATCTACATCCTTGAAAAGTTTACTTAAATACTTCTCTAATATAGAACAACAATTTTCTCTCTGTAAATAATCCTTCTTCAAAACACTTTTACAATAATTGTCTTTTTCCGGTATAAAAAGTTGATTCTTACATTATTGTAAAAACTGTGACATAATCGTGCACTTAATTGAAACTTGAAAATTAAATTTTCATTTAAATAGAATTTTCCGTAACTATGCCATTTTTTAATATAATAATTCTTAATTTTTCCGTAATGTATTTCCTTGAGATTAAATACTTTTGAAATATCGTTCGTATAAAGTTATACAGGATTTATTACTTATATAAGTTAAATACAAATGCGCTTTTTAGTAAAGAATGTTACAAAGATAATGCTTTTTAAACATGAATTTCTTTTAATTGGGAAGGGAATTGGAAAAGTTAGAAAGTTCATTATAAAGGAAAGGTAAAAGTAGAAAGGAGAGATTAGCAAGGAAAGGACTTTGTCAAATTAATGAAGATAAACTGCTTGTCAGATAATAATAGATTTCGGTTCGAAGGGAGTAGATATTAAAAAGAATGAATAAACACAATGAAGATTTAACTGTCATAATAATAAAAAAATAAAATCACTCATATTGAAAGATTCATTTCAAGAACACTTTATAAAACTTCTTTGGTAAAAACTACAATTATAAAACTTTCAATAAAATTATATCAAATTCTAAATTAATTGCATACTTAAAATGAATAGTTAGCTTTTTATGCACTTTGTTCAATCACTCAATTGGAGACGATGCAGCAAAATTCAATATATTACATTTTAATATTATTATGATTACCAAATTTTAAAACGTTTTGGTATTACATAATCGTATCTTACGTAATACAGGCCTATTATATTTATTTATTATTTTACTATTTTTATCGTTCAGTCAGTTAATTTAATTTTTACAATAACCGGATAACTGGAATAGCAAATGGAGTGAAAAACGTCGTTGAGAGCGGAAAGAAGTGAAATATTTATTGATCCTTGCGATATTATTAATATTTTAATGACCTGTGTGATTTTTAAGAAAAAAAATACAATATAGGTTACCTAAAATTTTAATTATAGTATAGTGTATCTATAAGGTAAACAAATAATATAACACGAGTCATATCACTTTACACATAAAGGTCCATGCATGTAGCCACAGTATTGCTGGGTCGAATTTTCTATGTGCTACGTTTACGATTACCTTACTTTTGCAAGTACACAAGGTGCTTTAAAACTTTCGTTTGTACACATACTCGTATATATACGATGCATGACTGATTTATCATAGTTCTGTTTTGATTTTCAATTCATTAAAGTTTACTTAGTGTATTTATTGGATGGCATAACCTTAAATTACTTTCCTTTACACGTACGTAAACGTAGCAATGCTGGAATTTGAAAGCCGAGGTGGAGCTGTTGATAGTAATCCTAGACACTAAAAATTACAACGATACGATGCTGCTCACTCAAGGAATTAATTTATCTGACAATATTTCTCTACATTAAGTGTTGAGAAGATTGGATGTCATAACGGAGTCTTACAAAATTAAAAATATTTCAAAATTCAGGTTTAATTTAAATAAGTATTTTGTAAAACCCATTAAAAACCTAACGTAAACATAAAATTCTATTTGATACCATATCGCTTATAGCACACGTGATTTTTATAATTTATAATCGGTTTTTATTTGCTTTTACGGCCTCATTAGACTACTTGATTAAAATTCAGAAATCCATCTTGATTTGGTTTTAGCATTCTTACGTTTCTCCCAACAATTCTTCATGTTTTAGAATCTGATCTGTCTGACTTTCTCTGTTTAAATCACTGACGACAGGACACGAGTTTTTACGACGAATCTTGTGTCTTTATCTTTAAGCAACTTAAGTTGTTCAGATTTTTATAAAAGATCATTTTGTGCAATGTTAAGTTCTTGCATAATGTTGCTTTAATTTGGCCAACCACCTTGGAGGATTTTTCCACATGTTAATTATAGAAACGAGTTGTTTAGTTACTCGAATGCCTGGTACTCTAAGTAAATGCACAAAGAAAGAAATTTCTTTCTTTTGCATGTTATCAGTAATTGGCTCAATTTCATGGTAGAGTTCAGAATTAGACATTAAGATCTAGATATCGTTGAATTTCCGTATTTTGTTCACCCAAGTCCTACGCATTCTTATTTCTATCCCAAGAATTTCTGTCATTCTCATTTTAGCTTTGAAATTAGAATTGGTTTCACAGCAATAATTGGTTTTAGGTTGTCCCACCGTTTTATAGTGTTGAAATTTAAAATGAGTAGATATGTCTTTTTTATTTTATGTACTTTTAGTAAGTTTCTGAGGTTTCGCTATTTTTTTTTTTTGTTTTAATTTTCCAGGTCGCTTTCTCATTTCCATTGTATGTTATTGTTTCGCCAAGCTTAAAAAAAGCTTAAGTTTATTGTTTAAACTCTTCGACATTATCGACTAAGTTACCATTTACATTTGCTCGACCAATGCAGACCGGTTCTGTGGTCAGTTTCAGAGATATATATTCAGTTTGTATAAACTAAATGCGGAAAACATAAAAATTATGTCCAACCAAAATGAAAACACAGACATTATTCTAAGTGACTCTGTTATACAGTGAACCGTCGATACACCTTCCTCGGGTAAGTGGTTAACTGTGGGAAAACAAGCCAAACGGCTGAGATAGTGAGGCCCATAAAATTAGGTGGTGTGTTTTCTTGAGAAAATGAAAATTCTAAAGAATAAGAAAATTCGTTTATGACTATAATATCTGTTTTAAATTTCTGCATAAGTCTATCTTCCGTTGTCTCATAGGCTTCACAAACATGATCCTTTACAAAAAGTTTAATGAAGACCCTGGCCAAGACTGAAAAACTCACAAGATAAATATCCCCGCCAGTTTACATAGATACTTACCTGAAGTAAACTCCACTAAATATCATTGTATACATCTTGACAAACGAAAGACTTAAAAAATATATATTCAGAACAGTAGGAACCAACTAACCACACACTTCAAAGAATTTCATTTGATTCTAAAAAGTTGATCAACACCTTACGTATATTAAACAATAAATTACTATTGTACAAAACTATCTCTGAAACACACTTCAAAGTATAGGATCCAGTTCTGGGGGACAGTAAGCCACTCAAACATAGAATCCTTGCAAAGGTTTCAGACTAAATAACTCAAAACCATCACAGCATTTCCTTGGAATTTAGAAAATAACATACTGCACAGAGTTTTAAACATTTTCACAGTTGAACAAGAAATAACCAAATTTAATACAGAATACTAAAGAAGACTCGAATCACAGAGAAATGCTCTGGCTGTCCCACTTTTAGACAATACAGACAGCATCAGCATATTAAAAATACAACATTCCACCGACTTACTTTTACGTTCGAGAAACGAGATTTCTCTAAAGGGGGGTTTTCTTCGGTCATGACGTGTAACTAGGAAAACCGATTTACCTATTATTCTAGACTACATGAAAATAAATATTATAGATATTTTCTGTATTTAAAAAATATAACAAGGTTTGATTAATAATATATAAATCTTTAATCCAAAGTTTTGAGAAAATCTAGTTTTGTTATGTAGATTGGCGCGTTAAAATTCAGAGTTTAATAGCATTAACATTTTTAAAAGTAGTGAACAAAGAGTGTAAAACAGGAATAAAATATTAATGGTATAAGTGAAGAAAAACTATCTGGAAAACATTAAATAATGCAAAAGAATAAGAAAAGTATGTTAACTTAAGGAGATTGCAGGGAAAAGAAATAAATAGCTTTTTATGGTGGCCGACCGCCATATGAACGTTTTAACGACGAATTGTATTACCCTAAAAAGCTGTTAACACTGATTTGTGCCCAACCGTTTTCGAGAGTCCTTTTTCTTTCATGCATTACTTTAAATAACTTGCATGAAAATATATTCAGATAAAAACTTGAACTAGGTTAAAATTAAAATACCATAAAAAATATATATATTTCTTGATAATATATACTACTTTACTCTTGAAAGCCTAAATACATAAGATAATGGAATAAAGAGTTTATTAATAAAAAAATACCATAAACAAGATAACCGTCGTTTATGACCCATTTAACTCATTTTAGTGTTTCATAAAATAACATACCTGATAATAACGCCCCTGCTGCAATAAATAGCCAAGCTAAAGTAAGATTTTTAATAAACAAAATTCGGAATAAAGTGTATATTCTGAATAATATTAAATAATGATTCAATTTTAATATGCTTTCTTTAAACGTAATAACCTTTCTCTCATTGAGTGAATTATATTTGACCACATGTTATTTATGTATTTATATTAATGATTTTATACAACAAAACGATCTGTTAATTGAATAGTGAAATGAAAAATTCAAAGTTTAGTCTATAATTGAAAGAGCGCCTTGAATAACACAAAAAATTGACCGTCAATTTACCTGACAATCGAGGTACAACTAAAAATTGAAAACGGAGGTACCAGACAGACTTATTTGTTTATGAACTTTAATTTAAGAGTGCAATTATTAAAAAATCTTTGGAAAGAAATAAGCTCTGTTAAGTTACCTTCCTTGATACACATCAAGTTTTCGATAAATTATGGCAAACTGGTTCGTTATTTAAATTTAAGCAAAATGTTTCTCATTCTCTGCTTTTAAAATTAAAACAATATTTACCTGACCAATAATTTTTAGTTAAGTTCTAAACAGAAGAAACCAATTTTATTTTCATCCTATCTACGTAGGAGTTCTGCGTGGTAGTGTACTTGTTCCCTTCCTGTACAGCTTATGCATGGTCGATTTACCTGAAACTCTACTACAGTCACTTTTGCTGATGATACTGCTTTTCAATCAGTCCAAAAAGGTACAGCGCCTAAAAATCTGTAACACATTTGGAAAATCTACAAGAATGGCAGAATGAATGACGAATGAAATGAAAAGGAACAAAAAGCACACACGTAATATTTACATAAGGAAAAGACAGATGCCCACCAGTTTACATAAATAAGACATACCTAAAGAAGATTCCGCTAGATACCTAGGTATTCATCTTGAAAAACGACTAAATTGGAAAACAAACTTACCGACCAAAAAGAAAGAGGTGTGAAGACAAGATTGAAACAGCTTTTTTGAATACTTAATAAACGTTCAACATTCAATCTTAATTACAAACTTTTAATTTATAAATCAATTGTTTAAGCAATTTAAATGTATGGAATCCAATTATGGGGCTCAGCAAGCCATTCCAACATTGAAATCCTGCAAACGGTTCCATTCGAAATTACTCAGGACAATCACAGAATCCCCTTGTTACATAACGACAACATATTACACAGGAATCTACACGTATTGTACAACATACCAAAAAGAAATTGAATTGCACACGAGTCACCTCGCCATCTCACCCGTAAAAAGTTCAAACGACTGAAACAAAGATAAGCTATGGACTTACTTTAAAGCGACAAAAGAACGCTTAAATAAAATCCGGGAAGTTCCCCCATGGAAAGGGAGGCTTTTTCAATCATTACATAACTAAAGAAAATCATTTACTCATTAATATGTTTAAGAATAAGTAGACACCAGTCAAAAGCACTTAGAACAATAACAAACGCACCTTTTTACGTAACCTGTCACACCCTTCACAAAGACCTAAAACCAACGGTTCGAGACATTGTCAACGCAACATTCAACTCGTTACACACAAAGACAATTGACTACATAAATCCAAATATCTAATCTCTTTCAACTAACGATCTCCCTGTTAACAGATGACTGAAAGGAAGGTGGAATAGGGATCTTCTCCAACCACCATAAAAATAACAAAAAAAAAACATTTTAATTTAACTTGCCATGCCTGTTTCATTTCATAAAAAATAAAATTATCTCATTAAAAAAGTCATCCTTAATAGTTAAAAAAAATCATTATCATTAAAAATTGGTACCACATTCCTTGAAACATTTCACACCAAAATCGGTCACTGGATCGATTCACATCCCGCCATTCCTCATTCATTCCATCTCATTTACTAGTTGTGCTTAAAAAATTGTACAGTTGTAAATAAAATTAAATTGAAGCCAAAAAAAGACTAAATACATTGTAAATTTTGCTTTAATATAAAAAGTTAGAAGTAATTTTGTAATAAATGTCAAATTGTACAGATTAAATAAATAGTGTTTTCTTAAAAGATATCTCCAACTTTTCACTTCAATTCGCTTAATTAAACCCTATTAATTGTTATGTCAAAAGTTGATTGTAGATGAAATCTGTTAATAAAATAGGTAGACATCTTTTCTCAATTTTTTGTAGCCTATTTAATTCATTACATAATTTATAATAATGGTAATGGAGTTTAATAATTTAAAAAGAATGAACGTAATTTATCAGTGAAGCTTTGACAGTTTTGTCTTTTTATTTTGTTGATAAGACCATTGTTTTTAAAATTCCTGGAAACTGATAGATAGAATTCGCTTTGCAGCCAATAGAATATTATTGTAAAAATTTACGTGCATCGTATGTGAAATAATTTTTCAATAAATATTTTACATAAAATTAAATTTTAAGTTACTTGAAATTTATTAAATAATAAAGGGTTAAAATATAAAAATATTAAAGGGTAAAAAGTAGCTATTGTTTAATTTTGCCGCAGGTGTATCATTGCTCAAATAAAATTAGTTTTAATTCCAGTATTCTGTTTCATGGATTACGCCAGTAAGAGAAATGCTAGAGATGTTGAGCTTGATGGTTGACTTTTTTATTAAATTTCTACTTGAAAACACTCGTCTCGCCGGTTGGACCCTTCTGTTCCCGCTACATCCTAAATCTTCAGCTCAAACTTCCCAAATTCATTTCCTTTTTCTGTAGAATAATTTTGGTAAGAGTAATTGTATTATAATGAATTTTGTGAAATGGAAATCTATTTCCCTTTATACCAAGGTTACGTTTTACAAATAAACTAAAAAATAAACTGTAAACACCTTTTAGCTAAATATAGGCTATAATATAGGCTAAATATTGTATAATTATATACTGTGATAAATTAACTGATTTTAATGGTTTGATAATAGTTTTTTTTAACATATGTTTTAAATCTGTGTAATTTGTTACTTACAGTGAAGTATTAGCCTGAGTTCAGTTCTTGAGTATTCTAGCATAGAGTATTTTAAGGATTATTGTGTTCCGTTGGGTTCCTATTATGACTATTTTTGTTTTGTCTGGAGTCCTCGTATGGTTCTTTATTGTCTTAAAAATTAATTCTATGTCTGGTTATTACAATAAGAGCCGCTTTATTTGTTGGATCAGTTAGTAATTGAGCAGAACGAAGTAAAAATAAAGAAGTCAGTATATAAGTAGGTTGTGTAATGAATAAAAGTTATTAAATCGTTTTGTCAGCGGTGTAAGTTAAAACCGGTTTAACGCGTAATACAAACAGATTTATTATTAGTGACACCTAATAATCATACTATAGTTAAGAGTTTTGCACAAATGTTGGTGAAGAATAATTATCTACTGAAAGGTAAATGGTCATATTTTCTTTTTTGTAAATTTGGTTTAAGTCGTAAGGTTTTAAACGCGTTACATGCCTTAAATACTATTAAAGTACGCAGATATATTAAAAATAATTACTGAAACGCAGCTTTTAACAAAGCAGAATTTAATAAATATTCTAATAATTAACAACGAACAGATTTATTTTCCACACATGCTGCATCTTTGAAGGTGAAAAAGTATATAAAAAAATACAATAAATAAATTTTTGACAATTAAATTTTAAGCTTAAATATTTAATAAATAGTACGTTCAAATGAAAAGACATGTTTTTTAAATGAAACTTTAATCTATGAAAAGGAAAAGTAAAGATATTACGGAAATTATGAGACGTAAAATTAACTGCAAGAAACAAAATTTATTAAGTTCAAAGTAGGGCAAAGTGCTCTTATAAAAATATATTTTAAAAACTAAACATAACTTCGATATCTAAATCATTCCTGTTTCGTATTTATTGTGTTGGTGTTTCCCAAAACAAAAATTATGAACATAGTGTACTGCTCTAATGAGCACATTTCCACTAGGGTCAAAAGTCTCATAAGTCTACTAGTTTTATCTTAATAGTTTTGTTCAGCTTAATACTACTGGTTCGTTCGACGTGATAAAGTTAGTTTTACAATTGATATTTTTCTCAATATATTCTTTTCGTACAACTGTACAGAACTATTTTATTTTGTTATGGTAATAATTTGTAATACAAAAATACATAATAAATGTTATTTTTTAATTTTGCTGTTTAAGTCATCAGCCGAAAGGCTGGTTTGAACCTGTAGAGGTTTTACTAAGTAAAACGAGGAGTGAGGTGTATTACCATGTCTTCCTCACTGAGTGGAAAAATGCGCTTATCACCAGGCCGGGCCATCTGAAAAGCACATATTTTCCACTCTGCAAATGACACCTTCACTTCATTTAACTCCGGGTCTGGCTGCATAATGAAATTCACTACTTTCAAAGGAGATAACTCTGATTAGTGTCTTTTACACTTATACCTCTTCTGTTCTTAAATGATTCAGTCATTTAATTGGTTGACCATGTGATAAGAAAAAGAACTATTTATTTTAGCCCTGCAACGAACAGATTGAGTGTAAATAATTTGATACTCCACCTGTCTGTCATGGGCAGAATTTTTTAATAATGGTTCTAAAAGAAATCATGTTTAAATCATACTAAAGGATTTGCAACGTTAGTGAAATACATTGTTTTAATTTATTAGTACAAGAAAACAAAATAATGCCCGCCTTAATAGTCATTTAGGTAAAGTGATCGACTGCTAAGCCAAGACTCCGAGTTACAACCCGGCTGAAAATTTCTCACTAAGTATTCCATAAATTATTTGTATACAATATCTTACTCGTATATTAAATATTATTTAACCCATTTATTGATTTTCTACAAGTTAACAAGTCTTTAATAATGATGCAAAAATAAAATACATTTTCAACAATGACACGGTCAGTTTTGACCAATACGTAGTCCTCCGAGTTTGATTCAATACAATTTGTCAATGAGTTCATTGTGCCATATAAAGTGATTTTCGACGAAGACGAAGAAAAGATAATAGAGTAGAAGGGATGTTGAACAACTTACTTATTTTGGTGTAGTGTTCGTATGTTGTACAAGGCCGTCATTTTTAAATAAAACATCTTTTTTCTATTATGATCGTGTCAACAAACAATAGTAATTTTTTATAAGTGAAAAACTCAGGTGGTTACCATCACCTGTTATTCAACACAAGAGTATGGAAAACCAAAGTGCAGAACGCAGTATACTTTCTTATAACACGAAAATCTTACAAATTACAAGAATGGTACAAACTATTGTATACCACAGTATCTTACAAACTGCCTGTAGTAACACAGGCAAATATATTAAAGAAAAGTTTACATCCTTACCTACTACGTACGTAGATATACTAAGCTTATTTTATGCCTAAAAACAAATTATTTTTACTAATAGTGAGTACACAAATTGAACTCGTTTTCCTCAAAAAAGAAAAAAACAGTTTTCTCAAATTAGGTGTACACAGAATCAGGTATTGTCAAAACGTAAGTTTCTTCTTATTGTGAGTAAAATTTTATTTATTTATTTGAATAATTGCCATTACATTTTTGATTTAGAAAGTTTCGTCAGTTTGATTGCATAAAAGAAAATAATACTTCAGTGAAAATATTAACCTACTACTAAACTTCCATTTTTCAGACTATAGTAAAGATGATAGTTAATATTAATAACTTCCTTAATAATATTATTATAGCAAAGTTACAAATAAAAAGGTATACTAATAGAAAATATAGGATTCTTAGATGAATAAAAACAGTTAGGGAAACAATAGTCTACACATTTAAAAAAATGAATATTTGATCGTGCACTGGGTTTGTCATCTCCCAGAGAGTCACCAAAGGTTAATTTCATATCGCTGATTGTCTAGACAAAAAGATGTAATATTTATAAATTAATTTAGAAAAAAAATTAAAGCAACAAATAGTTTGTGATTTTACTAGTTATTTTAATTGAGGTTAAAATAATTAAATGTTCTTGTTCATTACGTTAACTTAATCTCCGCTAAAGGAAATTTTTCATGTTGTCAGTCTAAAACATTTTCTAATTTGCATTATATCAGAAAGTAATGAAACTACAAAAACAAAATAATAAATAAGATTTATTTAAAAAAAAATGTGTACTCATATATAAACATATCTGTTAAAACAAGAGAAATGAAGTGAACAAGAAATTTGAAATAGGTAGATGCATAAACAATCCTTATTCACCTTCTCTCTAAACGCCTCCCATTCCATTATATTATGAAAGGTCTAAGCAAGGAACTGAACATATTGTGCGGTAGAACGTAAGGAATATTGTGCAGCCCCCAACCCTTATTCTAACCATTTCTTACTCAGTTTAGTTCCTTCTTACGCCACTCATAACTATAAACCCCCTGTGAGGTAAAAGCAACCCAACTTGTTATCCAAATAAGCTATCCCCTTCATTCCAATTCTATGGATACTTAACAGTCTACTTTGAAGTTATTTGTAAAATTTATTGCAAATATTAAAAATCTTATGATAACACATAATAAATAATGGGATTTAAAAAGTATTTTACGTTTTATCTCAAACTGGGATAGGCGTCATAAAATTTTTCTAGCGTTTGTGACTCGATTATCATCCTGATATGAACCAGTGGAAATAGCATCCTTGTAGTGTGAATGTTAAATAAATTATTTTATTATTTTTTATTATTTCCTCACACAATTTAACTTTTAATGGTATCATGGGCATACGCACGTGCCAATTTTAAAAATTAACGTTTGTAAGGTATGAAAATAATTTTTGATGATATATAAGTAACTGTGCTTTTACTGTTTCGAATCAAGTTATCGATTTTCAAATATTCATTTTTTCTGTGTGAAAACTATAGAAATAACATAAAATTAAAATTTATCAATTTAATTATTACCACTCTTTTTACCCTTTAGGCAAAAGATTGAAATTAAAACACTTTAGTTTTTCTTTTCAACTGGTAGTGCTTCTATTCTTATAATTATAACACTTTCCACAAAAATCTGTATTGTACATAGTATCTTCTGAAAATGGATAAAAGCAATTTCATTATACAATATTACCAATTTGTTTTTAAAGAATTTAGAAAACCATAATGCCAGTGTTGAATATTGTAAAACCGTTAACTCTTTCTTATTCTAAAAAAGTAAACGAAATAGTAGTGCGTTCTGGTGGAAGAAAGGTGTCAAATGATCCTAAAGGGGTAGTCAACTCAAGAAGATGATTTTTTTTGCATTTACTTAAAGTTTAAAATTTTTTAATTACAGTAGTGCTTACTTTGTACTTTGACAAAAAGTTATAAAAATATCTGTTTAAAATATACACGATTGTTTTGTCGTCATAGCAACGGTTTATCAGGTTTTTATTGTGAAATATTTATAAATCAGTAATTTGTTGTACTAGTTACTGTAGGTTTATTTTGAAATTAAATTAACTATTTATTTACATAACGATCGGATAATTTAATTATTTTCTAAAAAAAAACAAAGCACGCTAGCAAAGCGAGTGAAATTATTCCTTAAAACTTTAGTTTAAATTTTCCGAAAATGCGTTTGTGCATGAATGCACATTATTGGAAATTAAATATTTTGGTTTGTATTGTACATATTTGGATGAATTATTTTTTTAAATATTCAGAATTTTTTGTTTTGTTAGCTGTCGACTTTTACAAAAAACTTGATAGGAATTTAGTTAAAAAATAATTTGTGAATATATAAAATAATTTTTTTTAAATTATGGTTTTTCTTCAATTAATTTCTTGTAAGAAAAACTACATACAATAGCATACAGCAGATAATATACAGCTACATATACTCGTATGATATATATAATGAACAGCCTAAAAAAAATTAATTCAATATAAACTCACCTCAGAGTATTACATTCATTTGAGCTCCTTCGTCTGTCGGAAACATCCTCAGGAACACTACACTATATCAACACGCTACACATAAAATACATATTACATTTAAAACAAATATATGGTCAAAGACCCCGTCAATTATTTAACTATTGCACCAACCATGAAGCGCTCGTTTATTCTAAAATGTATGTACATTTATAATATTAGGGACTGTAAATAATATTTGTTCCTAGTTCAAGCGGTGATAATTACTAGTAAACTACTCTTTCATTTAAAATATATAATTATAACATAGCCGGAAGTTTTGATTTTGATTTTCTGGGTTAACTATCCACTTAAAACACGTGTACAGTATTCACTACGTAACATAGCTGTAAACAGTAGCTACATATTCTCTGTATTCACTAGTATGTTCTTAAATTACACGGACATT
The DNA here is from genome assembly GCA_035578175.1 of Catonia carolina. Classification (NCBI taxonomy): domain Eukaryota; kingdom Metazoa; phylum Arthropoda; class Insecta; order Hemiptera; family Achilidae; genus Catonia; species Catonia carolina. Next base: position 5,453,787 of record JAQMRL010000022.1, on the reverse strand, counting down.
AGTTCCACTTAATATCAACTTCACTTTCATGAATTATAAAAACTAAGTTCTTGAAAAAATGTTACATAACACCTTCACCCACTCTTATCATAAATTTATTAGCACAGGAGAAACCGCTTCAATAATTACGCAATATAAGTTCGTTTAAGAAACAATATATGGACCTTATTATATGCTAAAATATTATTGACTTCTTTTACTGAAATTTATCGGCAGAAAATCATGAGCTGATATCGAAAATATGAATTTGTTCATCGATAGTTGTGTAGCGCACACACACACATACAAACGCATATTAAGAAAATAATAGTTATGTGTACTTGACATAATCTGTTCTCTGGTACCTAAATCATACAACTTCAAACTCACAGCGGAATAATAAAATAAAATGTAATTTCATGATAGAAAGGAGATCTGGTAACAGAATTTACTATTGACTATTTGTTATTTCTTATACTAACCCTATAAGAAGTAGCTACCTCTAAAATCACTTTTTACTGTTAAGTACTCGTATTCGCTGGTGTTTGCACTTTCTAAGTTTGCCAATAAGAGAGTGAAAAATGTTTACAAAAAGTTTAAATCTTTGATGCGACCCACTTTTTTGTAACCTATGTGTAGTTTCTGCATTATGAGAAAATATAAAAATATTTTAACTTACAGTGACTTACGTTTTAACCGTTATCAAAACATTTAAAATTTATACGCTACATTTAGTGTTTTATATTGATAGATATTGAAAGAAATTATTGAATTAAATAACATTATCATTTTATTTTACGTATAAATATTATACATATTTTAAGTAATATGGATTAAATTTACGTTTAAATGTGTAAGCGTAATCAATTCATCTTCCTTATAATGAAGCCAAAAAAATTCATGAATTCAGGAGACTTAAATCGTATTAGTAGGCTGGAACTACATAAGATTTAGTAACACTCAGTAATATTAATATTTACTACAAACGTAACGACTTAATATATTTAACGGAGGGTACGATTTTTGTGCATTTTCTAAATTTGAAATGTTGTCTTACTAAATTGGCCACTCTGGTAATAGTAAAAGTAAATTGATTCTAATTGAGATCATTATAAAAAATGTATTTGCTGAAGGACAAAATAATATTTAAATAAAGTAAGAGCATACGTTTTTCAAGAATTCAATCAACAAGTGGATTACTCGTAAATAAATCTAAGAAAATTTCAGTTTTGACTTGTTATATTTTTCTGGGTAAACGAATAATTCGCCTTTAAATAAACATTTTTTTGATGTAGGCTATTATTATACCAGAGGTTTACCTGTGCAAATAAATCTACTTATTTTATTTAAATTGCTTGAAAATATTTATGAATGTGTGCAAAGACTATTATTTTATATCTGATTAAAGTTAATTAATTATATTTATTTGTGAATTGAAATCTACAATAGTTATTAAAACAATAACAATACTAGTTCATACTTTCACAGGATGCTCCGTTGGCCTAACCGATGTTATATTTCAACACTGAGGCTGTTTTCAACTAGTTCAACTCATATTATACGTAGCTGGGTAGTGTATTATAACCGAATTACAATTTGTACCGTTTCCAACGTAATATTATGTGTGGCCATTCTGAATACTAACCATTGCTATTCTCAGATAATTATGTATGTTAAATAAAAAAACTGGTATGAAACACTTTAACGATTTTCTCTTGCTGATGTATAAAATGAAAAATAAAATCATTAGTAATCAATGTAAAATAAAAACCAACATATTTTTAATCATTAGTTAATAATACTGAATGAAAATCTACCCGTGTAGAACTCAAAAAACCAAAAATCACTAAAATTGACGCTAATCTACGCTTCTTAGAAAAATATTTTTGAAATAAAAATTGTAGGTTTTTAATTTTCCATAACTCTGATTATAACATTTTGCCCTAATGTTCATATTAGGGCTTTAATTTAAAAAAATCCATGATAGCACAGCCCCCACAAATTATAGCAGACATGGCGCTAACCTTATCTTATAGGGCAGAAACAAATTAATAAATTAGGTGACTTTTCAAAATATCGTTCCAGCCGTTTGTTAGAAAATTGTAAAATAGTAAAAAATGACGTGAAAAACTGCTACTTCTGGTTAAACGATTTTGATAAAAATGTTCTTGTGGGTTCCGCTAGTGATACCCAACTTTTATGTTCCAAGTAAGTTTCGGTTTCGAGATATTTTGTTTACATGCACACTGACACTCATACACTCACACACACACACACACACACCAATCCCTAAAAAACGTTTTCTTAGTAGTCTGAAAACATGTATTTCCTGTGAAAACTGAATTTCAAAAAATCTACATGAAAGTAATACCTTCCTTCTCTACATATTCATACATGGCAGGAGAGAGTAAAAACTTTATTGCTTTTATCTTTTCCTTTCACTTAATAATTATTTTTGTAGAATTATTTAAAAAAATACTAATGAAAATTTCAGGATTATTATAGCTCTTCAAAACAAGTACAAATAAGCTACGATTTTTTTTTTAGGGTTGTTACCTTAAGAATTGTAATAGAATTTCTATCACACGAGGACCAAGCGGTCGAAGTTTTAATGGTTTTCTCCCGTGTCATTTCCAGAACGTGCAAGGCGATTTTTAGAACTGTATCACTACGAATATAAATAAAATAACATATTTTTCTTTAACGCAGACACCCCATGTTTACCTTTAACACGCAAGATATAAATACAAATGCCACAGATTTTCTAGACCATTCCTAGATATAAATTCAGCCCAATTTCAGAAATTTAATTATAAATTCGAGTTTATACGGGAAATGTAAAATTAGTGATGAGTGGGTCAGGGGAGGTTTTAGTTTTCATATTTGTTTCCTTTATATGTTCAGAGATGACTTGAGATATTGAATGTATGTCGTTCGATTAGCCTATTATTTTATTAAATTCTTCATTCTATTTTTAATAATCTGAAGTAAATACTGACGCTGATGAACTTAAACAAAAAAAAGAAATAGCAATAAGTATACGTTAACTGGTTACATTTATTTCGACTGAACCGATTTATTATAATTGTTATTTTATATGAATAAAGCTAATTTTCTGATATAATGAAGGTTCAATTTCTTTCTTCAGAATATTTAAAATTTCTCTCAATGGGCATTTACTTAGAATACCGGACAATCGAGTAACTTAACAACTCTTCTATAATTAAATCGTGGAACAATCCTCCAAGGTGGTTTGCCTAAGTAAAGCAAGATATACAAAAACTTAACATTGCAGAACAAGACCTTTTAGAAAAATCTGAACAGCTTAAGTTGCTTAAAGATAAATACATAAGATTCGTCGAAAGAAATCATTCTCCGTCATCAATAAATATAAATATAATACAAAGAACATTAAAATATAAAGAATTATTGGGAAATGCGTAAGAATCCTAAAATCAAACCAAGAAGGATTTCTAAATTTGATTCAAGTGGTCCAATGAGGCCGTAAAGCTAAAAAAGATTCAATATGTTATGGCTTCTCAAGTTATCGCATTATCCAATACTAAAATTAACTACTCATTTTCAAAGTCTCAATCCATTTATCAATTAGGAAATCTTAAATTCATCCAGTATTTTTGTAAATTACATTACAACTGAATTAGAGAAATAAAATATGACCAAAATTCTTACAAAAAAATGCAGCGTAACTTGTTTGTGTATTTTTGCAGTTAAACCAAAAACTTCCCTTATAGAATTCACTTTTGATTCACAGTTTTCAAACCATCTTAGGTTCATCGTGTAGGTGGTACTAAAGTTTCAAGATTTCTTACCACTGACGACAATTTATGGTGTCAACGAAACCATTGTGGAGAGTTCTCCTTTCAGTTGCTCTATATAAATCAAAACTTGGCTGAGGTCAATAGAATTGATAAAGTGTACTAGATATAATACAAAAATATATAACTACAATACATAAAAAGGAGGCAATATATTTTTCAATTTTAAAAATAAATTGTACAGTGTGATTGGAGAAAATAAAAATACAGTAGATGGAAATAAAATCTACTCAATAGTCAAACTGATCCGATTTCCTGTATTAATTTATATTTCCATACAACTTTGTGATACATATTTTCTTTATTAAATTAAGGATAAGGAAACAGGGAGTTTCAATAAAAATTATACTAAATATTATGATGAGATATTTCATCTCGAAGTAGACAACCCCATAAAAAAATATTTTGTAGTAAGTTATTCGTCCTGACTACTTTTCTCCTACAACAACTTACTAGTCGTCGGACTCTAATATATTGTAACATCTTCGTATGGTCGTTCGGGATCTGGGTTTAATAAACAATATAAAAATTTATAAAAACCCCTTCTTCTTCTTCTCACAATCAAGGATTTGGCTTCTACCTGTTTCGACTCACAGCAGCGACAAACTATTGAATTATTGCTATCTTTTGCATGGTTTCCCAACGTTTCCCCTCCTCCATCGATATTCTGCAATCATCCCATTCAGGTTGTAAACATTCTGTTCTATTCTTATGTTATCATTTCTTAGTTGGTCCCTTCGACTTCGAGTCTCTGTTCTTCACAGGAATCACATCTCTGCCGCTTGAACTCTACTCTTCTGTAGAATGGTACTAATCCAATACTCACTTTCATAAAGTAGAATTGGGCCAGCCATCACCTTGTAAAACTCTATCTAGGTTTCTTTCCTTTCGTTTTTCTAACTAGGGTTCTACTAATTTTGCCGCCCACTGCTTGGAATTACAACTTTCTTCTCTATGTCCAAATCTTGATCAAACCCAATGTCAAAACCTAAATAATTGCATTGTGATTTTTTTTTGAGCACTACACAATGGACCACAGTTTCAGAACTTGTATGACATTTACCGGTAATTTTCATTACCTTTGACGTTTTTACGGAAACATTTTAATTACATTTTTTGCATTATTCATTTAAAACATACACTGATGTCTGAAGCCCATCCTCACTCTATTGCATAATCCACAAATATAAAACTTATTACAATTATTTATTCACAAAATTAATAATTATAGTTTGTTAGCGCTTGTAAGACGCTGGATAAAAGACAATGAAACGAATTTAAACTGAATAATTTTATAGAACTTAGTAAACGATTAATTGACTTAATTCGGAGGACCAGGTCAGTTTTAAGCGGCTGCCGACCACAGCAAAAACGATTTAAGGTATAAACAAAATGATTTAGTAACAGGAGGAATAAAGTAACGAAAGGTAACGGACATAATTGGTAGGGGAAAAACATAGGGAGACACACTATTGAATAACTAACCGTAATAATGGAAAAACGTTCTTACCTGGAATCCATTAACGACTTGAAACTTGTAGATAAGCACGTGGAAGCACACTGGTAACATTGCAATGAATACACTACGACAGTTTACAATAAAAAACACATGAGCATTGAATATAATTCACACAAGCATAGAATAACGAACAGTTTAGGTTTGTGGAAAACCAACGAGAAACGAAACGAACTGATTGTAAACGAAGAGATTGGCAGGGCAACACCAACCCACGCCACACGCTAAGCGCAAGAGACAAGAACGCAACCATACATTACGGCAGCTAAGACAAAAGTGTGTAAGGAAGAAGCCGGATATTCAAAAGGAAGAGGGGATACGGATGACGTGACTTAATGATGTCACGCGGAAACAGATGCAGGAACAAATTGTGATTAGCGGGGAAAACAGTTTGAATTAACCCCGGTGAGACTGGCGCTAACATAGTTAATGATTAAACTTAGCCAACCAACAATTACATTAGGCTATATTGATTAAATACATTACATAAAATAAATATATTACAAAACTTAAGGTTAAATTAACTTGACTAATAATAGGTTAAGGAAATCCTTCTTAACGTTAGGCTTAGCAAGCCAGTAGAGAAGAAATTTTTATTACGTACCGCAAGACTCAAATGGTTTGGACATGTACAAAGGATGCCAGAGGCACGTATCCCCAGACAGTACTTGGACATGGAAGTATCTGGAAAGAGACCCGTTGGACGTCCCAGAAGAAGATGGACTGACCAAATAAGGGATGATCTCCTAACAAAAGGAATGACACTACAGGATATCAGAATACAAAAGGTATATCAAGATAGAGATAGATGGAGGCATATCGTCCACTCAAATCTTACCCGGCCTGCTGGAAGGATACCCAGATGATGATGATGAATAATAGGTTACTATTTTTAAGAACCAAAACGACATATCCACAATCACTTGTTACCGCCAACAAGCACAAAAAATTTAATTCAGAACCGGTCCTGAAATAAGCCTTTTTCGAACAGCCGGAGGGCAGCTTTCATTTACAAGTCCAACTTTTCTCTGCCTGACTCACCACTGTTTTATAACTGTTGTCTAATAGTTAGGCTAGTAGTCTCAAACATTGAAGAACCTTTGCCGCTGTTTTGGCACTTTCCTTATAGAAGGAATCAAAATAAAAACAAACTTTCCACTACATTCGATTTCTTTGAATCCCTTTCAAATATATCATTCATCGCAATTCACTGCCCTTGTTTAACACACTCCACCTCAAACAATACACAATGTCTTAACCATCAAGCCAACCTGTATTAAAATAAAATCTTTTACATATCCAATTTCTGTATTAGACTTGAAAAATATTGCAATATATTACCTATCCTACGTACTTGATTTCTTGGTCAGAAAGAGAAAAATAAATATAAATTATTGGTTATGATGTTATTTGGTGCTTAACCAATCACTCAAATGTTTTTTTAACGCTTGATGTGCCGGAAGACTTCTATTTTCCTGAACTAGTCTTACCACAGGAAGAACTAAGGACTCAATTTATGGAAAGAATTGACAACAGATTAGATTTAACATTCCATTGAAAAGTGATGATTATATATATAAGGCTGTTGTAACCCTCACTGGTACTACACACAAACAGCTTGGGCATCTTTATATCCCGGAAGTACGTCCAATTATGGACAAAATAGTCAGGATGATTAGTTCAGTTACTTCACCGGACAACCCTCCCAGAAGACTAAAGAGAGCTTGATTCAGTGATCCAAACCCCCTTATCACCTCCTGTTAGCCTAAAAACAATTTATTAATTAAAATATAACTATAAACATTAATAAAATTAAATTAAAAAGTAAAAACATAAAAATTTCATCGATAGTTGTATCTTTTCTCATATACTTCATGTTGTAATTTGTATCACTATTGCCATAAGCTCATTTGAATGGGAATACACTGTGCAGGCATAAGTATCACTCATTAAGTAAAAAAACAATATCGTAAGGAGTGGTCCTTAAAGTATTTTAACTACTGTTTAAAATTTAGTTTAGTAAAATTTATTACTAACCCTGAGTGGTTAAGTTTATTAAAACAATTTAAATTTTCACTATGACTAATGTTTACCACACACTTAATAACTGGTCATTTTCTGGGATTTATTTGCAAAGAATTTATTAAACTTTTTTCTTGACGAACATTTAACAATGAAATTTTACATACAACCAATGAGACACCAACATGACATTGCGTTTGAACAGCACTACTGGTTAATTGAAAGAATTGAAAAATTATCACCGAATAACAAGTTTTTTTAAAGCCTTATCAAACCAGTACGGACATAATTATGACAGATAATGAAGGGGCCACCAAAGATTCAAACATTGACCTACTGCAATAATTTCGATACAAATTTTTACACTTAATACACACAAAAGAAAATATTTCAAATTTTGTGACAGTTAATGAAGGAATTTCGAGATTCAAGACGAAATATCAGGCAGGATTAGATTCTCGCTTCAACTTGCTTGTCATGCATTTATTGAACAACTAGAAAACAAGAAGATTAAAGTGCAAACATCCAACCATTTTGTATTACAACACCATAATGAACATCCTGTAAATCATATTTCACGAAATATTAATGTTTTAACCGAACAAGGTGAAGGAAAAGGTGGAGTAGAGTGTTAGGATAAATTTACATTTATTACCTACTAATAGTTAGGATAAATTTAATCTATCATTTTTACATGAAAAATTTATCAATGTCATGTCGTTTAAACGTGAGTGTGCAAATGAGTGGTGTTCTCCGAAAAGATTGTTAAGTGCTTTATGCTAAACTATAATATATTTAATTTGGTACTTGTTGTGCTGAGCTGCACAGTTGTAGATTTAATAAAATCAAGTGAAAAAAAAACTAAAATGAATGTTTAAAAAGTTTCACTACAGGGAGATTTCTTTAAAACAAAAGACTTTTCAATACATCTACTAAATTTACTAGGTCTAAGTATATATTTCAGACACCCTGTGTAAATAAAAACCTTTTACTCTTCGTGTAAAGAGCTTTAAAACAAGAGCCACTGGTTGAAAAAGTACTTGTCAAAGCGAATCAAGAACAAAAACGCGCACCCACGTATGCCTCCTTAAATTTTAAACAACAATGGTCGGACACCTACGGTTCTTATCCTATCCTGTTCTGTACCCAAAATAGTACATAAAAGTCTAGTGTAAAACACTTACACAACTTTCTATTGCTAATGTAAATGATTAACAATATAACCTAATATAAGTAATAAAACATTTTAAATAAACACAAAAACTAACCTCACACATAACCTTATTTTCGTCATGAGTAAATGATGCAAACTGAAAATCAACCACGTGTATATAATTAAATTTATAGGAAATAAAAAAATCTACTACTTTAACGTTAAGCACTTTTCTCTGCAGAGTCTATTTTAGCGTGAAGGAGTGATTTTCCGTTTTTTAAGCCAAACTGAGGTCGATTTTCATTTTACATTATTCATTTATGATTAAAATAAGGTTATGTATTTTGACGTTAGTTTTTTTTGTTCATTTCTATTGTTAGATTATAATGTTCATTATTTGCATTGGCAAGTAAAAGTTCTGTAAATGTTTTACAACAGATTTTTTCTCTTCTGGTAGAAGTACTCTTCTAAGTCGATTTTAACAGTAATTTTGTGTGTAAGCATCAGTTTGTTTTTCCTTAGTTAAATAGTTATTAATGACAACACTAAGTAAATTGAGGAGTATCTACTATATAATTTAGATATTAAATAAGCACTACAGAGTAATTGCAGTGTACACACAAGAGATAGTTTGGAAGTAACTAAATAATTAGTTACTGGTAGTTTGTAGACGGAAGGTAGAACGCAAAGTACTTCTATCACCCTACCATTCCCTTCCAATAATATTCTTAATATGCATATCCAGTTGTTTAAATGTAATTTAATAATTGGACTGTTTTTTAGGTTTCATTAATTTTACATTGCTTCATACAAAACAAAAATTTTATTAAGGTGAGTGAGACTATTATGATGGTTTTGACTGAAAATTTTGATTTTCGGTTTTCGGTTGATTATCGGTTTAGAGCAAAGCAAATTTTAGTATTTTAAAATATCTGTATTACTGTTTATAATATTCTCAGCTGTTGGTTCAGCTTTCTAACCAATTGTCGATAGGAAATTTACTTGCGTGCTTTCGTTTTTATTTATTTATTTAAGGTCACATCGACTACAAGGTCATTAGCGACCACGTTACATATAAATACATGTTGTAAAAAATTTTCAAAGGCGCCACAAAATATGCAACAGGCACAAACAAACACAATAAGATCTTCAATAAAAACAGAATGGAAAATTAGTGAGGTTCAATAAAAATTTAGACAACATATAAATAAAAAATAGAATGACACAATGAAAAATATCATATATCATTTTACAGTTAAGCTATATCAAATCTGTAATTCTGTAAAGGTTTAAAAATTTTTTTTTTGAACAGCTACTTTGTCTAACAAATTGAGTACTAAATATTTGTTGTTAATTTTAAATAGTGTTTGGGTGGAATGCGTAGTTTGGCAATCTGTGATGTGTGTTTGATTGAAAGTGGCGTGTTGCAATGTGTACAATGTTGTGCTTCATCTTTCTTCATTAAGTGTTTGTATGTAAGTGCAGAGTATCTAATGCGTAATCGTGTAAGTAGTACTTGATGCCTTCGAAGCTCAAAGTGAGACTATGGTTTTTCAAAAAAAATGTTTTCTGATGTTGTAAAGTTTCATTACGGGATGTTCAGACCATATTTGGTTCCAGTGTTGTTTAATTTGTTTGTGGTGTCTCCTGATATCTGATTGAGACCAGAGATGTTTTTCTATCAGTGGGATCTTTAACGCCTCTTGAGCATTTTGTTTTTGATTTGTGCCTTTTTGTTTTTTGCCTGTTCCCGTAAATTTAATTTTGTAACATTTCGGTAGATATTTCTCAAAAACCAATAAACCTACCCAGCTGGAATTTCCACCAGTTATTCATTCTTTACCTGCACATTTACCGCCATTTTATGACTTTTCATATGCTCCAAAAATACAGAATTTGCAAAAAATTTGTAAAAATGTAATGGGTTTCGTTATTTTGTGTTTTAATCTTATGGTCCAACAAATTAAATCAAAAAAATGTCAGTTGCTAGAGAAACCCGACAACTATAAATGTGTAAAGTTTAATTTTCCTATTTTTAACCAATCCTATAAAAAATGCACCTCAAAATATTAAATTTAATATTGGTACGATACAAAGTACAGTCTCCCCTTACCCAGTCAACCATTAATTTTATTCTTACATAATTTAACGTTACAAAACCAAATATCAACAGAATAAGAAGAAAAGAGTAAGCGATAATAAGATGAATACAGTAATGCAGTTTTAAATTTTCGGCAATTGAAGCAGTAACAACGGAGGTTTTTGGTATTGAACTACATAAAAAGTAATTTATAAAAACTCCCTAATGTAACATTTGCTTAAACACAACAAGATTAGATTAGATTAGACTAGACGAATTTAGCCTTTTCTATTGTGATCAATAACATTCTCCCCGACCCTAATAGAGGTAAAGTACACAGAAACCGACTCAGTATTGGACCATTCATTCCGTATACACTAATTTAACCGGCTCTAACTCTCTCAACTCAACTTAACCTCATACCCTCTGAAATAATCCAACGTTCCATCACCGGTTTACCCTATTTCCTTCCATGCTCGTATTTTCTCCTCTCTGACAATAATGGGGAAAGTGTTTGGTTGACCGCAAATAAATAAAAGGGACTTTGGGCCACCCTTCAAAATTCCTATTTTCACAAGTATGGTATAAACATTACTTATTTTGTTGTCAGAACGCCTTCCATCTAGTATTACCCGATATTAAGTATGTAATATCTTCTTTTTATTTTTACCAGTAAATAGAAAAGTTTCATCATGCTGATATCTACTACACAGTACTACACAGTTAAGTGCAGAATTAAATATTGGTTTTTATTTTCTCCACCCTTTTTTACCGAAAAAATATTAAAATTAAAAATCTGGTGTGAAAGTAAAAATATGATTGTTAATAATTAAATCCAGAACACTTCATAAAATTAATTCTAAGTCAACTAGCTTAATAGGAAATTTTAAAGCAACGGAGAAAACCGATTCATTTCACTAAATTCAAAAAGTCTCATAAATAAATACGTAGTTTGACCTTATAAATTTTTCATATGATGAGAATGTAATATTTCAAACAATTGTATCTTTTTATAAGATTAGTAGGGATCCATGTTTGTAAATAAATTTTTCGGTCGGCATTTTCATAGAGAACTGGGATAAATGTTGTGGAAGAAATTTTCAATTATTTTCAAATAGGTGTAGTTCCTCATGTAGATCTTTTTATGTAGCCCATGTTTCTGAGTACAGTTAGTAGAAGATGAGTTGACTTGGCAGATGTGTGGTGATGAGTTCAGTTAGTGGAATTATGACATAACGTTTCGTGTATTTTTTATTGGTCTTTACTCACACACAGACGAATCAAAAGAACGTTAAGTTGAAAAATACGTAGTGTGAAGTTAGTGACGAGTGTAGTAGTGACGCCACGCCAATGATGCGTAGTCCGTTTCTTCTGACCCCCAAATTTTTTACCATAAATTTTATTCTACCATAATCTAAAGTTAGTATTCAAACAAATACTGTCATAAAATAAAAAAAATAAGAGAAACAAATTAACGTATGCCACTGTTTTATGTACAAGAATTACTTGCACATATTTTTCGATTCGGCTAACTAAGGACACGTGATGTCAACGGTATCTTCATCGGCCTTTGATTTTTTTCCAGAACTACCTTATGCATTGTTGTACTGCTCTCTCCTCTCCTCAGTCCATCCTTTCTTGTTTTTAGCCTTGCTTTTTTTAAACCTTCGTGCGTTTTTAGTTTCCTCTTAAACGCATCCGATTCCCGGATGTTCTATCATGTGATCCCACGCTCCTCAAAATCTCTGTCCAACGCACTGAATCATGCTTCTTCCGTTTTCTTATCTTGAATGTATTTCAGAATTAGATTGGATAAACTTGCTACGTGCATTGTGCCATGTGTTCGTAACAATTCTCCTCTTTTTCATCACATTGGTAATTTTTTCACGTTCGTGCGTAGATTAGGTTATGCCATCTTGTCAGTGCCCCATTGTCATTAATAGGAACCAATATGTTCATCAAAAACCGTCTTTCTTTGATCTCAAATATTTCTGCTGGTAGGGCCTCTGGTCAAGTAATAGTGTAGAAGTGTCTGATCGTTGCATTCAAAGATATAAATCTTTATTGTAGACACCTTTATTCAATTGTTATGCTACTTCCATTTTACTCGTGCTTATCATAGAGGCTTCTATATTGGATAAATTCGGTTTTATCCACTCAAAGATATTTTAATTGATTTAACTGCTTGATTTTTATTTGATCCACATGCAGTATTGTACAATTCCATTCGTACACCTATTTTTATATTGTGTTAACTGTTTTAAACGCTCTGAAAGACTATAGAGGGCTAGAATAACAACCACATAAATAGTTTTTCACTGGTTAATTCAAGATAAGTCTTGCTCAAGAGTTTGGTCTTTCAGTTAAAAAAAGGTTTTCGTTGTTCATAGTTTTGATATCTTACTATTTTCTAACAACAAATCGAACTTCTGAGAACTTAATGACAAATGTTAAATTAAGTTAAAATTGTCGAAAACAACCGAAATAAAAAAAGATTGTTGCGACTACAACAAAACAACTTTAAAATTTTCTCAAAAGAGCTACCTATATGAAAAACTTTGTTTTGCTAATATTAGAGTAGACTATAAATTTACAAAAATCCGCAAATGTTTGATTTCTATTTCTATTTTTATTTGGTTTCTGGAACAATAGGTGGACCGAGATGACACCTGCAAAACTCCACGGGATACGAAAAACTTTACGACAATTTCCTCTACCCGAAATTCATAATCGCAGGGAACAAGTAGTCATCTGCTGATTCCGAATTGGGTACTCACTTATATCACACCAGCACTTGCTCACAAAATCTACGCCGACAGTGTGCACTTTCTGCGACGCAAATGCATCAGTTTCACATATCGTTTCAGAAGGTCGAGAACTTCAAAGCGCCCGTACTCGTTTTGGTATTTCTGCAATATTTTACGAAAATGTTAGCTGTAAAGACAGTTGTGACAAAGTTTTAATTTTTTTTCGTTATGTTGCGGTTGAAAAAAAAATTGATAGGTCAACTAACTTTCTCTTCCTTATGTTTTAATTTATGCAATCGTTGTGGTTTTTATTTGTATTAGTATAATTCCTATTGTGGTTGCTAATAACCATTAGCAGTTGATGCGACATTTATTAATAAAATTTTTAAAAATATCCGCAAATGTGCAATTTGACATAACAATTCAGGAAAACTAAAATTAACGTGATATGACAAATTAAACTGAAACTAGAAAGATATGTAGTTGAGAAAATTAAAAAGGAAGAGAAAGAGATTTTTTTAAAACGCACTGGTAATTTATTCTGGGAAAAGAAGGAATTCGAAGAAGAAGCTTCAAGTATTTGCTGAATAAACAATAAAATTTTATGAATTTATTTATTTATTTATTATTATTTTTTTACGGCCACAAAGGACCACTTAAGTTCAATCTTTCAACGTCTAGCTCTTTCAGATGTTCCACCAAAACGCCCCCGCAGTTGTCGCTCCCGTACTTCTCCTCTTCTTCGCCCATAATTCTTCAATGTTTCGGATCTTCTCAGTCTCTCAGCGTCCGAAATCACCATGGCTTTCCTGACCCTCATTTGTTCCCTAAATTTAACCGATCGCTGTTTGTATATCCTGTAGCTCCCTGACTTAGTTTTGAGGTCAGCTATTGTGATGTTTAGTTCCTCCATATCCTTTTTGACTTCCTTTATCCAGTTTGGTGTCATCTTCTTTTGCCAGAAAAACTCAGTCATCCTTCTTAGTAATCTTGTATCCTCCATTCTCAATATATGTCCCAGGAAGGATATCCTTTTTTTCCTGATGATACTGGTTAAAGGCTCAATTGTTTCATATACTTCCTTGTTTGGTACAATATAGAGACTACCATCTTGAAGGGACCATTTTCCAATACACCTTCTTGCTATTTGCCTCTCCACTTTCTCGATTTTGTCCTTTTCGCCTATTCTTGTTGGACCAAACAGGGTTTCACTCGCATACAGGACTTCAGGAAGTATCACGGTATTGTAGTGTCTTAATTTTGTGTTGATGGACATACATTTCTTATTGTAAATATTCCTAGTGGTTATGGCGGATTTGATTAATTTATTTGTTCTTTCCTTCCAGTTAATTTTTTCTTTAATGTTGTGCGTTAATGTTTCACCCAGGTATTTGAAACTTCTAACTAATTCCACGTTTTGATTGTTAATTCTGACGTTGTCTACACACAGGGGATCTCGAAACATTATTTTTGTTTTTTCATAAGATATTTTTAGTCCTATTTTCCCAGCGTATTTCTCTATAGTTTCAACCTGTGTCCTGGCTTCTTCTATGCTTTTGGATAATAGTGCTAAATCGTCGGCAAAACCGAGGCAGTTAACTTTTATCTCTCTTCCAATTTTGATATAAGCTTTATTTTCCTTGTTCCACTGGCGCATAATATACTCCAATGCGCAGTTGAAGAGAAGTGGGGATAGTCCATCCCCCTGCCTCAGTCCTGTTTTAACTTCGAATGGCCCCGATATTTCACTCCTGAATTTTACTTTCGATTTTGTTTCAGTCAGGGTTAATTCAATCATTTTAACCAATTTAGGGTGTAAGCCAAAGTTCCTCAATATTTTCAGTAGGGATTCCCTGTGTATACAATCATAAGCCTTTTTGAAGTCAATAAAGGTCATGACTAGCTGTTTATCTCTAATTTTAAAGTAATCTATTATCAATTTCAGGGTTAAAATTTGGTCAGGACAGCCTCTCCATGGTCTAAACCCTCCTTGATACTCCCCTAGCTCTTTATCCAGCTGATCTTTAATCCTATTGTAGATGATTCTGGATAGAATTTTATACGTGCAGTCGAGGAGAGAAATTCCCCTGTAATTATCCGGATTAGTTTTATCTCCTTTCTTGTGTATCGGATGAATGATTGCTACTTTCCATACTGAGGGGAGTTGCTCGTTTTCCCACATTTCTACAAGTTCTTTGTGTAGATTCTTTAGCGTTTTCCTCGAGGCGTTTTTCCATATTTCTGCTGTTATATAGTTCTCACCACTGGCCTTATTATTTTTCAGTTCCTTTATTGCGGTGAATACTTCATCGAGACTAGGAGGCTCAATGTTTTCAAGACTGGTTTTAATCCTTGTGTTAGTGTCTATGTTGAAGGGTTCTTCTGGGTCTTCACAATTCAGTAGTTTCTGAAAACTTTCAGCCATGATTTTGGCATTTTCTCCAGCACTATGGGCTGGATTTCCCTCCTTATCCTGGAGCACAAGTGTTGGGGGTATATATTGTGATATTTTTTGTTTAAAGTTTTTATAGTATTGTCGGGAATTGTTTTTCTGGAAATTTTCTTCTATCTGATTCAAAATGTTTTTCTCAAATTGTCTTTTAGCATTACGGATTATTTTCTGAGTGATTTTTCTTTGTTTGATTAGATTAATGCTATTTACTTCAGTTTTGTTAGATTGGAAGATCAACCAACTTTTGTGTCTATCTTCAAACGCTAGATCGCACTCCTCACTCCACCATGGATGTTTCTTTCTTCTATTTGTAACTGCTATTTCAGCTGCTATATCATTGAGTTTTATTACCAGATCTTCCAATTTTGTATCGCTGGGGATGCTTTCTGTTTTTGCTTTATACTCTGCATTTCCAGTTAATTTTGATTGGTCATAACATTTCTTGGCTTTTTTAGAAGGTGATTTTTTCTTGTTTAGTGGAGTCATTTTAATTTTGATTTCAATTATGTAATGGTCTGAATCTATTTCAAGTCCTCGCATGACTCTAACGTTGTAAATCCTCTCTATGAGTATTTTTATCCATACATACATGGTCCAGTTGATGTTCTCCCCTTTTCCAGTCAGGGTGCTTCCATGTCCTCAATTTTCTGCGCAGTCTTTTGAAGCAAGTTGATTTTGATATGAGACAGTGATTCCTGCAAAGTTGTATTAATCTTCGGCCACTCTCCGTAGTTCTGTTATGGGCTGGCCATTTCCCTACAACATCTCTGAATTTCTTTTCCATTCCCAATTTAGCATTAAAGTCGCCTAGCAAAATTTTTGTGTAGTTTTTGTTACATTCAGCCATGACCTGGTCCAGGAGATCCCAAAATTTATCCACAGATTCTTTATCCGTTGTGTTTTTTACATTTGTCGGTGCATGAGCATTGATAATTATGTAACATTTATTAGCTATTTTTAAAGTTAATGTGGCCAATCTGTCAGAATACGCTTTGAAGTCTTTTACTGATTCAATAACAGAATTCTTAACTATAAATCCTGTACCAAATTGTGGCATATTTTTCATAACTTTCTTGCCGGGGATCCCTTGGTAAATTCTATATCCCTGGGACTCATATGGTTCCCGGGATGAATTCCGCATTTCCTGTAGACCTAATATTGTGATTCTTTGCTTCTCAAGAACATCAAGTAAATTCTTCAGTTTTCCTGCCTTTGAGAGTGAATTCACATTTAATGAGCCGAATTTTGTAAAACTCTTGGGTTTCAAGTTTTTTGGTGTTGATTTTGGACGCTCCGATTCGCCCATGGTAACTTCTCTAAGTTGTTTGCCCCCCGGATCCGATGGCAAACTTTCCTGGACCGCAGTACCAGACGGGGAAATTCTCCTTAAAGAACTTTCCATGGTTGATGTGAACTTTTCAAGGATGTGTCTTTCCTGCGTGGAGCAAGCCCCAGGTTACAACTATAGTGGTAAACTATAGAGGGTTCAATGCACAGCCGCCCATTCTGGGTCAGACGCTGCCCCCAAGCCGCCCATTCTGGGTACAGACGCTTGGGGTTATATATTCCAGTGCACTTCCTCCCACTGAGGGTATATCAGCCCTTTCAAAGGAAGCTCTTCCGCCCTAAGCCGTTGACTTCCTATGATTGTTGCTGGTTTTGGTCCACCCCGAGTATTTCATTTCCTCGGTACCACCTATATCTAGGAGGCATCCCCCTATCCGCCACCTGGGGAGGCACCCGATAGGAGACCAGCTCTAACTCCCACGGGAGTTAGAGCTATATGAATTTATATTATAAATAAAATCATGATTTGATGTACAGTAAATCAACATTTTGTATCTTTTATTTTTATTAATAAAACCTGTGTTCATTGTTAGAAAATTGTTAACGCTTCGTCAAATATATAGGCTAGTTGTACTTGAATTTAACAAAAATATGAACAACTAAGGTACATAGCTATTACATACTGACAGACAAAAAGAGTAGTAGTGTAATATTGAAACCAATAAAACAGTTTAGGAAATAGAACGTAAATAATGGGTAGCAAACCATATCATATACAACTAAAAATATGTAATACAGTATTTTACACCTGAGAAAGTTTCTTTAAAAACTAATCGATAGTGAAAGATATGCACTGAGCGCTACTTTGATGCTGTTCAATTTACTTTTACCAAGTTTTATTCAAAGAATTTAATTTTCAGTAAATAATTGTACTGCGTAGGTCTATTTTTAAAATGCCCAAGGTATGCTCGAACTCTAGGAAGTTATATTGAAGCTTAATAAAAGGAATAAATGATCAATTTATCAAAATACGTCCTGAAACGTTTCGTTTAAGTTACGGCTAACAAAAGATTTCGCTGGAATTCAGTTATTTCGGGGATATGAGACTATACTGAATTTTTAAGGTTTTAATTAA
Organism: Catonia carolina; assembly: GCA_035578175.1. Taxonomy (NCBI): domain Eukaryota; kingdom Metazoa; phylum Arthropoda; class Insecta; order Hemiptera; family Achilidae; genus Catonia; species Catonia carolina. Next base: position 5,435,580 of record JAQMRL010000022.1, on the reverse strand, counting down.
GTGACAAAAGTGGTGGAATCGTATGGGTTTTAACCGAAAAAATTAAAAAAAAAAACACGTCCCAGAACTATATCTCACAAAGTTAAAATAAAATCCGATATAAAATTTTATGTACAGTAAATCAACAACTTTTATCACATATTTTTAATATTAAAACCTATTTTCGTTATCATAAAATTTTTACCCCTTTATCGATTATATTATAGGCTAGTTGTAATTGCATTTAACAAAAATAAATAATAATTATTATGGTTGATTTAATTAGGAGTTTAAAATAACACTGTTTTAGGTTTAATATAAATTAACTTTTTTAAATATTATTTTTTTCTAAATTAATTTCATTTTTGGTATAGTGGTTAGGGCGTCAGCCTAAAAATTTTAAGGTTCCGAGTTCGATTCCCGGCTAAATTTTGGGAATTATTATGAATCAAAACCCGGTGTAGTAGCTAATGGCTAAGCTGTTGATGCGACTTAAGTTAGGTAAAAAAATAAAGTATTTTCATTCGGAAAATCGAAAAATAATTAAATATATTCATGTTCTAAACGTAAATAGACCTAATTTACGTTGTTTCATATTGTTACGGTATATGGCTACAAAATAATCAATTTTCAGCATACATTTATTGGGGAACTATATAATTTGCCTATACATGTAAGCGTGTTGTAACGAAGGGGACGCATAATCTGTAATCAAGAAATAAAAAAAATTATTAAAAAAGCCTATGCATAGTAATTATATAAATTGTAGTTAGGTTGTAGTGTTTTATAAACCTATAATCTAAACAAAGCAATACAAAATGTGGCGGATAACGGAATACGTTAGAGAACTTTCATGACTCTAAATTTGATCGTATTAGGCATATCTCCAGAGCGATCGGTAAGGAAAGAAAGGTTTAGAAAACAGTAAGAGGGTTTGAAGGAGTGAGATAATGAGAGAAAAGAGGTATAAAAAAGAGAGAACGATTGAAGAGAGGGGTGAGAGAGAGATTGAAAGAGAAAGAGAAGGTTGACGAAGAGTTGTTATGCAGAAAGTTGTAAGGCGGGAGTGGCTTAACAAGTTCTGCTGCGCCAGATGCGACTTTCTCTCCCTCCAAATCTCAATCAAATTTGGAAGAACCTTTTCAGACGTTCTTACATTAAAATATCTTCAATTTCAACTCCCTCTACATCTGCAGATGAAAGGACCTATGTCGTCTATATAAGCTTATTATGCTGATTTTATCTTCGTTTACATAGGTAGAGTGAAATATACAACACATGATAAAGAAAAATAAGATAAAATAAACAAAAATCAAAATAAACTTTAATGAGAATTAGCTACTGCAACTCGTATAACAAAACATAAAATATATTTTAAAAGTTATTTTCGTATTCTTTTTTAATTAGAGCAGATCACATTGAAGTACCTACGTGATTGGTTAGACTTGGCAAAGGGACGTAACAGAAATTAATGTTTCTTTTACAGAATGCCACAAAGCCTATAATTTTATGAATAATTTGTTCGTGTAACGTTAAAACAAGAAAACATGTTAGGAAACATTATTTTCTATTTTATACACTTAATTTGTTTGATAAAAAACATTATTTTTAATTTACAGGAAGAAAAAACGTAGACGTATCAATCAGCATTCTAACTTTATTTCTGAATTAATGCATGATAATTTTGCTCAGGACTGAAATAAATTATTGATAATGGCTTTAAATCAATTTACATATCGTATCCTTTGGTTCTAATGGTGGTCCCATTTGCTTAACACTACATAAATATTAAAACCACTTTTATTTTTACTGGTATAAAATATGATGCCATTTCTTGTGGTTTGTAAATCTGCTCTCACCATTCTGCAGAAGTATGCTGTTACAACTTGTCTTGACTTAAACTTACAATCTATTTCATGGCCTAATATTTGTTGTAATTTTTACTTACAAATGAGTCACGTGCCTCCAAAAAGATTTATTATAAACATATCCACATTTCTTAATTTCAATATAAATTTGTTTAATATAGTGCATCATTAATAATTATTCGATCAAAAGAAATGACCTTCTGTACATAATTATCAATATATTTACATTATCAACAGGTTTCTGTGATTGAATCATTCAATAATGTAACACCGAAGCCTAGGTTCATACGAGATCAGGATATAATGAATAAAAAACAGGCTTCCATAATATTTTAATAATTGTATTCAAAAAATTAGTAATTTCAATTATTTATTAAACTTAGATTACTAACAATTTACAACCATGCTACTTAAATTAAATTAATTACAAAAACTTAACCTTAAACTAACTTTAAAAATGGTAATTATTTTATATTTAATAATTAGTTCTACCTACAACTTAATACAATGTATACACTTACGGAGATCTTTTCTTTACGTACAGTGTGTACAATGTATTCTCACTAACAATAGCAGTCCGCATGGCAACAAAAATTTACTCAATTCAACCTAAACTCTCCAATTAAAGGAGCTAAGTCTTAAGCTACCCTTGTAGGTTTTCTGAAATAAATAGAAAGACGAGGTAGTAAACAAAAAATAGAAGTAGCTACATATGTTTTCTCCCAATTTCTGGAAGCAATAATTTAATAAATAATTAGATCGTAAAATGAAGAAGTAAATAAAAGAATTCTGAAATTTTTTTAAATAAATCATAAAACTCTGTTGTGATGAAACACTCACACAACATTATCTTGCAAATGCAAATAATTAACAATATAACCTAACATTAGTAGTAAAATATCAGATAAATAAAAAAACTAACCTCAAAATACATAACCTTATTTTAATCATGAGTGATTGATACAAAATGAAAATCAACCTCAGCTTGGCTTAAAAATACGGAAAATTTATCTTTCACGCTAAACTAGGCTCTGTAGAGGAAAATGCTTTTATTAAAAGTTCTAGATCTTTCTATAACTATTTTATATAAATTTTATTGTACTCTTTTGTCGTAAAATGCATACTAAGGCAGATATTTATTTATTAAAAAATCGATTTATATAGAATTTCATGAAAAAAAACAGAGAATCACTAATTACCGCTAAACTAAGCGTCATACAAAAAAATGGTATAACAAAAGTTGTAGAATTTTTAATTCTGTACAACTTTTATTTATATACATTTTTGCACTAAATCCATATTAAAGCCGCAATCTTAAAAAAATCAATTTTTTACGAGAAGAAAGCCTCCCCAAGAAGTTCAGTAGACAAGGCGCCTACCCTATCTTCTACAGCATAAAAATTGCAGTAAATGTGATTTTTTAAAAAATCGTAGAAGCCGTTTTCGATAAAATCGAAAAAAACTGAAAAATGACATCAATAAACTACTACTTTCGGTTGACCGATTTTGATGAAATGTTCATGTCGGGTCTGGTAGTAGTAGGCTGTATCTTAAGTTCAAGTTTCAAGTTCGTACGATGTCCAGTTCATGAGATATTCTGTTCACACACACACACCAATCGCTAAATCATGGTTTTTGGTTCAGAGGGTCTGGAAATGCGTAGATTCGGTGAAAACTCGAATTCAAAAAATCGATATGAAAACGAAACTTTCCTTTCTATATATTCATATGTAGCAACACTACGGTTGTACAAATTTAAAATAAAATAAATTGACACAAGATTTAAATGTTAATACTTTTAATTTAATAAATAAATAGATGATTGATGATTTTACAAAATGATGACTCTAATTTTAAATATTCTCAGGGTTTTTAAATATTATAATTGTTTATTGTTCTTTATTCATACATCTTAAATTATACAACAATGAAAATTTTTTAAATTAAACAAATGACAATCAGAATTTTTAATAATTTATCGTAATACTGGACTTTTAAAATTAAATTTAGAATATTATTTAGATAATTTTGAATAAGTTAAATAAAAAAAAATACCAGTTACTTATTTACTTGAAATGTTATTTTTATTTGCCGGTTGAATTTAATAAAATTATGAATTACTGAAGCGAAGCTTTGTTCATTTTAGATGGCGTCTATAAATAGCTTAATGATCTTGAATTTAAACATGAATTTTTCTTGATATATTGATAATTGATGTTTGTTAATTATATGGAAAATGTTGCTTACGTGTTTATCTTCTTACTGATACATATTTTGTTATATTTCCATCCGTTTTTACTTATTAATTTTAATATTTAATTGGAGCACATTCATATATGATGTTTACACCAAGCTTGTTTCTGGCCAAAAGCTCCACGAATCGATGGTTCAAGTTGGCATATTAAATTTTAAATTTTGATTTCATATTTATAAAATGTTCGTAAAATTCAAATCACTGTTTTAAAAGATATTATATATATTATTTCAGTTATTCATGTATTTATTTTAATTGTTTATCTTCATTTCGATTTTTAATTCACTTTTTATTACTTATAGATTAGTTGCACTTTTGAACCACGTAGTACTTCATTTTAATCTCGTTGTTATTCGTAGTTATTATACATTTTTTAAAACTATTGAAGATTAACTGATATTGAATATTAATTAACAAATAACTATTTATATAATGCCAGTATTTATATAGTATAAATTTATTTATATTGTTTAAAAATAACAATAATAATATACACCAAATATTACTGGAGTTGTTAATTTTTTAATTAAAAAAAATGTAGTGTATAACCTGCCTATGTGACCTTGTCCACTACTTAGAATATGGGTCAAGTTCACGCTACACATATATAAAAATAGACAAGAGAACGTAAAAACAATACACACAAATACAAAATAAAACACTATAAAACACTAAATATTCTACAAAACGTGAACACAAATAAACACAAGAAATGACAACAAGAGCCAATTATTCTAAATGATACACCATCAGTGCATCCCTTTACGGGTAGCCAGTACTAACATAACATTACAATCCTTTTGTACAATACCAGGTCTTATCTAATTATTTCACCTTCACTATTTCTAGCCTAATGTTACATTAGGTGTAAAAAGAAATAGTGTGCGCGTACAAATTGTAAGTTATTGACTAATTACAAGTAGTGCGGTGATTTGGATGACTCATTTATTCAGTCTGTCTTGTCGCTGAAATATTGTATTAGTCGTAACTTTGAATGACTGCAGACAACTCTCACTCACCGCCACCCGTATGAAATAGCACTGCCTGCACGTAAAAATATTACCATCATATCTATAACATTGCACTAATTTGATCCGATGATTCTACTATTATTATTGCTATAATTTTTTTTATCAGCAATATTATTATCATCTTTCAGCAATAAATTAAATTGAAATAAAATTGTGTTAATCTAAACTTGAAAAGTTAAACCTTTTGTGAGGTACCTGTTACATGTGGGGAAGGTCTTAAAGAAAATGGTTATTACAGGAAAGTATATTGAATCTTTGTGTTGTATAGGTCAACAGCCGAAAGGATGGTTTGAACCTCTACAGGGTTTACTAAGCAAGAATGAGAAGTGAGGTGGTTTACTATTGCTTTCCTCACTGAGTTAAAAGAGTATGCTTATCAGCAAGCCAGGCCCTCCGAAAAGCACCCATTTTCCACCCTGCAAGTGACACCTTCACTCATTTACCACGGGGTTTGGCTGTAATTCACAACTCTTAGAGGGAATAATTCTGACTAGTGTCGTATACACCTTCACCTTCTCTGTTCTTAAATAGTTCAATCATATAGTTGGCTGACTATATGATAAGAAACAGAACTATTTTTCTGTATCCCAGGAACCAACAGATCGAGTGCAATGAATTTAACACTCCACCTTCTCGTTATTGGCAGATTGAATCTTCATAAGATGGTAATTATACCTACAGGTCTCAACGGCAGTGAAGCAGATTCTCATGACAGGAAATTCGGGGAATATAGGCAATTGAGATGCGATTAATGGGGGCAAACTTTAGTGTTAACAGTCATAACAGATTGTGAAATGAGGACTTCCGCCAAGAACTGAAGATCGAGTCGTTGAAAAGGTGCATTTGCTTCGTAACGCAAAGACAGGATAAATCATATGAATAGTGTAGAAAACTCTTTTTAAGAAGCAAATCTTCCAGTATCAATTATACGGGAATCGTTTTTCAAATAAGAATGTAGTGCACGGACGAAAAGAATTTATTTAAGCGCCCAAAGGGCCTTTAACTCAAAGTCTGTAGTAAGATAAACGCGAATCCGATAAACATTTTTTTTCTGCGTACATAATACAAAAATAAAGAATTAGACAGAAATTACACTATATAAACAAATATGAATATGATAACAATATGGTTTTACGTACCACTTGTTCCGTGTTCTGTACTCTATATAGATTGTGTCTAAAGTTGTAATATTCATCCTTTGTTTGTTTTGCGGTCTTACCTGCACATCTTAATATTGTAAAGTTCTGATTTACTTTGCATTACATACTTTTTAAATTTACAACTTCATCTCGTAAAACATTCAAAGAAATGGCATTTTAAACATCTGCTGAAACTTGTGTACCAGCTGGAAAAATCATCTTCGGCATGCATAGCTTCAGTAAATATTTTTCCTCCTAGATTTACCAAAAGATTACATGCACAATTTCTAGAAATGTAATATCTTTTATTTTATCTCATTCATTTTATATTAAAGCGGGTGTACCTCTAAATTGGAGTAATTTATAACGATGTTTGATCTAATGACAAAGAGCCATTCACGTTCTTAAATTACTTTAAAATGAATTTATGTAAAACACTCAGTTTCTCTTTATGTTCTGAAATATTATCATTTCGAATAATTTAATAGCAACATATTATCAAACAGGAAATATTCAAGATATTAAATAATAAGACATATATGGACACAACTATCTCTATAATTAATAACTTAATGACATTTATCATACTTTTTGTCTGAATTTTCTCATCATTGTTACAGCGCTGTTTGAGTATGCCATTATTAAATTCCTTCTCAAAATTATTAAAAAGACAAACTTTCTAAATAATGACATAAATTTTTTTTTTCTATTTATGAAATTCACAATCTGTTAGAAACAAACAGTGAACGTGATATCACAAAATTTGAGAAAAATTAACATGGTATACAAACGTGAGTGGAGACACAGTCCAGTGACAGAACTCCGACGTGAATAGACAAGTGTAGCATTAATTGCAGCATTTAGAACATTGAAATGGATAGTCAATTACAGTACTACGTTAGTAGATGAGGTCCCGGCTCCATCGACGTTTCAGACGTCTTATTGGATTGTTTGGGAGAGTCTGCGTAGCCAGATTTGAGATCAATGGGTTATGGTGGTTCACGAGTTTCTTCCTAAATTTTGTATATAGTTTTAAGAAAACGTCATTTATGTAGGGTACGTTTAGGTCTGAGTGTAGCGTTCTATTGGTTACATAATATGGGGCGTTAACTATCCTCCGTAAAAGCTTTGACTGGAAACGCTGAATCTTTGCCAATACCGATGGTTTTGCATAGCAGTAAAGCTGACTGGCATAGCTCCATATTGGTCGAAGGTAGGAGTTGTAAATGGTTAATTTAGACGTAGTTGTTACTTTGATTTCCGTGAAAGAAGTCTGTACAACTGTTTGAACCTGTCCTGGAGTGCCTTTCTCGTTTTATTTACGTGTACATTTCATGTAAGCCTCTTATCTAGATATAAACCTAGACAACGGACAGAGTCAGAAGTGTGAAGTTGAGTGTCATAAAGAAACAAAAGAGGACAGACACGTTTACGCAGGGTAAAAAAAACGTGAGACGTTTTTGTAGCGTTGACTTTGATCCGCCATTTAGTGAGCCATGATTCCAGGAGGGAAATATGCTGTTGAAGGACATAAGATACTTGAGCGGGATTATCGGCAGAGTACAAAATAACAGTATCGTCGGCGTACGAAGCAAGAAGTGTATGTGGATGGGATGGTATATCAGAAGTGTAAATAGAATATAAAAGTGGTGCTAAGATAGATCCCTGAGGTACTCCAGCTAGTAGTGGGCAGTAATGAGAATCAGCATTTTTTTCAGAGACATAGAAGAAACGTTCCATCAAAAAGGACTGAATTATTAAGTAATAATGGGAAGGAAGAACTTTTAATTTAGCGAGCAGGCCTCTGTGCCAAACCCAATCAAAGGCTTGGCTTATATCGAGAAAAACACCTGCGGCATACTCTTTACGTTCGAGAGCTTCAGCAACATAATCCACCACTCTATGCAGTTGGTGAATTGTAGAATGGTTAGAACGCAAACCAAACTGATGATTAGGAATTAGCCTATATGATCAGTTAATAATGGCAGTAGTCGTTTCAGAAGTAGTTTTTCGAAAATTTTGGAGCAGACTGGCAATAGGCTAATCGGACGATAGGAGGTTGGGTTATCTGGTGGCTTTCCTGGTTTAAGAATCATTTTGACCTCAGCAAGCTTCCACTGAGCAGGAAACTTTGTTGTTCGTAACACAGAATTGCATAAATATGTAAGAAAAATTACTCCTTTCCTAGGCAGCTCTCGGAGGACCTCTGCAGTAATAAGGTCATAACCTGGAGACTTTTTTAGCGGAAGTTGGAAAATCTGTTGTTTAACTTCAGCAGGGGTGAACAATTTCGGTGGCAATTGAAGTGGTAATGCCTCAGATATCCGATCCATAATCAACTGATTATGTTGCGCGTCAAAAATATCTACGTGAGGTTTGAACACTTGTGACAAATAGTTAGCGAACAATGTTGCTTTTTCTCGATCACCGGACGCCCATGTACCGTCATGCGCTCGGAGTGGAGGGGAAGCTGTGTGGTACTTCAACAGTCTCCTGGTAGCAAGCCAGAGGGATTTATCTTGCCTGTTTAGAGAAGCTACGTAATTTTCAAAGCAAACTTTCTTATGATCTTTTATTGCGAATTTTAAATTGTTATTAAACCTAATATAGATTCTTCTAAGGGAAGGCCTTCTAAAAACCTGCCATAATTTTCTAGCATTTCTTTTCTTTTTTATCAGTGCTCTAATGTAAGATGGGTACGTTGGTAGTGGGGTAGGAGTGAATATACTCGTACGCGACTTCCATGCAGCTTGTTGTATTACACCAACAAAGTGTTCAACACCAGATTCTATTTCTTCAGCACTTTTTAAAGGCACACTAAGATTTAGGTTACTATTTACTTCGTAACGAAAATTATGCCAGTCGACTACACCTCGAGTCAAGGATGGTGGTGGCTCGCTACAATCAGGGTAATCACTTAGGGTCAATAGAATGGAAGAATGATCAGATGAAAGTTCTGGAATAGTTTCTATATTAGAGAAGAGATTGAGGTTTTTGGTTACAAAGAAGTCTAGAAGATCAGGTTGTCTGCGAGCAGAAGTAGGCCAAAAAGTGAATTCATTGGGTGCAAGAACATTTAAATTACATTGCAACAGTGACAAAAGGAGTTGTCGCCCACGTGGATTATTTAGCCGTGAGCCCCAAGTCTGGTGTTTCGAATTAAAGTCGCCTCCCGCAATAAATTGAGAGCCAAGTGTTTCAAAGAATTCAGAAAATTCAGGAGCCAAGACCGAAAAGCGTGGCGGACAATAAACAGCGGCCAAAGTCAAGGAGAAATCAGAAAATTGAATGGATATAGCTACATTTTGAATAATTTTACTAACAGGGGTGGGGTAAAAAGAGTGTAGTAAAGAACATTTTATTAGTATGGCTGTACCACCGTGTGCGTTACCGTCAGGATAATATAAATTAATGTCATTGAATTTTCAAGTCATTAATTAGTTTATTGTATTCAAATATTTAATAAAATTTTATGATTTGAAGTACGTTTGTTTAAACTTATTTCTTATTTGGCACTCAATATACATGACAATAATTTATGATACTAACATTAATAAAAGTATGTATGACTTGCCATTGTGCACGTAGCATTACGGTTTGTATAGCTGTATAGTAAATATAGTAAATGATAATGTTTGTTTGTTATTCAAATATGATTGTAACTACAAAAAATACCTTAATATATGATAACTAATTCCATAATTCTGCAATAAATGAGTTACACAATACTTAGTTTTACTCCAAGGAGCTACAGCTTAAAGATTTTTTGTTGTTTTTTCTAACAAGTGGTGGCGACCAAGTAGACCATCAATTATGGGCAACCAAGAAAGTTAGATAAAGTTATACTAAAGTTCTTGGGAAGGAAGTAAAAAAGATAATTAGATTACGTGTGAAGTTTTCAACAAAACAAGAGGCAAGATAAAAATAACTTAAGGGCAATTACACTTTAAGAGGAAAAGGAAGAAAAAACAATAAATACTTTTAAGGTAGTCGATTAGTAAAACTATCATAAATTATAAAAAGGATTTTGTGAATTTAAACAAAATAAACTTTCTCTGACATTGTTTCTTAATTAAACAGTAGTTAAAACATTATGAACAGACTTCACAGTAAGAAATACTGAGGGTATTGGTCATATATTGTAAGATTCTTAGCTTATTTTACGAGCAATATTTATTATCAAAAATAACCGCTATTTACAATAGCTAGAGGGCCTACACACACCAAGAGGATAACCGCAACCCTCTGTTTGACAACTTTCAAACAACCACCTACGGTTACGATTACTTTAATAATGAAATACTGGCTGGCTTAAAGTAATAGGTTTAACCAAAAATGTTGTTTTTATTTATCAAATTGATATTCATTTTTGTACAAAACGTTTAGAACTCAACCGCTGCCAGAAGCTACTCTTTTGCTTAATTAACCTAACCCTCGATCAAAATTGAACCTCCGTTCCTAAATTTGAATATACAAATCCCTTTTAAGACCAATCTAGACTTATGGTGTCCAGCTCTTTGGAGTAGTGGCAAAGAGTAATTTAAATTCGATCCAGGCCTTTCAATCAAAATTCTTAAGACTTGCTTCTGGCGCTCCTTTTTATGTAAGCCATAAAACCCTCCACGACGATTTCAAAATTCCAACAGTGAAGGAGCTAACCACGTTCTTGTGTAGTACATTTCACGAAAGACTAGCTGACCATTTAAACCAACTAGCCCGTGATCTAGCTACAAGGAACTTTCCAACTGTGCGACGTCTAAAACGGAAATAGAGTAGAGACTTCTTGATCTGAATAATAGACAACACCCGCAGTTTTACACGGCGAATGCACCACCGGGTACCTTTTCTTCTTAAAGTGAAATTCCGCACCATCATTTAAACATCATATACCGAAGTTTGCAGCTCTATGTACAGTACCCTAATAAAAATTAAATACCAGAAAAACATTGATATTATTTTGTCGGTTTTATATTATTTATTTACTGCCTAGGTTTTACTGTAACTATGTTTTTAGTAATTTAAAGTAGGTCTAGGCTGAAAGGACTTATTTTTATGATATATATATATGTATATAATTAGATGGCAGACCTTGTTTGTTTACCCAGAAATGACTTCGCGGTACACGGTTGAACGTGTAACAGTTTAACATTGTTAAACAGTACCTACGGCAATCAGTTGAAGTATGAAATTCTGGCTAGATAAAAGTAGTACCGTGCGATAAAGGATTTCTTGTTTTGTAAGAGTATAAAATTATCGAGGGAACGACCAAAACCGTCCGAGGAAACAAGTAATAGGAGTATCAGGAACTAAATGAATCTTGGTATTAAAGAATAAATTATAAGTGCTGATCTAGTAAAATACATATATGAGGATGAATAATGTATTGGCTCCATCTGTATCGGATTTTGTAACTACAAGTGATACAGATTTTTCGGCAGGCGAGCCCAAGGAATAAAGAAAGTGCATGGTATCCGGATTTGAGCGTGTGAGAAAATAACGACGTAAAGCAACATACCGTTTCTCAGAATACCATACGAAGCAGAATGGAGACCAGACAGTTAGTGTGCATTCACATAAATATGCAATATTGTATGGGAAAAAAGCAACAAGCAAATGGCTCTAAAGAGTGTTTGTTTTACACCAAAAAGAAGGGATAACCCTAGAAAAAAAAATGAATACAAACTCCAAGACGTTATGTGAGCGAGGATTCTCAAGGACGGTTGCAAGAAAGACAGTAAACGACGGGCTGTGTGACGCAGAAAAATCTGTAGAAACCCCAACAGGTAGACAAAAGTTAAAAATGTTTTCAAAACTCCAAATTTTCATTTCCAAACGTTATTCCCATGTGTAAACGAGTAAAAGGAATCAAATCACCAAAGAAACATGAAAAGTTAGTGTGGTTAGGCACACATTAACTAACAGCCAAATAATAATCAAATTATTAGTAATATATTGTAAAATATTTAGTTGTAAAATAGATTTTCTGCTAAAAGTAAAAAAGAATTGTCCATTCTTAATGACCTTAAAAAATAGGCTATTTAAAAATAAATTTATTACATTTGGCACGATACTGACTGTGTGTTATGTTGAAAGAAAGGAAGAAATTATGTAACAAAAAAAATATGTATGTAAATATGAGAGACGGTAAAACTAGTAAAAGAAAGACTTATATAAGTATTATACCATGTCTAGATCGAATTTGAAAATTAATTTTTGCCGTCATATCTAAACTGAAAAGATAATTAAAAAACCCTTTTTTGGTACTAGAGAGCTAGATTAAACAAAATATTTATAATTTTGAAATGAATGCGAATTCTCCATGAATAATACATAAAGTAATATATTATATGAAAATAACTTACATGTAGTTATTTTACACTGAAATTTAAAGGAAGAATTAATAACAAACAGATGTTATAAAGACATTAAATGTGTTAATTCAAAAAAAATCACAACAATATTATTACTGTTATAATTTACAAATTATAGAATAATTTAGGACACCATAATTCTTTTCTAAAATCATTATGAGAAATTATTGATTCGTTTTCACCTAGCAATAATAAAACATTGTTTAAAACATTTTAGGTATTTTACAATTTTCATATTTGGTCCAGATGTATCTAAAATTAATATGTTTTTTCTTAATATATACATGCATATCTGATTGTATATATACAGATTAATAATTCATATTTTATAAAAAGAAGGTAAAATAAATGACTACAATGTATGGGAACGGGAATGAAGGAAGGTTTTAAATTAGGTCACTAATCGATTGGTAAGAAGGAAAATATTGGCAACGGTACAATTAAGGAGGGTTCAAAACTTCAACTAATAAAAAATATAAATTATACGAAAAGTGACAATATTGAATATCTACATCAGAATAGGTTAGTCGTTAAAACAAAGAAAGCGTTTTATAAATATTGGAATAATATTATAACGTTTAAATTCTTAGTTTCGGTGTTAATACATTTTTAAAATTTGATAAAATTGCCTAAATCCAATCTCTTAGTATTTTGTAGAGTACCTATTGTTACAATGTTCCGTATTCTATCCCGATTAGGGTCCAAATTTGTTTTAGTTTATATGAGAATAAAACTCAATACACAAACTTGTGACATTTTAACACAACCTGTGTAATAATATCTTCCGTAAAATGGAAGATAGTCTACACAGGTTGTGATGTTGCACAACTACTGATATTATATTATATTATCAGTAGTTTCATGAAATTGTCCTTTGTCTCTTGTGCGAAGAAGTCACCCAGTGGCAGATATACAAGGTCTACTCAAGGTCAACAAAAGGTCTCTCTTCCATTGCCTTAACAAACTATCAGGTAGGTTGTGTGGTAAGAGTTTCGGGTACGGTGTTGATATTAAAAATAAAATAGTGACCAGGCAGAAAAATATTAAAAATGATAAATATTAAATATTTATAATCGTGTTGATATTTAAATAGATAATGATTAGGAAATGACGTACAGACACAAAATTCCCTGAGTTCATAAGGAGAAAGTTTTTATTTTACAACCTATACTGCTTTTAACGACTAAAGCCTGTTGAGTTTCATTATACTGTGTTTTAATAAAATATAATGATCTGATGCCACAGTATACTACAAAACAAACTAATTTCTTTTATTCTAGTTGTAAACTATTTAAACGTCCTATCACCAGTCAACTAGGTTCTCTAGCCATCTGAGAGAAAATTTTTGGTCAGATGTTATCTCGCGAAAGGGAATTTCGATTTTATTCCTCGTAGATTATTTTATACCAGAGTGGACAAACTACGGTTCTTTCGTAAAATTATGAATACTAATTTTAGGTGGTTTTAAATTTAAAAATCTGGCGTGAAACACTCACACTACCTTTAATTGCCAATGCCAATAATTACCAATGTAACCTAACATTTAGTAATTGAATATACGAAACTAACAAAAAACTAATCTCGAAAAACATAACCTAATTTTAGAGAAAAATGCTTATAAAATACGTTGTAAATCTTTTAATTTTTTATAAATGTTATTACACACTCCTGACGTAAAATGCATACTAAGACCGAATTCCTAAAAAATAAATTTTTTTTACAGATTTTCATGAAAAAATAACCAGAAAATAACATATTACCGCTGAACTAAGCGTTTACCACAGAAATGTTGCGAATAAGATTTGCAGATTTTTAAGTTCTCTACAGGTTTTATCATACACTAATTTTACCCTTACATACATTTTAAGGCTGCAATCAGAAATAAACCATTTACGTATTTCTACGAGACATTAGCCTCTCCAAGAATTTCAGGAGATGTGCTGCTTCCTACCTTATAAAGCATAAAAATGTATAAAGTTAAACGATTTAAAAAAAAATAATAGGAGCCGTTCTTGATAAAATTTCAAAAAAGTGAAAAACGACACGAATAAACTACTACTTCCGGTAGACCGACTTTGATGAAATTGTTCTTCTCGTGCCCTTTCTTTTGTTTTGGTTTAACGTCCGACTATTCTGCGAATACTGCTAATGCAGACGAGGAAGGATGAAATAATATTTTGTAACGTATGAAAATATGCCACGCCTGAATGGGATTCGAACCCAAAACCGCATGATGAGAGGCAAGCACGTTATCCTTGTCGTGTCCTATAGTGGTATGTAACTTACGTTTTAAGTTTTAACTTCAAATGATGTTCCGTTCTTGAGATTTTCTGTTCAAATCAGACACACACACACACACACACACACACACACACACACACACACACATACACACACACACACACACACACACACACACACACACACACACACACACACACACACATACACACACACACACAAACACACAAACAAACAAACAGACCAATCGCTAAAAATATGCTAAAAACAACTTTTGGTTACAGAACATTGAGTTTGAAGACATAATAAATTCCAGACGTTACCCGCGAATCAATGCCAAAACCGACCGATATCCAGTCCAGCACGTTAACCAAATTATAAACTTATTTATTTGATTTAAATAATCAGATTATGATTTCATATTTTACATATTCAAAATTAACTTATTTTCTCTTTTGCATCTTTGTCTACAATATTACATAAAAAGGACTTTTTGTTAGACATGGGTATGTTAAACCTTTTGAATAAAATCGTAAAAACTCAGTATATTTCAAAATTCAAAGACTGCGCTAAGCCGTGCAATTAGTAGCATAAATCAGAATTGAGATTTTGAGCAATTAAAGAAATCTGTAGTTTTTAATGTAAAACTAACAGTTCTTAATTATTTTGAAAATACAATTGAAACGTAATTTTAACACGTAGCCATCTGATTTGCTATTGGGCGATGTGTAAAGTATTACTAGGATAGATTCTTTTTATACAAACATATGAATTATTTTAAAGAATAACGGTTTATTATCTAGTTAGAGTAATCGTTAATTATTGAAAGTTTTATAACTTAAAAACAAATAAAAATTACGAATAATTTAATGGTTTTTCATAGCAAATACAAATTGGTAGCTACGATTCCGTTTAGTCTTAAAATTTGTAATTAATTTAATTGAAGTAATAATCTATTACGGTATATACTGTATGAATGATTATTGAAAAATACTAAGGTTTTACAAAAGAAACAAACCGTTATTATACTAACGGTTTTCAAAACAAACAACCGTATTGAAGGAAGATTCCGACAGCACTCGCATATTTTTTCGTAGGTGGGTTGTGGAATGCGTTTAGAATGGTGGGAGAGAGAAGCTGTCCCAAACCTGCCGTAGGTACCGCCCAGTGACAACGATAATGCAAAGGGAAGGGATAGCAGCATAGAAAATCCAACACCAAACTTTCGCCGTCCCGACTGTACTTTTTAGAAAGCTAAGTTTAATTTTATTTTGTCAATAACAAATTATTTCCTTCAAGTTTAAAGTAGGTATATTTGTTATTTATTACACCCAGATTCCGAACAAACTTAGGCTTACGTGTTACAAAATTTCAGATATATGATATATTATAATAAACAGCCAAAACAAAACAAATTAAATAACTTACCTCAGAGTATTACATTCATTACTTTTTTCATCTTTTGTCTCTCTCGGAGACATCCTCAGGAACTATACACTACATATAATACACATGTTGTTTAGGTCATCAGCCGAAAGGCTGGTTTGAACCAGAGGTTTTACTAAGAGGTAAACTCTAGAGGTTGAACCTCTAGAGGTTTTACTAAGTAAAACAAGGAGTGAGGTGGTTTACCATTGCCTTCCTCACTGAGTGAAAAATACGCTTATCAGCATGCCAGGCCCTCTGAAAAGCACAGATTTTCCACTCTGGAAATGACACCTTCACATCATTCACCACAGGGTCTGGCTGTATAATGAAATTCATTACTTTCAGAGGAAACAACTCTGATTAGTGTCGTTTACACCCCCACCTCTTCTGTTCTTAAATGATTCAGTCATTTAATTGGCTGACCATATGATAAGAAACAGAACTATTTATTTTAGCCCTGCAATGGACAGATTGAGTGTAAATAAATTGACACTCCACCTGTCTGTTAAGGGCAGATAATACACATATAATATTTAAAACAAATATGGTCGAAGACCACGTGAATTATTTACTATTGCACGGACCATGCCGCGCGCGGTTATTCGGCCGAATGACGGTATAATCATTTGTCCCCAGTTTTATTTTTTTATCGCGACTTTTTAACAATTTGAAATAATTTGTCGTTATCAAAGTTCTGTCTAGCTCTTCATTAAATTTCCCTTTTTAATTTTATATTTATAAATATAATATTTTTCCAGCTGCCATTATTTGTTACTATCGAAACATAATTCTAAAATTTCTAAATTATTTTCAAGACTTCTTATTTTATGCCCTTGCGTTAGCAGATGTACTGCCACATTAAAATTTTTACATTCCGTTTATAAATAAGCAGAATTATGCTCAGTAAATCGTTTTTTAAACGATCTATTAGTTTTTTCGATGTAACAAAAGTTACAGTCACTACAATTGATTTCATTTCTGCCCTGACATATTCCAGGGCAGATATATATTTTATAAATTTAAAAATAAAAAGAAAAATTTAATGAACAGCTAGACAGACTTTGATAACGACAAATTTTTTTTCAAATTGTTTCCAAGTCGCGATAAGAAATAAAACTAGGAACAAATGATTGTACCGGCATTCAGCCAAATAATCGCGCGTGACATGGTTGGTGCAATAGTAAATAATTGACTTGCTCTTCGACCATATTTGTTTTAAATGTTACTAGTGGACCCGTGCGAATAAATTCGCACAATAAGATGCAGATAAGGGAGACGGCATTAGTAAACCACCTCACTCCTCATTTTTACTTAGTTAAACCTCTATAGGTTCCGACCAGCCTTTCGGCTGTTGACCTAAACAACAACACAAATTTTCTTAAAAATATTTTATTATCAAAGGCCTTATATGAAACACTTACCATTGAATTTCAATGAAATTAACCATGACTTTCCTTATGATATTGTATTGTGTTCATATATTCATTAGTGTTCATTACGTGGGAGACCCGCTGTACGGTATTACAGAGCTATACGTTGTAAACAATATATTTTATTCTTTTTCATTTCGTAAAATGAAGCTCGAATTTAGCATGAATTTCAAGTTTAGAATTTTTTACCGAATCAGGAAAGAATACTCTTTAAAACCGTGTAAAAATTATAAAAATCCGTTCGGTAGAACTCTGTATTTAAGAGTTTAAAGAATTCGCATTTAAAATACATTGGAAGTGATTTTGCGTTTTAAATATATAGATTTGTGTTTAATGTGTAGTGTAGTTCCTGAGGATGTCTCCGAGAGAGACGAAAGATCTCCGAATGAATGTAATACGCTGAGGTGCGTGTTACATGTAATTTGTTTTGTTTTGGCTGTTCATTATAAATCATATATGTAGTGGGGCAAACAAACGAAAATTAATCTTTAATGAAATATTAATTTAGATATGTAGTCTGTAATATATGCGATCGTAACGATAAAGATTCTTCTTCTTCTTCTTCTTTTTACTATCAAGGATTAGGCAAAAGCCTGTTCTGGACTCACAAACCATCCACTACGTCTTCACAAACAAGAGACATTCCCATCCGTACATCTGGAACGATTAAGATTCTTTTAGTAAATTTTAAAGTTTATGAAAAAAAATATGAAATCTTCTAGTGGAATTTAAAATGTGGATTTAGTTCATTAACCCATTAACGTCGTGCGTGATCGTATGATCACGGGCAGACGCTTTCATCTTCTATAAGTTTTCTTGCCGAACATTTCGGTTTTTAATGTTGGTACGGGTGCTAATGTACGTGTAGGTGTCCTGGCGAATGTTTCCCTTTCATAACGTGTCTTTAGCTGATTTGAGTAAGGCACAATGGACAACGATTTCCATAACAAGTATGATGCGGCGGCATTCAGCGACTGCCGACTGACGAAAATATTTATTATTTCCTTATTGATGACTTTATATTTCTGTTATACAGTAATATGTAATGTACACATACCACTGTTGTTTTGTATAATGATATGCCTTTATTATTTTCTTCGTAAATGAATTTATTCCGCGTTATATGTCACTGTGATCATATGGACACGCTAGGCACTTGCTGGGTCAAATACCTTATACCGTTCATAAGAAGTAATTACTGTTCTTTTATAACTTTCAGGGGCTTATTTCTGCAAGAAGCGGTTGATTTGCTTGAATCCGATGATATTGGACATGTTGACAGTATTTTCATTGAACCACTTTCAATCAATGTTGACACTGATGAGGATTCTGGTGACGAAGATGGCGGCGGATATTTAGATAACTTGACTGGTAGGCAGTTAGCAAGTAATGTGGAAGTAGTAGTGACTGATTCTGCTCAGAATATAGATAAGTCTGTAAATGATAACGATAATGCCGTGCCTAATAATTAAAGCAATAAAATACGAGTATGTCTAGCAAATCCAAGAAAAAAAATTAAACGAGAAGTTTTGAATTGGAGTGATGAAGGTTTACCACCAAGAGCTACGGGAAATAGTCATCACATATTTAACAAAGTACAGACAGTTACCAATGGGGCCAGGACGTCCATCAATTTCAAAATTCAGTAAAATGAACTGTAGGGTAAGTGATGATATAAGATTAGATGGGCTTGGGCATCTCGTAAAACCATGCAATAGACGTCGCTGTGCTGGGTCCTGTACAAGTACTGTAAGAACGGAGTGCGTTAAATGTAATGTCGGATTATGTGTAAATAGTTTTATTTTATTTCACAGTAGATAAGTTAGTCATGTAACTACGGAACTTTTTAATATTTTATAATTCTTACACTAATCGTTTTATTAACAATTTTGCAATATTCACCTGTGTTTATGTTATTTTTATATTTTTATAAATATTTTGCACTTTTATTTTATACTTTATATTACGTATTTCTTACATTTTTTTATTTGTTTATAGTAGTTTCATACACGTATATGTTTTTCAACGAATTTAAACATTTGTTTCTTCTAATCTGTTTGTTATAGGATAAACAGACTATTTGTTATAAAATTATACCTAATTATTATTTTATAAAAAAAAAGTTTTATAAATAGACTACTAATATGTATTGTATTATAAGTAAGTAACGCATTTGTACAAAAAAATACATTTAAAATTGTTATTTTGAGGTTTATTTTACACAGAACCTAATGCGATACTATAATCTAAAAGTATCAATTTTCCGACCCCACAAGCGCCTAGCGTGTCCATATGATCACACCCCATATCTCACGTTTGGCTCCAGTTAATTAATTAATATTTCACAGATAATATGTCCTATATGTGTATTGTCATATGCACAAAAATTAAAAAGATCGGGTGAAAAAAAAAATTCGGCGTTAATGGGTTAAGGAATGAACGTTACGTTTTGTTTTATAAAATATGACCAGATCTTTATTTGGAATTAAAACACGTGTTGTATGACATAAATCCAAGCCAGCAGTAGCCTTGGGGGTGGAAACGCAATTTTTGAGAAATTTGAAAGGAGGCTTAAGGGTTAATTGCATTCGTAACGAGGACATCCGAACACTAACACGCGTAACTCGACGATAAAAAATTAACAATGAGAAATGCGGTACATGTGATTTAGTTTCTTTGACCGTTGCTTGATTTGAACATAAATATAGTACGACTATCTTCAGGGACAAATAATGGGTTCAACCACTGTTTTATTGGCTTGAGGATCATTTTGATAATTTACATATCCGTTGTCGTATAAAACAGAAAATAAAGTGTGTAAAATAACATACTCGTTTAATTATCATTTGCTTTACTTACATTGGAGTCACAACTAAGGATGCTCTCTTTGATGTTATAAAATATGAAATGCTCCATATAAATTACTTTTGTGCCAATTATTATAACAAATAATAATTGCAACAGTCACGTAATTTTCCTTTATGAGTAACACTAAATAAAGTTTATTATTTTCGATGGAGTTTCAGTAATGAAAAACTGTCGTAAACTGCAATAAACGTAAATTTATTTAGCACATAAATTTATCATTATTTTCATTACATTTTATAAAATTATATATTTATTTTTATTTTTTAAGTATTATTTCCGCGACGTTGATACTAACGTATTTTTTAAATATTTAATGAAGAAATATTAAGAATGTCTCCTTTTCAACAACAACTCTGGAGGCTCAAATTTGCACTCAATGCTCTAACCATTCTTTTACTGTAGGCTTTTCTTTTTTTCCATCAACCTAATACGCATCTTTCCTTCCTAGTCGAAGCCCTTGAAGTTGGTAGGCAGTATTCTGAAATTTTTCAGTCTATCATTTCTTATTTTCCAATATTTTTAATGTCGTTCCTGACGTCTTTAAACCACATACGACAAGGTTTATGGTATCCCAAATATATAATTTGTCAACAGTTTACTTTCATTTTCTGATCATTTCCATTAATCTTTCATATTTCTTGTATCATTATTTACTTCCTTGTAAACTACAGGGTTCGTCTTCTATCTTCAAACCCATTAACTTATTGATGATCTCTTACATTTTTCTGCGTCTCTTAGACTGGACTTCACAGTAATTTTAAAGCATTTACTTTCGTACAGACATTTTCCAGTACACTACTATTATGTATCTTCTTGGCTACTGTCGAAAATATTTTCTTCTTGTACAGGTTGTGTAACCCTCAAAAAGTAGCGGCCATCTTTCCTCGTCTGATGATATTTGCTCCCGTGTTATTAGGCTTCTGCTTTATCATCTCAAAAAGATTATTTAAAGCTGTTGAAATGGCCATGACAAAGGAGTTTAATAAAGTTCAATCTAGTTATACAACCTAACATTTATTTATGAATTAACATTAAACAAACATTTACCCTATATAGGTGTTTGGTAAGTATACTTATCAGTGGCATAAAGTTCGATTTTTTTATAAATAAGCTATGCATTTAAATCCTGTTGCCATTTAATGGTTTTAAAGATATTCTCTGTTAAGCAGGCTATCCACATTTTGAAATTAGTGCGCAGCGACCATTTTCTTCATGAGTTATACGAATGTGGTACGGATTCATAATAGTGTTCGCAACCGTGTTGTTTTGTTGTTACTTTTTTACAGTGCTTAGAATATTCCAATTTTTTACGGGAAAGCAAGCATTTATGCTAATATAAAGTTGAGATAAGTTATTCTACACATTTTTCTGTTATTTTGGACTACAAGTTGTTTCAATAACCATTCCTACCACTAAAAATGCGACTCCCATTTCAATAAACGTTCCTTGGTAAGTATACTTACCAGGGCTTAACATAAAACATAAATATCTTACTTACTTTTCTGGCACTAGAAATACATTATTCAAGTTCCTATAAAACAGAATTAACATTTTACAACATGTATATTTTCTTCCCTAGTACTGCCTTATAAAGGGTTAAAATGAAAAGACAAATGCGTAATGCATTGATCATTCAAAGGTACAGCAAATAAAAATAACTATATAAAAGGAAAATTAATCACAAAAACAATCTGAGTCTGGAACCTTATAGCAACCTCTAGGTCTGGAACACTCCCTAGAACTCACCGCTCCTAGAATTCTTCGCTAAATAGAAAGAAGTGGCTCAATTTCTTCTGGTCTTCATATTTAGCTTGTACATTTTCTAGAAACACATAAATAACGGTCAAAAAACCTCAGTCAACTTACCGACTAACGGAAGTTGTGAATACTAAATTACGGTAGTGCGCTAGATTGACTATTATCGGACAATTAACAAAAGCAGCTCATCACCTAATAAAAAGCATATCTGGTATTAAGCAGAATCCTTATTTTAAGTGAGTAGCTACATAAACATTTTCCCGTTCTAAAGAATTTTTTAATTACAATGAATACAATAAATAGATTAACAATTTACGTTCAACACCACTATTTGCACTATCTAAATTTCCAAAATTTGTAATATTATGTCTGCAAGTGACAGGAAGTGTTTCAATACAGTTATTTTTTAAATTTGTTTAAAGAAAATCTGTAGTTTCAATTTTTCTGTTGTTGTAATACTGCCAGTAAATTTAAAGTATATTTTATAATGAAACCAAGAGTTTGAAAACCCGTTTTAATTTTCTCGCCAGGCGAGAAAATTATGTTATGTGTCACTGTCGCCTCTTTATCAAGAACTGTGGTGCCGGCCGACAATGATTCTGACAATACCGAGGGACAGAAGCCAACAATGCTTCTGACAGAGTGAATAGATAAATGGCGGTAATGGAGAGATAGTAATCAGGCCACTGGTAAGTATATAAAGGAGACACTAATGAGCCCACTCTTCAATCCACTCTAGAGCTCTGGCCAGACAGCAGCCATCGGCATACGACTGCCGGACTCCGACGCAGAGCGGTCGACGACCCCGTATGAAATAAGATAACGCATTCGCTTGCCAATATGACACCGGATTCACTGTCATTGCTCGGTGCCGTGTGCGATGCACTCTGGAACTTCTTTCAGAAAATCATTATTTTGGAATCTGGAGTTATATTTGTTGAAATCTGTACTTCAAATTATTTTAATTCGCAAAATTTTCTCACACTCTTTTATGGACATTGAAGACGTGTTAACAAAATAGAAATTGAATATTAAGAAAATAACCCCCATTAAGTAAAGTCCGAAGTAGAGGACGCCATAAAATGTATGAGGTCTGGGAAGGCGGCAGGCCCGGATGATTTACAGGCAGAGTTCTTCAAGTTGCTCTGTATGAGAACATGACACTCTTGACGGGTATTTTTAACCAGATATACTCATCGGCCAAAATGCCTGTGGATTGGCTTAGGTCTGAATTTATCACCATACCTAAAAAGCCTGGATCTAAAGTGTGTGGGGATTATCGGCTCATCAGTCTGATGAGCCATTTTCTAAAATTATTCCTGAGAATAATACATAAAAGAATTTACAAGATATGTGAAGAACAAATAGCACTGAACCAGTTTGGTTTCTTAAGAGCAGTGGGCACTAGAGAGGCACTCTTTAGTATGCAAGTACTTTTTCAAAGATGCAGAGAAGTTAACTGCAATGTTTTTGCGTGCCTTATCGATTATGAAAAGGCGTTTGACCGGGTCAGACATGACCAAATGATGGAGATTCTCAAACAAACTGGACTGGATGGGAAGGATATATGGGTGATTGCCAACTTATACTGGAATCAATCGGCAGTGCTGAGAGTGGAAGAAGATCATACAGAGCAGGTCGAAATACGCCGTGGGGTTAGGCAGGGCTGTATTCTCTCGCCAGTACTTTTCAACCTCTATTCAGAGCACATCTTCAAGGAGGCCTTGCAGGATATAGAAGAGGGTATCTCAGTAAATGGTGTCAAACTAAATAATCTACGATATGCAGATGACACAATTTTGTTCGCTAATACAATAGAGGGACTGCAAAAACTAATGAACAGAATAACAGAAGTGAGCGAGAAATATGGCCTGGACATCAACATCGTCAAAACCAAATTAATGGTAATTAGCAGGGGGCTGATGACTGGTGTAAACCTATATATAAAACACGAAAGAATTGAGCGCGTGGAGAGGTATCCTATTTGGGCACTATTATTAATGAAGCCTGGGATAATGTGCAAGAGATCAAGTGCCGTATTGGTAAGGCGAGGAGTGTGTTTCACGCAATGAGTTCGGCGTTTAGGAGTCATGATCTCACTATGGGCACTAAGTTGCGACTCTTACGGTGTTACGTGTTTTCCGTGCTTCTGTATGGAGTGGAGACTTGGACGTTGACGAAGGCAACCACTGCTAAACTTGAAGCCTTCGAACTTTGGTTGTACAGAAGAATGTTGAAGATACCATGGACGGACAGGGTGACCAACACCGAGGTACTGCGCCGAATGAGCAAGGAACCGGAGGTAATAAACATCACAAAGTGTCGCAAGTTGGAATACCTTGGTCATATTATGAGGAACCACGGTAGATATGAACTGTTGCAGCGCATCCTGCAGGGTAGATTGGATGGTGGAAGACGGCCAGGCCGAAGAAGAATATCCTGGCTTGCTAACCTGAGGGACTGGTATGGACAAAGCTCAGCCCAACTTTTCCGCATTGCAGAGGACAGGACCAAGATAGCTATGATGGTAGCCAACGTTCGAACCGGACAGGCACGTTAAGAAGAAGAAGTAAAGTAATAAATTGAATAAAATCGAGTATCATTGTTAGTAATTATACAATTTTCCAGGGTAAAAATTAAAGGCAAACGCAGACCCGAGAGAAGGAAACTTTCATGGTTAATAAATACTTAAGACTGGACGAACATGAACACGGACACTTGTTTAGGGTAGTTCATGATAGAGAACGATTTACCAGAGTTTTGGCCGATCTTCATTAACGGAGTCGGCATTTTAAAAATGACGAATCATTTTTATCATTTTACAGTAATACCCATGATGAAACAACGTTAAATGTATTTTTTAATTCTTTCTAACAGATTGTTTAATCTATTTGTCAAGTGAAAGCTTTAAAGGCTACTATAGAATTATTGTAGTTAAATTCTATAAGGGCAAACTTATGTAAATAAATTACTTATATTTATTATTATTATTATTATTATTATTATTTATAGAAACTCTAAGAATAAAAAATAAATAAATCTATATATCAGAAGGTCTCGGGTTTGACTTCCGGCTAGTGTCTAGAAAGTTTTTACGTATTTAAAACCCTCTCATTGTGCTCTCTAACATGAATTAGTCTGATCCGAATATTAAACAAATTTTCTGTTTATTATTAACTTATATTTGTGTTTAAAAATGAATAAGCATTTTTATTAAACAGATTTCATTATTGCTTATTTTCGGTTAGACTCCATTTGATTTCTTCGTGCGGGTGAAGGTCACGCGTTTCTTCCCCTTCCCTTCCGCAAGATTTCTCCTCATACCCCTTACACTACTTCTACATTACTGAATTGAACTACTTCTTTTCTCTTTACGGACGAAAGTTTTGTCTATTAACGAGAAGAAATTTAATGGTTACTCTGATACACATAAGACATTAGGCCTACTATGATATGTGAAACGTTTTTATTTTACACAATATATTTTCCTAATTTTTGTGCTTAACTTTCGGATCGTTGGAACAGTTCTATCCTAATATTTCTTTATACAAACTGCACCTTAACAAAAACATCGCCAACCTTTTTACCTAAACGAAAAAAATGATTATTTATCTTTTATGTTTTAAAGCTTGCATACAGAAACTGGATTGTTACAAATTTGTATACGACTGAGAAATGAACTGTCACTTAACCTTTTATGTAATCTTGAGTGCCGTTCGCAAAGAATTAATTTCACACACAGTCGCAGTCACAAAGATCAACACACAGTCGCAGTTGTTTTATCGATAAAAAATGAAACGAAATCACTGATTTAAACTCAAAGTTAAATTTAAACAAATAAATAAAGACACTGAAAAATTTGTAACATGTTACACACAATCATTTCATAAGAGTCAATCATAAGAGTATCAAAAATCAAATAAATAGGCCTGTGTGTGGTGACAAACGTTCTGTAACATGTTTGTTTTTAAAACAATACATGTAAGCTTCATAAAGTCATAAAATATCACAGAGTCATTGCTGACGCATAGTATAATGACTGTGTTTCTATTTCAGTGACTTTTCTATTATTCCATATTACGTTGTATATACTATTACGTTGTATACTATTACGTTGTAATAGTGCGTACATATAATATCTATAATAACCATAAAACAATATTAATAACAATTATAACAATAATATAATACAAATTACACGACGTATAAACTATTATTATTAGCCTACATGTAACAAAATGTTTGTCTAAATATATGTCCGGATACGCTTCGTTGGCGAGTTATGCTGGCGAAAGATTTTGCCTTGATTCCTGGGCAAAGAGTGAAATAAAGCAATACTGAAATTTTCAGAAGGTAAATTTAGGAAAATTTTTAGTGGTTTCTTATGGTTTTTATTTAACCTGGGAAACTTAAAATAATGAGTCCCAGAACTGTATCGCTTTTAGTTTTTAAGAACACTACGTGAACACATTAAAGAGTAGGCTTAGAAAATATACTTTTTAAGTTTAGCGTAAAATAACTCAGTTAAATTGCGAATAAAAACACGAAACATTTAAATGAAAATTGTAAAGAATTTTATTCTAAAAAATGAGATAAATAACGTCTATGAAAATTAAACTCATTTGAGAAGTTTTTTTAATTACAAACAAAAGAAAAACTGGATTTAGATTTTTTCCATTGCAGTTTTCCTTTTGTTTGTTATTAAACTTCTCGAATGAGTTTAAGTTTATTTAAATAATACATTTATGTGTTGGTCTCGTCAGATGTTTTAAGCGTACGCTACTTGACGAAGTGAAATAATGTGAACCTGATGTAGGCGTAGGCACAAGTGCAAACACATACTCCGCGCTGCATCATTCAGACGACTGGTGGGGTAGGCGAGGTGAGGAAGTGGCATGACCTTCACCCGCACGTTGATTTCAAATGGATTATAGTATAAAAGATACAATATTTTCTGTTGTTTTATTGGATACAACATATGAAAACAACATATATCACCCTCGATTTTACAACTACAGTATTTATAAAACAACAGTTGTGAAACATCGTTTATTGGAATCTATTAAAGTTTTCGATCTCTTATTGTTTATCTTATTTCTTTTTCTGGCTGAACAAACGAAGCTTTGTTTAGCTGTTTTCAACGATTGAACTTATTTTGCAAAATGTATTCTATCGTCGGGTTTTCAAGTGTTTCTAAAAAGTATCATATCTTATGTTTCAATTTAAAAGTAGCGAGAAAATATTGAATTCATGAAACATTTTTCTTCTATAAGAAATTTTATTAATATTTTTGTGAACATCATATTTCTACTTTTAATATTCCTGTTGAATCGGAACGTTTAGAAACGTAACTGTCAAACAAAATGAATAGAAAATTAGACGTTTTTTCTTACAATAGTCTACTATTTCCAAGAATTGAGTACTTCAAAACATTTCTAAACTTTATGAAGGAATGTTACTATACACAATTCCCCTTTGTGTATTTCTCATAAAAAAATTCAGCTACACGTACAGTAAATTTTTTACTCCTGTAAATTTTCAGATGAAAATTCATGCACAAAATAATTATACTTAACTAAAAATGTATGCTTAGTAGTTTACGTACATCTAGTTTTCAAATAATAATTTCTGCATCACTTTTATCCATCTGTCATCTATTCTCAAAAAGTCGTCAATCATCATTCGTATCAAAATATTCAGTTGAACGACAGTCGTCATTTGATTCTATATAAACGTAAATTATTATTAACCACACAGTGTCTGTTTGTGCAGATGTGAATCTGTAAGCCTTTACCATAAATAGCGTCTTGGATCTTGATTGTTAGACTAGCAATTTACCTGGAGACCAAGCAATTTTAACACAGTAAGAAATATATTACTCTACTTTCTTTACTCGTTTAATATTGTTCATAATATTTTTTAAAAAACATACAAATAAATGAGCAAAAGTTAAAAAGTAGAATTAGGTCTTCATCATTTTATTACAGTCAATCGTACGTAGCAAGTCCTAGAAAATTGACATTCACGTATTATTGTTGTAGATAAACTAAAAATGTGTATCATGCTTTATGAGAGGCGTGCTCGCCTCTCATCATGCGGTCTTGGGTTCGAATCCCATTCAGGCACGGCATTTTTTCATACGTTACAAAAAAATCATTTCATCATTCACCGTCTGCATTAGCAGTAATTGCAGAATAGTCAGACGTTAAACAAAAAAAAAAAAATGCTTTATAATATTATTAATAATATGAATAAAACATTTAGACATACTGTTAATTGGAAAGTTATCGTAATTGTCTATTTTCTCATTGTGTTTCGTTAGACAATGTAATTTTATTACCTGTCGGGCATCAACTTTTTTTATTCACTAGTGGAATATTTTTCTTGTGTAGAGGGGATTCAGTTCACTTTATTATCTTATTTATTTCGATAATAGAATTTATTGAGTTTTTGTGTATTTATTCATTTGGAATATAATTTGTTTGTACAAATAAAAACAACCTGCTATCTTGTCGGGCAGTCAATAGTAAACATAAGGTTAGTAAAGTGTTCCTTTAAGTCGTGTGAAGTTAATAAATTTATAGAAACCGGTTTGTATTGTGAGTTGTGATAGCACGTTGTAGGCTATAGTGTAAGGGTTTATACCTGGCTGGCAGTTATTGTACTGTCGTTTTTTATTGGAAGTAGAATGAGTTTACTTTTTGATGGTGAATCACCATATTTTCGTTTTAGTAAATTTCGTTTAAGTCGTAACTTTTCAAAACAGTTGTAAGGAGACAAATTTAATGGACATCTGGATTTGTTTATATTTGAGTATATTGAAATAAATATAAATAATTCCAGCTGATTAAGATAAAATATTGAAAAATTATTTAATTTTCATTAACAAAATATGGTTACTAGGCAACTAAGAAGAAGAAATAAAATTGTAAATTATTTTAGTGTGGGGCTGGAGGCCAAAGCAAGCGAGCAGGTCCCACATTCGTTCTAAAAAATATATTAATATTAGAAGAGAATCTACTGAAAGTTGAAACAAAATACATAATTAAATAAGAAGGACGTTAAATGTTAATACATATAAATTGTTGTTGTTAGATTTTTTAACATTCA
Organism: Catonia carolina; assembly: GCA_035578175.1. Lineage (NCBI taxonomy): Eukaryota > Metazoa > Arthropoda > Insecta > Hemiptera > Achilidae > Catonia > Catonia carolina. The sequence continues at coordinate 5,406,103 of JAQMRL010000022.1, read as the reverse complement.
AATCAAATAAAACCAGTAAGTTGATTTAACAGTATTAAGAACAGGAGCATTATTTTAGAATTGCACTTAAACAATGAAACTTGTGATTGTAATTATGAAAATATATTAATTGATTAAAAATCATAATGTATTAATGTGAATAATGTTTTATTGAATGAAATAGGGGACAAGATAAATGAAAAACTTTATACATATAAAAACAAATAAACCTAGGCTATGAAAAACTTCAAAATTTAAATAAAACAATAACTATTTCATTAAAATTATCATATGTCTGTTTATTTTATAGCAAATTTTGCTAATCCCTCGTGGGCATAATTTAATCTTTTACGCAGTTTTTAATCAATGAGTCTATTATTCAGTTAAGAAGTTTGTTATTATTTTCTAGTAGTAGCAAACATCTCCAATAATTAATGTAAGTAATTAGCTTGTTCATAAATATTATTTGTCATAAACTTAAAACAAATATTTGTTATTTATAAACTCTAAATTTATTTATTGTACGATGAAAAATCACTATCAGTTAACACAAAAAAGAAACATCACATAACGACTTTAAGAACCAAAATCTTATGCGGCAGCGAAACCCTAGCGTTAATAGACGGGGGAGGAATCAAGGAAACCTGCAGAAAAGTAGAACGCAGGATACTCAGAACTTGCATAAACGAGAAACACAAGGTAGACAATCACTACAGACTTTTGCCTAACGATCAAGTCTACAGAGGCATAGAACCAATAACAGTGGCCACGCGCAAGAAACAGTTGTCGTACCATGGACATTTATAATAAGAACACCAAACACCAGACTTTCACGCAGAACAATTGACCATGCAATGAAACGAAAAACGGACGCTGGTAACGCATAATGTGGCACAAAGAAATCAAAAGGGATTTAAAAGATCTTGGATTAACTCGTGAAGATCTAACGGAAAAACCACCTAAATACAAACAGGTCATCAAGGGCTACAACCATCTCGTTACGACACTGAAAAGAGAGTATAAGAAGAGGGAATTTTCAGAAGCAGCCAAATAGTAGTGTGATCAAAACATGAGAGAATATCACGCTAAAAAGAGACTGAAAGCTTCCAAATTGACTAAAGTGGTCCATTGTGGCTAAACAAGCATTAAAAAGAAAAAAAAACACGGGAATAAATCTTACAATATTTTAGTTGCAATCGTTGTCGCTTAGTAGTTAAGAGTGCTAGGCTGCGCTGCACAGTGCAAAGCCGAAGGTACTGGGTATTTTTCCAGCCTAGTGTCTAGAATTATTAGGCCTTAACACCACCGTTTCTGTAACATGACCCAAAATATTCATTAATAACAAAAGCAGTGTTTTAAACAAAATTAAAAAAAAATTCAGTGCAATTTGAAAAGATCTGAATATTTATTTAAAGAAATACTTCATACTAAACCTTGTTTAAAACTTTATTGAAATATATACTTGCCATACTTTCGAAAAACTTCAATTATTTAAATAATTCATATTGAAGTAGCTGCTTTAATATTTCTTTATAATATATAGTATAATTACTTAAATAATGCAAAGGATTTGCATATAAAATTATAACTTTTTTGTTACAGTAAGGATAAATTACTACCCACTATCTCACGTAATATTCACAGATGTTTAACAATTTTCTACAGTAAAAGAAATTATATGTAAACGAAATGAGATCTGAATCATTGTAAAATTTAATGAACTCACAAGTAAGATGAGAAACCAAGATTCCTTAAAATTATACTTTTGTATAAATGTAACAAAGTAAACATTTAAAATTCCATTTATGTCAAAATTTGCATATTTTAATTGCTATTTCAGAACTATATATAGTTAATAAAAATAATAACAACGCAGTCTTAATTACACAATTCATAACTTTTGTAACCAGCAGATGTGAATGTTAATAGTATTCATTTATATATCTTAAAGAATATTCATTCCGTCATTTAAGTTATAATGGATATGGCTTTTCATTATTCATTTATTATTTGTTGTAATCACCCAACTTAGAATCATAAAAATTAGTCTATGATTTGAACAGATGTTGTTACAGAAGAGAAAGAAAGAATATGTTTCTTGTGTTACTTCTTTATTTTTCTGATTTTCAACTTACCCATTAGTTTAACCTAGGCTGAACTGATAAATAAAATTGTTTGTTGTCAACAAAACTAAAATATAATTACGAATGTATTTATATAAGTTTAATAAAAAACCAGTAACTTCATTATTTCTTTATTCTTAAAACTACGAAGTGACTTATTAATCAATGTGAACTTTACAGTTTCCCATACGCTGCGCGAACATGGTCCTTCACAAAATGCATGCCGGAGTGCCTGAATAACACACAAATTTCTATGAAAAGACTGATGCTAAATTTACTGAAAAACCAATTAAAAAACGAGGATATTTAATAAAATCTAAATTAGTAGATGTAAAACAGCACGTTGGAATCACTAAACTGGCGACGGTCCGGGGACACAATGGAGATGGATTATCACTGAAACACTGGAGTTCAGCAGCCTCTAAAAGTCCCTTTAAAAGCAGCCTCTAAAAGCTAGGAAAGAAAAGTAGAGGTCTCCATAAACACGGTAAAAAGACAACTTGAAACTGGTGGCCGGATTTAATTAGGCAACGGTAGTACAGAGCAGGGTATTGGTAAGGTAAAAACAGGGAGGAGGCGCATTTATAGAATACTGGGTGATTTTAGGTTGATAAAGAAGAAACAAAAAGAGAAACCAGTGATAGTATTCTATCATGGAGGTATCATGAATAGCGGTTTTAGGTTTGCAATTGTTGGCTAATATGGTGTATAAATAATGCATGATATATATAGAGTTCTAAACAAAAATAATAGACCTACTGATGTTTCGTCAGAAAATTGAATTTAATTGGATCATAATAGAAAACTCATTGCAGTTAATTTTACCATACTTTTCACGAGTTCAATATTGAGACCACATATAACTTAATACGTTTGTTTTTAATTTGTGAGAGAATATTTCCTTTTTATGTTTTTCGAGAGAGTTAAGTTTGATTGTTTTACCGAAAATCCAATACTTTTGAGAAAATTTGAGATTTAATTGGGTTTTTTTATTCTAAATACGTATTCTTCAAGTCAGGAGTCGTTTATGAAGTTGTAGTCCGAGATACTTGGAAAAGTCTGTTTGACGTAGCAGAATATTGTTTAGTGTCACTAAAGGACTAATTTCTTTTCTTAGCTTGATTGTAATGTATACGCTTTTTGTTTCATTGAATTTAATTCGCCAAACTTTCTGCCAGCGATAAATATTGTTTAGTTGTTCTTGTAGGCGTTTTTTTTTTGTTCTTGTGATTCAGTTTCCAGTGCTCCGTGTATTGTTTGAACACGAAATCAGAAATGGACCGACAATATAGTATTGCGGCTTAAACACTCTCTTAAGGAATTCCTGCTGAACAGGGAAAAACTGAAATCGTTCATCATTATTCAGTTAAGAAAGATTTAACAATATTGAAAAAAAGATGAGGGAATCGTTGCTTGACTTAAATCAAGATATGAGTATTTTATCAAACACGTCGCTGACGGCAAGAAGAACAGTGGAATAACATTTATTCCCTTGTAAGGTATTTTGAATATCAGAAACGACTTTGTGAATTTACTCGATGGGACAGTGACCCACCTGAATTCCGAATTGATAATTCAGAATTAGTTCAGATTTATCCAGGAAAATAATTATTGTTTATTAAAGAATATATTTTAAAAAACTTTGAGAAGATTGACAAATCATCCCGAAACCCCATCTGTACTTATGGAACCAACAATTTATGGAACAACTTATAACATCAACATAATTCGTAGGTTCCTATTAATGTATTTACGCACTATCACTGACTTTCCCATGAACATAAAAAGATCTCTTCAGCAAACTAACAGTTAAGAAAGCAATAGCACGATATAATTTAATATACGCCCATAACATGATGATGGAATATTAATTTTTTGCACTCGATCTGCTAGTTCCAATGCTAAAAAAATAGTTCCGTTTCTTATCACATGATCAGCCAATTATATGACTGAAACATTTAAGAACAGAAGAGGTGGAGGTGTAAAAGGCACTAGTCACAGTTATCTCATCTGAGTGTTATGAATTTCATTATAGAGCCAAAACTTTGGTGAATGAAGTGAAGGTTTCATTTGCAGGGTGGAAAGTAAATGCTTTTCAGAGAGCCTGGAATGCCCATCGGCATCGGATTTCATATCCAAATTCTGCATTGAAAGTTATTTGTAATTATTTAACTAATCAAAGATATCGCACCATTTTTTAAAAAATACTGAAATACTTTTCATTATCCCAATATTCAGTTAATTTCATATTCAACCCATCCACTGGTGTTTTATACTAAGCACAACGAACTTTCTATTTCTACTACTAATTTGATTTTATTAGTAAAGCAAATAAAATGCTAATAAAAAGCTAATAAACGTGTGAACCTATGCGAAAAATTAAACGATTTCATATAAATCATGCAAAACTCTCAAAAATCAAAGAGGTAGTACAATTTTTAAAAAAGGGTATAATAATATTATTCATTTATTTTCATGTTCTCCCCTTCTAGTAGTAATTCATACTAATATCAACAAAATTCCTGGTATTACTGCAGATTGGGTTTGTTTGTAGACCTTGATTTAGTTTTCAACATGTAAGTTTGTTTGAAAAGTTAAACACTATAATTGTTGTTTTCTGTAAAGCGCAGCGACCGGGCAGTTAGTAGTTTGACGAATAAAATTCAGCGATTCATTCATATATAAAATTATTTTGGACGCTCAAGCATCAGACTCACCAGCTGAAAGAACCTATTTTAACTGGAATAGCTTTTAAGGACAATAAAAGTTTAATGTCTAAATAATAGTTCTTTGATACATAAGATCATTAACAACAATAGTTAAGACAATGGGGACAGTGAAATTAAATTCATTTTGTACCGTTTTATATTACTATAAAATATTTTATTTTTATTTTTTAACTTTTGTAATCGAATAAATCACTTAGCGTCATTAAGTAACGAGGATTGTGTACTGATGCGAACAGCATTCTTTTTCAAATCTGTCGACAGTTTCTTTTTATGTTGAACAATGTTGTACATTAGTCGTTGATTACTGCACTCCTGCATCACCCAAATCCACCTTTCTTTGAGTCACTTTGCAGCATGGCACTTCAATTTCCGCAAAACAATAGAAAAGGAGTTGCCTTTGTTACCGCCTGTTTGTGTTCCGGCTGTCATCGACGAAACAACGAAACAAAACGTTCCCTTAATAATTGTACCTTTCAATAAAAAGAACACAAGTTTTTATTTTTTACCAACTTTGAAAAAATAATATAGGATCTGTTGTGACTTTTTACATTTTAAATATTATTTTGAATTATAAACTTTTTATGCATATAATTTATTTAATTTGTGTCATATAATAATAAAAATAATTTGTGTCAGAAACAACAAAATTGACATCAGAAGTAATTTTATAGGTATAGTTGAACATTTTATGTATTTAGGCAAGACCTATAATTACAAATGCAAGGAATAAGTTGCCTGGAACGAGAGAATCGCCAAACTCACCATAGGACAACATCTCACCAAAAACACATACAGGAAAAATGACTATCAATACAAACCAAACTTAAACTCTACAAATCATTTCTTAGATCTCAAGTTATGTACGGAAGTGAAACTCTCTTCAGCATCGGCAGTGGGGGAATCAAAGAGAAACTTAAAAAGTCGGAAAAAGAATCTCAAGAACTTGTATTAACAAAAACACCAAATCGATGAACAATACAGGCTTTTACCCAAAAAACAAGTCTACAAAGACAAAGAACCAGTCACAATTACAATGAGGAAAAAAAATCGCAGTGACGAATTTTACACTGGACCAATCTCGTGAGTTAGTATAATTTTCTATATTTTTATTCTGTAATGTGTGTACGATTCCAATTCGTTAAATTTAAGAACAATAATCAATGCCATGGCCTAATGAGATAAATATCATAAATATGTATTTATTTGACGTGTAAATAAGCTGAAGTCTTGTAGAGACACAGACCGACCATTCACGGGAGAGTATGGTTAGTAAAACTTCAACCATTTATGTACACCAGTAAACACTGTCTTGTATTAAAAAGTAACTTACCTTTATTAAGGTTAGAACAACGGAACCCTCGTCTCCAAAAATCACCTGTTAAATAGCGGCCTCACAGCAACCACTTTATCACTAGATTAATCCGGTTAGATTGGTTCGACATAAACGGATTTATTTGATGGTTATACCGTAGGCTTAACAGCTGACAGGTTTAAAGTTTTGTTTTGTTTAAAAAAAAATGTTATTAAAAAAATTATATTCTATTCATATCTTCAGATAATTATATAACATATCTGTAATTACATACTGCAATTAGTAGTAATATATTAATTTATATATGATATTACTAATTAATATATTATATTATATTAATATATTACATTAATTAGTTTATTACTATATATAAATATGGGAAATAATGCAAAAGTTAATAGTACCTAAAAAACTTCCACTAAATTTGAATGATAATTAGATGATTAGTTTTCACGAGTAATAAATTAACCAATAAACTTCAAAATGAGGATAGAATAATTGTGCAGTGATTGACCTATCTGATGGGGATCTACAGCTTCAGGCGAGTTTAAATTGGTGCTGGCGCCTGGGGTCTGGACAGTAGAGCTAAACAATTAGAATTGCTGTCCGCTGGATAAATGGGAGCGCATCCTGTTAAACTTTGCAGCAAGACATTCAGCTGCCCGCTCCAAACCTATCTCATCCCATCACCTGAGCACAATATAATATGTATATATATAGTTAGTTCTAGTCTGGTTTAAACTCAAAATGGACACTGACAGTGTAGAATACAAGCTGAGAGAAACTTTCGTTTTAATGGAATTACTACTCGAAATGCCCACTGTTAGATTTTACGTTTTCTACATTTCGCAATAATCATAAATTCGTAAAAACATACACTGGGGTGTTCCGTAGCGTCTTAATTATCTTTGTTAAATACACGTAGAAAGTTACAAACTACACTAAACATGGTAAACCGTGTGATTTTTTTTATTTAAATAATAACATAAAATATAAACTAAATAATACGTACATAAATATATTTTATACAACTAGAATACAGTCATAACTATTGGAATTAACCATTAAATAATAAATTTTATTTTACTACTCGTAATATGTTTTTTTTGCATTTTTGATTTTTCTGTTTTATTATATTGTAATAAGTGATGTCCAAGGGTTAAATTGTTTTTTAGCAGCTATTATTGTAGAATTCTAATTATTACTGAGGTTTTTTGTTGTAATTTGAGTAATTCTTATCCAAGCACGGGGCTTGCTCTTTTGGAGGAGTAAAAACGAAAAAAAGGAATAAAAAATACAGTAAAATCTGCATAATCCGATTCTCACAAGGAAGGACTATGTTAGCGTTATGTGTGTTGTTTAGGTTATCAGTCAAAAGCCTGGTTTAAACCTCTAGAGGCTTTACTAAGTAAAACGAGGAGTGAGGTGGTTTACAATAATTGTCTTTCTCACTGATTGGAAAAGTATGCTTATCAGCATCGCAAGTCCTTTGTAAAGCATCTACTTTCCGCCTTGCAAATGACACTTCACTTCATTCACCATAGAGTCCGGCTGTGTAATTATGAAAATTAATTACTCTCAGAGGAGATAACTCTGACGAGAGTCTTTTATACCTTTACCTCTTCTGTTCTTAAAACGTTCAGTCATATAATTGGCTGGCCATGTGATAAGAAAGAGAAATATTTTTTATAGCTCTCGAACTAGCAGATCGAGTGCAAATATTTTACCACTCCACCTGCCTGTTATAGTCATGTTAGCGTAGCTAATAAATGGGGAAACGCCATAGCCGGATAACAAGAGTAGTATAGGTCTGTTTCTAAGGAAACGTGTTTTTTGAAAAACTACGTACTGATCATCCGCAGTTTATAAATAACGCATTTTTTATTTTTATTTGCAACCATAACGTTTTTCATTTTTAAGATTCACGTGTTTAGCTTCTAGTATTGCAATAACGTTTCAATGTTTTGTACATACAATATTACTATTGTTATAATATTGTGATAAATCCGTATGTTTGTATGCGATTGAGTGCCTTAGAATGACCGGGAAGTCTGGTATATGCAAAGTAGAGCACGTTGAGAGAACGATTCTCCGTAATGGGTCCGAAGTTAGTAGACGGAGAACGTAGGCTGTGATATCGAGAAGAAATGTACAAAGAAAATGAACGATTAATGGAAACGATTATAAAAAGAAAATTAAATTTTTACGAACACCTGTTTATAATAGATGACAAATGGTTGCAAAACAAATTTTTAAGACACTATCAATAGATTTTAGGTATCGTATTTGCTTTTTTTGCCTATTACAGAGGTGGAGCGTCAAATAAATTTCACTCAATTTGTTAGTTGCAGGGCTAAAATAAATAGTTCTGTTTCTTATCACATGAACAGCCAATTAAATGACTGAATCATTTAAGAACAGAAGAGGCAGAGGTGTAAAAGAAACTAATCAGAGTAATCTCCTCTAAAAGTAATGACTTTCATTAAACAGCCAGACCCTGTGGTGAATGAACTGAATGTGCCATTTGCAGAGTGAGAATATTTACTTTTCAGAGGGCCCGGCATGCTGATAATCATACTTTTCCACTCAGTGAGGAAGGCATGGTAAACCACCTTACTCCTCGTTTTACTTAGTAAACCCTATACAGGTTAAAACCAGCCTTTCAGTCGATGACCTTAACAACAACATAAATGCTTTCAAAAAGTCAGAAAGGATATTGAGAAAACCGAAATAAACCGAGAAAACTTAATGAACCGAACCAAATTTAGACAAATAATTACGAACTTCAAGGGCTTCCATGAAAAGAAAAAACCGAACACCCGATGGACAGAAAACTAAATAAAAGCGTATAGTGGGTGAATGGTGAGGATGTGGGTTCCAAAATTAAATCTAATGTTACCTCACGTGATCTAATTGGCCCTATATACGAGAAAAACCCAGTGTTTAATTTTACGTCAATTAAGAAATTAAATAAATTTACAGGAAAAATTCAATACAAATAAAAATATAAATTACATTATTACATTTTCTTCGTGATAATATTTTGTATTAATTAAAAAGAAACTGTGTGTAATAATTGGGATTTGGAGCTTATTAAGTGAGTGTACCTAAATAGATTTTTTTACTTCCTTCAAGGACTTAAAACAACCGCGGGTTAAACAGGAAATCGTATTAACCGTGAGCGTTTTAAGCCAGTCTATGAAAAGCTTTGTTGAGAATGAAAGATCGTAGCCTACTATAAAAAGTAATATATGACGACACCTATCTGTTTATAATAAATGTTTTTTAAGAAATTTACCACCAAGTAACTTAGTACGACAAATAACTTAGTTGTACTATTTTTTTTACCTTCCAAAGTGATCTTAGTAAAAAGTATAGCGCTTTTATCGGAATTTTGTCACCATTTTTATTTTTCTGTTAAATTTTTATAATTCAGATAGAAATTTTTTATCTAACTTTGCTGTGAAGAGCAAACACAGTACTTCGACATAAAAGTTTGAGATCTAATACGTAAAAAAATTGTCAGTAAATAAGTTACAAAACAAAATTGAAGCCTGTTAAATACCTGGAAAATCAGTTTACCTCAGTCTTTTATAAAATAATTTTTAAATATATTTATCTCAAATTAAACTATAAAACTTACAATAACAAACTTTAACATAAATGGCTTTAGATTTATACTTATCTTTGTAAATTTAACCCAAAAATTACATAAATATTTATCGTGGGTATTAATATTTTAAAATAATAAGTTCTAACTTAAAATTAGGCGAACTTTTAAAGAAACTGTTTCAACTTCTTTATATTGACTTAACAATTATATTTAATTAAACAATACACTTGTTCGCAGCAGCATAATTAAAAATTAGGCTGCCCTAGAGGCATAATGTTTTGCGTTCTGGTTCTTAACGCGGATAGTTCCAGTTTGAACCTAAATGGATTAAAGAATAAAATAAATCCTTATAAACAAATAAAAACAAATTGATGACACACAAAGTTCTTGTAACCCTCTTAATTAGAATGTATAAGTCATTAATTAGTTGTTACGTACACTAATTTGAGTCAAATTATATACAACAAAATTATTAAGGTATTCTAAAATATCTTTCTATTCAATTTTGCAAAAGGACTAAACTGCGTCTTCAAGAACCTGTGCTTAGTTTTTTCCTAGTAGTTGTTTAGGATGGGTTAGAGACGTTCATTAATAGAAGTGTTATTAAAAATTATTAATAACAATCGTGAGACAAGCCTGATTTGGTAGATATATAATACTCAGAAGGTTAACGTAAATTAACTTGAATGGTGTTGTTTGCTTGAACAAATTAAGGAATTTGAGTGTGAAGATCGTATGATCGTAAGAAACGGTGGACAGTGGTGTTGGTGGGCGGCAAAACGCTAAATGACAGACAGTTGAGATTAGGTTTAAATATTAAAGTATTGTAGTAAATAACAGATCACGGACAATCGCCATAAACCATATTTTTTGGATTCAGGCAGTCTGAAAACGTGTATATCCGGTGAAAACTCGATTTTGAAAAATCTACATGAAAATAATACTTCCTTTCATATATGTTCATGTAGGCCTAGGCAAGAGAAAGTGAAAACCATCCCTAAATATTCAGTTTGATGAAATTACCTGTGAAATGATAATATTCACTCTTGTCTAAGCCACGATAATACATATTATCTGCCAGATCAGAACGCAATGTGTGGTTAAATATCTTGAGGCCAGGGTGATGTGATATCTTGACTTATGATTTCACAGGTGACTAACTTGGAAGCATCATCTGGGTACGAAACATTTAGAACTTAACTGCCGCCAGTAGCTACTTTTCTGCTTAATTTACCCTCGATCAAGATTGAACCTCCGCTCCAAGATTTAAATATGCAAATCCCTATTATGACCAATCTGGACTTATAGTGTCCAGCTCTTTGGAATAGCGGCAGATAGTAATTTAAAAGTCGATCCAGGCCTTTCATCAAAATTATGAAGACTTTTTTCTGGCGCTCCTTTTTATGTAAGCAATAACACTTTCCACGACGATTTTAAAATTCTTACAGTAAAGAGCTAACCACGTTCTTGTATAGTAAATTTCACGAAAGACTAGATGACCAAACCAACTAGCCCGTGATCTAGCTAATTAACTATGCGTCGTTTAAAGCGAAAATGGAGTAGAGACCTCTTGTCTGAATAACGGAAAATACCCGAATTTTCGATCGAAGAATGCATCACTGAGTAACTCATCTCCTTAAACTGAAATTCCTCACCACTATTTAAATATCAAATACGGAAGTTGGGCAGCTCCATGTACAGTACCGTAATAAAAATTAAAGACAAAAAAAATATCTTGAGTCCCACACATTGTTTTTATTGATAATTCTATGGGACAAACTTTTAATTGTATAAAATAATTCTGAAAATTAATAAGTTGATTTATTATAAATTTATTCTTTGGCTTCAATCCTCCCAATTGTATGCAAACATCAAGTAGGCGCATTCAAGAGATTACCTGCAACAACATTATTATAGCCTATAGTTATTTGTCGAGTCTCATAGAAGTATCTTGTACCGCTAGCTGTAAAAATACTTGAAAATTCAATTTTTGGGTACTATAAATATATTAAGTTAGATGAGATTTATCGTCAAATTCAACGTGAGATAGAATAAGGAATCGTACAGTTAGAAAATTTGACACCTTTCTGTAGTACTTCCTTAACTAAATCCTCTTGATTTAAACGGTGATACGATTTCGAAGAACCGTCACTCGAAACTTCCCCTCTATCCAGCAAACTCGAATTCATTAATTTTGATCAACTTAACAGGAATATTGATGGTGTTTTGTAGGAATCTACTAACTTAGTGCAACGAACCTACGGAAACATTATGACTTTATTCCAACAGTTGTAAAATTATTAAAACTATCAGGTTTATAGATTAAAAAAACTTGACAGCTAAGGGATAGTGAAAATGAATCTAAAATTATTTAGTAGGCTACGACAGGGAATCTGACATACTACTACAATAGGAAATCATATTTTTGAACCATTGAGGAACTTTCGGCCTAAATAATTCATGTTTTTAACAAAATCTCTTGAAGTTCAAACAGATCTTTAGCTTTTGACTTTTGATCTGTGTTCTTTCTCCTGTTCGCTTAAATATGATCACGCTCAGATTGCGTGCTGGCTGTTTCGCTGCACCATGCATTGCAACCACCTGGTGCGTAATTGAATGCTACTTTTACCGAGGAGAAAATTTAGCACAAGACTTATATTTTGTTTCAACTTCGGTAGAGGAAGGGTATTATAGTAATCTACACTTGCAGAACATTTAGATTTGAAGATTTTTATGTTGTATACTTGACATGGAAAGAGGTTTTTATTGAAGCAACCCCAAGGTTCAAAAGTGTTCAATTTATATAAACAGAATAAAATTTGGTTTGGATGAGGTATGAAAAAAATGTAGATAGTGTTGAATCTAATGAACTAAAAGATCTCTACTCTACAGTTTTCAAAGATATCGTAACTTAGAAACTGTCTGATAGATTAATTTTGAATAATTCCGTTCGCTGACGATGTCGCTGATAGTTGCCAACTAATTTTACATATTTTTTGCTGTCCTTAACAAGGTGCCTTTTCAGAATCTTGTAATATTGAGTTTGACACATTGAACGAAGCTCCAATTGCGATTCTCGGAGATTTATACTATTGAAAAATTTGAACTTTGATGACCGTGTTTATTCTGCATTCAAATCAATTGAAATCTCCAAGGCTAAATAGGAATCAGCATTGATTATTATGACAATAATGTATAGCCTTTTGGAATACGAGATCGAAAATTTAGCAGCCTTGTACTATTGATATGAACAAAATTAAAATGTAAAATATTCTTTAAATTTTAATATTTTACGAGATCATTAATTATTGTTAAAGTGCAAAAGTAATTTCATGCAATATGAGTTCCATATACTGTTGAATGTGAAAGTGCAAACGTATCTGTTATATAAACGTCCTTTTTTGTTAGCAAAACATTGAATCGTTGAATTGTGAAATTTTGCTTGCATATTTAATGTTGAAAACAATATTTTTTAGATAGTATTGTTTGGAAGCATTAAGCCTAACCCATTTGTTCTTTTAATATAAAAAACCTTTTCGTAAATAGGTTTGCCTTTAATCCCGTTTAATGCTTCCTCACTAACGCCTCGGTTCCATTAATCTTAACAGTTTTCTCGCTGCACTTCTCACAAACATCCGACGTTCCCATCCGCCGGAAAATTCTAATACAGGATTATAAGAATTATATTAAATTCATTTGACAATATTCTTTACAGTTTTTCTTTTTTAATAAAATAAATTATGCTTAAACATGTCTGGTTTTTTTAAAAAAGTAATCAATAAGAGCAAACAAAAAATTTCTAAATCCTTTAAAATTACAGAGGAAATTAGGGTAACTCCACTTTATTCGTTATCCTTGGGTTATATAATAAAATTCACTTAATAAAAACACAATTACGTTAAGTAATATTTACGTACTAATTATTAACCACATAGCACTTAAAATACACTTAAATATTAATCCTCCCATCTTCTCTAAATAAAACACTGCATCTTTATTTCTATCGACAACATAGACTCATCAACCTCTTCATTTTTTTGTACTCACTGGCTGTACTTAATGTCTGAACTGCCAGCTCGGTATGAACATTTTCATACCAAAGCCTGTCTTATCTTAATAACCTTTCACAGCCTGAAGGAATCGTTTTTTATGCTGCCTGTCGTCCCTTATCCTCTCTTGAACCTATAGTCCAGATTTTACTTCCATAATTTAATATGTGAACTACTTCAGTTTGTAAGTCTTAAGCAGTTCCCAAATTGGCTTAAGATGAAATCTGGACTACAAGTTCAAGAGGAAAACTGGGAAAAGAATTGAGATGGTTTAGTTTTCTCGAAAGGTTGTTGAGAGTTCAAACACTTAATAAAAATGAGTGAGTACAGAATCAGATGAAAAAATCATTTTCAATGGTAGCTCCCAGAACGAAATTCTCTCAAAATACTGTGGAAAATGGGGTGTGGGTAGAGCTAAAAAAAATTCTGAGAGGGGATTTTCTGTTTGGCGTGAACTGGAACAACCATGTATGCCGACAAATATGGTATATGTCGAAATAACGACATTGATATTTTTAAACTCGTCTTACGCTCCTTTAAGGAAATAGTCTCACGTATTTTCATTAAAAATTTTTAAGTTGGTTTTAAATCTGTAAGAACCTAAAAACTTAAATTTTGGTCAGCGAGGAATAGCCTCTATGACAAGTTGTCGGGTGAATCAAGTAGCCCAGCAGTGTAATAAAGTTACATTGGACTACCTGATAAGATAAATATTCCGTTCTCATCTACGTTACGGGTCGTTATTATTATTATTTTAAATTATTGTTTCTAATTTGTTTGTAGAGTAAATTTTTTGATTGTTTGTGTTATGATATTTATTGACACTATACATGATATGACTATATGTTATGATATTTATTTATTTATTTATTTAGTTAATTTACAAGTGTTTTCTGATTATGTCTTGGCTCCCTTTAGTCTACGATAGGTGTGTAGCAAGTTAAGGATTTCGTTCTGTTCTGCTCCCTCTCTTCCACTATGTAGGTCCGCCCCGCTTCCCTGTTTGTATTTTTTTTATTGCTCCTCAAAAACTAGGGATGGCTATAAGGGGTAATTTGGAGGCCATAAAAAAAATTGCAAACTACCAAAATGACCTAAGGCTAAAACTCAGACTACAATAATAGCATCAATACCTTTTTTATTTTCAATTCTGTATGAGTAAAAATTAAATAAATAAATATATATATATATATATATATTATATTCTTTACTATCGTTTTATCCCAAACAAAATTGCTATAAAAAATCATTGGATATTAGGAATACTTTTCATATATAGAATTGTGGCAACGTGTGCCCTATAAACTTGGGTAAACAAAAAAAACTGTCCAAACTTGTGTACGTAACCAAAAAATAAATTAATGAATAAAGGTGTTTCTTTCCAAGCGGGATTATTTACTCATTAATACAATATTCACGGTTATAAAGAGGAAAAAGAAAACACTGATCCATTCAACGTATTTGGTTTATTTACTGAATAGTTCATGCGAAATAATTCTCGTATGTTCAATAAGAAAAACTCAAAGTTTAGTAATAAAAGTGTTAAAAAAACAATTCATTCTTTTAGAAACGCAACGCCTTGTGTGTTTGAAATTCAAATATTTAAACAGTCAATACATGAGTTAAAAGAATACGACAAACGCAGATGTCGCTATTAGGTTTGCATGTAACACACTACTTTGTGAAGTAGGCTAACGTTAAAAAGTCGTGAAAGTAAAAACCAACGAACGAAAAGGAAATTTGATTTTCGTTTAAACGATTGAGAAATTCATTAGACTACATAAAAGTTTTTGGGAATTTTTCGTGATGCAATTTCCTTCGTTAGTTAAATAAACTTAAGTTAACAAAAGCTGTAATTGAGCTTTCAACATCGATCTCTGGAAAATGAAATTGTAGTGTTTGTTGTAATATCAGTTACAATAGAGGATACTTAACATTTTCGATTTTGTTGTAATCTTTGGAGATAATGAATAATAAAATGATTGTAAAAGTATTACGAAACTACTTTTAAATATTTAATATTAAAATATAAAATAACAACGGATTTATTATAAGAATAGAGCTAACAAATTTACATCGTTCTCATTTTCGTGGATTGATCCACTCCTTGTTTTACAGTTTTTACTAAATACAAGTACTTAAGTCATTGTACGTCCTTGGGATATTCTAAAATAAATAATATGGTTTTAATTTGATGCTACCTAGTTCGCTCCCATAAGGGTTTCATATTTTTTGATCTGGCTGCCTTAATTTTCTGTCATTATGTAATTGGGTTTCCTTTTCTAAAAGAGGAAATTGATTGAGCTTATTTTAAAGAGCTGCTTCTCGTCTCGTATTTATCTTATCCTAGTCCTTAATGTCAGACTTTTTTTGGATCTAATTATTTTAGGTTTTGTTCTTGAGTCAGTATTTCAAGAACTCTTTAGTGAACCATGTGTCAGGTAGACCGCAAAGGTTACCGAAACAGGTAACTTTAATTTTTCTCATTGCATCGATTATCCACTTAGTTTTATTGTAGGCCATATTGTGCGGATTATCCAACATTTGCCGTAAATTTGTTAGGTATTTAAAATTGATAGTTAACTATTTTACTCTTTTGTAATTTTTTTAGAGTTTGTCAGTAGTTGATTAAATTCAGTTTAAAACTAGTTCAACACACTTATATATTCACACATTATTATAAAATTCATGTGCACTTTTGTAGTATATAAAATGTATTATTTACAGAGTGACTCTTCTTCCTACGGTACTAGGAACTACTACCTAATTATTTCGGCAACAGAATCTAGAGAAAAAAAGTACGAAAAATGTTTTATAAACATAAGTCTGAAAACGCTTTATTTTCGAGTTAAGGCTAGCGGGTTTTGCTCTGATTTCTTCTCCAATGGTAAAGTTATGTAATACTTCTAGGAACCCAAATTTAAAAGTAACTTTTGTGGTTTTATAGAATGTTTTTTAAACTGAGCAATTGAAAAATGGTCGGAAAAATTTAATTTATTTTATTTTCAAGGAAATTAGCATAAAAAAATTGATAGAAAAAATCATTTGTTTAGGTTATGCATAAATTTACTTTGCATTGTCAATAAATAAATAATGTTGAGCAAAATTTGTAGAGAATTTTAGTTTACAAGATATGATGTAAATAAACCAATAGAAAACAAATGAAAGTTGAAAAATGTTGACGTTTATTTTATAACAAACCAAACCAAAACTTGCCAGAAAAATGATATTAAAAATTTATAGACTGTTTATGAATATTTATAGAACATCTCATGCCATTGTTGACATAGAAGAATGTAAGTACGTTTAAAAGTAGCCTACAACCACCCACTCAAAATTGTCATTTAATTTAGTAGTTATTTACCTTTATGTCCCATTCTTCTACACATTAATGCTACTGCCATTGACTAAGGGTAACAGATAGAAATTAGTGATAAAGATTAAATGAGATTTGAATTAATTATGAACCTGGGGCCTCTGATACGAAAGCAAGTTGCGCTGATTATTGCACAGATGAGCCATCCATGCATTGAAATAGTAGATTGTATAAAATCATAGATTTTTTTTGTTTCTACTTCTAAATGTTGTGCAAATTAAGGTTAATTCAACTGTCAACAACGATAAATGAAAATTATTGAAAAAGGTAATTTACTACCGGGCCTGTAATTAAACCTGATACCGTAAGCATAGAAACCAACTGCTGTCACCACAACACCAATTTTCAGAATTTGGAATGCCTCTTCAAAGCCATTGTTGATGTTCAATATTACTATGGCCGATAACAACCGAATTGGATATAAAACCAATGGAAAAATAATCCAGGCCTTCAACTGTTAAGTAGGAGAACGTGACAGGTGGTATTTACCGTGCTCAAACAGTGGCTTTGAACAGGTAGTTTTTTTTTTAAATTAGCTGGGAATCGAACTAGATTATTCTTAAATTATTTTGCTGATTATATAAACTGTATGTGTAATACAAGTTTCTGACCAGTTTTTATTTTTTGAATGTAAAGAGTTGCGTTTTTTTATTTTTAGTTGGATACAGCAAGTTGATCAAAAAATTAAAGAGAAGAAGTTTTCTGAAAGATCCAACACCCGGTCAGTGCGGTTTAGAAACTTTCATTTTGTAAGTTTGTGAATTAATTCTCCATGGTAATGCGAACAGCAACAGTATCATAATTAAAATGACTAATGCGTTATGGGATTGGATTGTTTAATCTAAAACAGTTATTTATTGACCAGGTTCTATAATTATCTCTCCTTCTTTACCAATTAACATATTACATGTTCAATTTTAAGCAACTGTCAATTACACCGATAGCAAACATACCATTGAGCGTACCATAGTTTGTTTATCAAATGTTAACCAGGAATGTGTACGAGTAGAACCCATGCCTATTTTGCGTTCGTAAAATAAATGTCGGTTTAGAATCATGTTAATGTATTGAGTGAAATATTTTGTGTTCTAGTAAATTTCCATAGTTGGGCTAATACAAACATAATAGTGAACATGGTTACACGCAAAACACTCTCAAAATAAATGTAACGATAATTTCGTCGATTTTCATACCGTTGAATTTAGTTTAAAATCCTTGCAGAAGTGAAACTCAACGTAGTATAAAGATGCATTATAAATATTTAAATTAATTTACGTAAATATTATTAACTAATTTAAAGTGAAAAATAAACAAGGTAATTAAAAGTATTTTTTGTCATGAAATTTTATTACGGTACTGTACATTGAGCTGCAGAATTTCCGTATATCGTTATCAATGATAGTGAGGAATTTCGCTTTAAGGAGAAGAGGTACCCAGTGGTACATCTCCGTTTATAACTACAGGTAATATCCGTTAGTTAGACCAAGATCAAGTAGAGACCAAGGTCTCTACTCCATTTTCGCTTTAGACGTCGCACTGGTGGGAAGTTCCTTGTAGCTAGATCACGGGCTAATTGGTTTGGATGGACATCTAGTCGTTCGTGAAATTTACTATACAAGGATGCGGTTAGCTCCTTTACTGTCAGAATTTTGAAATCGTCGTGGAGGGTTTTATTCCTTACAATAAAAAGGAGCACCAGAAGCAAGTCTTAAGAATTTTGAGTGAAAGGCCTGGATTGACTTTAAAGTACTCTCTGCCGCTACTTAAAAGAGCTGGACACCATAAGTCCAGATTGGTCTCAAAAGGGTTTTGTATATTAAAATTTTGGAATGGTAGTTCAATTTCGATCAAGGGTTAATTAAGCAGTAGAGTAGCTTCTGGCTTCTGGGTTCTTTTTAATTAAAAGTAACCAGTAACTTTTATTTCAAACATTTTTTGTATAACGCATAGTTTAGCAGTAATTAGGAATTTTCTGTTTTTCCCATGGAAATCTGTAAAAAAATCAAATTTTTTAAAAATTTCGGCCGTAGTAATCCATATTATGACAAAAGTTCATATAATTAAATTTATAGGAAATTTACAGATTTACAATATTTTTATTTAAATAATCTTTTCTACAGAGCCTAGTTTAGGGTGAAAGAGTGATTTTCCGTATTTTTAAGTTATACTGAGGTTGATTTTTACTTGTTTTTCACTCATGTTTAAAATAAGCTTATGTTCATTGAGGTTAGTTTTTTGTTTATTTCTAATGTTTTATTACTAATGTTGGGTTATATTGTTAAGTATTTGAATAGGGAAGAGAAAGTCGTATGAGTGTTCCACACCAGATTGTTATATGGATATAAAGGTCTGGAATTCACGTAATAGTTTTTTCTACCGAATTTATTTGGTACAGAATTCATAAAGTTTTCCCCTTTTTACTTTTAACGAAGCTAATTCTTTTTCAATCGCGTTATATAGTAAAGTATCGTGTTTTACGTTTTGTACAAAAGCTTGTCTCAAGAATTTATCAGTCCCAATACAAGCAAGCTACTTCTGTTGCTCAAAAAATAGCTAAAAAGTTATTATTTTTTTCATCATTTGGCAAACTCATTACATACTCGTAAGAAGATTACCATTCTTTTACGAAAATATTATTTCCTAAAATAAAAATAAAAATTTAAATAACCAATCCTTTAACTTTTTTATATACAATTTTAGAGCGTAAAAATGTATTTTTATTAGCAGCCTACCATTTCTGTAAAAATTCCTACAAAGTAGTTAAGTTTTAACAAGTTGTATAATTACACGGCTTGTTAATTTCTATTTCAACATGTTCCAATAAATCTTTAAATTCCCTTTCTTGAAGATATCATCTCAAACTATTATTCAAAGCTTTTTCGTAACGTTGAAAATCAAGCTAACCCTCTAGCACAAAGGTTGTCAGTTCAAAAATTCCCGAACACATACCTACTAACCCGATATTTCCTAATTTTGTTCACTGTAGTCAATCATTTTCATAATTTACGGCAACATGAACACAGTCACCGCTTTCATAATTATTATTTTTTAATTCTATTTTAAAATACTTTCTTTAATATAAGTAATATGGACTTAAAATCAGAACATGTGCCTTAAACATTAAGTAAGGTAAATGTTCATTTGTGTTTCCTTTCCTTATTTATAAAAAGGGATATACTATTCCGTAAATAACCTTCTCTCTTTGACGTGCTTCTTGTTATCATTTCTAGTTTAGGTTATATTAATTGGTGGTAGTGTAAATTTTATATAACTCCAAATAAAGAATCAATGATAATAAACTTGTTCCCATTTTTACTTCTATTATTAATTTGTAGTGGAACATAAAATTTCTAACGTACAGCAATTTGTAAATGGTTGCCCTTGCTTTACCTAACAATACTCTACCCCAGACTGCCATTTTCCAAATGTTTTCATGTCAGGCGTAACGGAATCAAGAATAAACAATTAATTAATTAGTTTTATTTCCGGTGCCTACCTAAATGATAAATTTATCATATTTAATTAATTTTTTTTCCGTTTTATAGATAAATATATTGTGTGCAACACTCGCAAAGTTTTCTCTTGTTAATGTGACTAATAAATCTTAATAACCTATGTTTGTTCATTAGTAAAAAGTCTGAATGAGTTAGTCAAAAGAATTTTGTAACTATAACTAATTGAAAACGAGTATTAATTTGTGTGAAAGCGGTTTTGTTCTAAAAGTTTTCTACGGAAATAATGCTTCGTCGATCGTCTACTGAAATAAAAGTTCTGAAAATCCATTTCTTCCGGTTTTAGAATTTGCGTTCACTATGTACATTCTTTATTAATAATGCTTCAAATATGTAGTATGCACTATTATACTCATACTACGTAAGTATGCAATAAAATGACCAAAAAACTCTCAAATATTTTCGAATAAGGAAAGAATTTCAATTTGAGTTAGAGACGATTTCTCAGGTGGATAGAGTAAATATTCGATTTAGGGAGGGTTTCGAGTTAGAAAGGTTTGACTGTTTTTGGGTTCACTTTAAAACACCAATGGTTAGGTAAAATTTAAATATTAAGGTCAATTACATTTTAATGGTTATTTATCCATTAGGTTTTAAACTACAAAGTTGATTTTTTTCACTAAAAGTTCTACATTGTACTGTAGTAACAATGTATTTTTTGCTGTTTTTAACAATTAAGAATTATTTACTAACAGTTTAACAAAAACTTTCAGTAAATGTTTCAAACTTTTCAAATATAGGCTATATCTTGAAGACAACATTCAGCAGCGTTGCCTCCGTATGATCATTTGGTTATAAGCGATGAAGGGGTTCTTCTTTGTTCCTGGCAATGGAAAATTTTCATTATACAGAAAAAGACGTAGTTGTCGTTTTAAAATGAATGGACGAGGTTGAAAGGAGAGCGAGTTAGTGAAGGTGTGAAAAGGAGAGAATGAAGACGTGATACTGATGATCTGTTTAACTAATGACTGTACATTAATTTGATGGTTGATTTTGTAGATGTATGAGTGTTATTAAGCTTATTGAGAAATAAGAGTTGACTATTCGTAATGTAATTTTGTGTTTTTAATCTTCAAAGGATGGTTAAACATTTTTGATCAGGTGAACCGGAATGGATGATCTTCTATTCTCCCCTTTTTGAGTCTTTGATTTTCAGTTTTGTAGTCGAGAAGATTTTTAGCCAAATGATTTGAATGAATGTCTAACTTGTTTAAATACTTTTTGCTCCGACGGCTAATTTCTTCTCTCACCTTAGGTATGCCCAGGTAATGGTAGAGTACTTCCTTGTTCACATACCAAGGTGCACAGAATATTAGTCGAAGAAACTTCCATTGGAATCTCTGTGATATTTCTACATTAGACGTACTTGATGTGCCAGAGTTCAAATTCTATAACTCCAAACTAGTTTTATCATTACCTTATACAGTGTAACCTTTTTTTACTTAGTAACAATATAATTCTGAGTTTGTTGTAACCTGTTGATGAAATACGCCGATGGTAGTTACAAAAATATTATACTTTTATACACATTGTACTACCGGCTATTATTTGAAAATTTAAATAATTTCAAGCAATGGAAAATTGTTATTTGATATTTTATGGTTTTAGTATGTAAACTATTTCGTAGGAGTAACGGTTTCGTCTAACCTGACTGTAGTTAATTAATATAATATTGTATTGTGGATAGTCCATAAAAAAACGAAAATTAGAAAAGAAGTAACATTGAGATAACAAATTTCGGCTTTTTTTTAAATTCAAAATGATATTAAAAGTGAACCTTTCTAAGCAGCGAATAAAAAATTAATGAAGTACCTGTCAATTTTTTTTCGTTTTATGTATTTCAAGTTTTGTAAATACAACGTTCATTTAGTGTTACATGTTCTTCGAATTCCTGAAAAAACTTTAACCATTTTTACAAAATCAGAAAAAAATATAAAAGAATGTCGAGTTTTATACAGTAGGAATATCTATTGTAAATTTATTAGCCTTGCTTTGTTTTTTTAAAGTAAATATAATTTTTTAGTTGACATTATGAAATTTAATGTTCAGACGGAATACAAGCAAACAAACTAGATTCTGTAGTAGGGCAGAACATTACAGTAGTGGATCAGGTATATAAGGTTTATTTGTGGATGTGTGTTGTTGTGTTATCAGACAATTTATGTGGTTTCTCCGCAATGGGTCATTTAGCGTTGCTCGCTCTTTATCCACACAGATTTACTACCCTTCCACTTTTTACCGGCTTTACTATCTCAACGTGCCAAACGCTTCCATGATATAAAATACTGTTTGTTTGTCGTTCCGCTTTTACTTTGTTTCCAAATTAAAAATCATCTCTAAATATAAAATTTCATTAAAACGATAAATAAATTTTTCTTTACATTATATTGCCTTTTTTAATACAATGAAGCTAAAGAACAGGAACAAACCTTTTTGAATTTTACTTAATTTTCTTTTCGTTATCGATTTAGTTTAAATGCGTAAATAAAATGTATAAACATAAGATCAATCTATTTTATTAAAAACTAAAATTATGAGTTTTTTCTTTAAGGGTAGAATCAAGATTTCAAACTGTTTTGATTTCAATTGCACAGAAACGTCTTTGAAATTAGTGATAAATCACTGTAATTCTAGTATATTTAATCATTAACTTAGTTGAAGACAGTTTTTGTTTGGGTGTTTGCACTATTACAAACATGTTTAAATAAATATTTACCATTTACTAGTAATCTTTATTTGTTCGTGGTTCTTGTATCAACTAATTTTTTTCTGAATTGATATGATAAAAATGTTTGCAGAATAAATAGTATGAGGAAGCCGATCACCACGTGACGTTTCATTATTAATTACACAAAAGTGCAAAATATTTTTTCCGTGTTTTTACTGAAAATTTTGTGAATGTCTTACTGATTACCAATTACCTATCACATGCATATCATACGAACCGACAGGTATTGCTCATGAATTTTTATTGTTTGGTTAGTTAAAACGAAGTTAGCTATAAATTTTAATTAGGATTCTACAAATTTATTTTTTCTAAGAAACTGAGTAAGGAAAATATTTTGTTTTTTCTGAAATATTTGGCTGATGTATAATGAAATATGATTTTAATTTTTTTTGTTAATGAAATAAAACAAATAACGAAATCTCTAGAATGAATTTTTAAATTTACTTTACGATAATTTGAATATCTACCCATCATCTTTATGCAATTTCTCAAACTTTATTTTAATTGAACAATATAACCCTGCAGAAACTTTAGTTATAATGTTACTTACATTTAGCACAATCACGTAGCTCATTTTTAGAATTTGTAGAGAAAAGTATTACGTGTGTATTTTTTAAATTTTTTTTCACACACTTCTGACAGTTATATAAATAACATACTACTAAAAGTCTCCGTCTTGAGCTTCCTGGATCATACTTGAAAATGGCGAAAATTGTTGTTTTTTATTTAAGTTTTTATTTAAAGTGACGAAACGTTGAGTCAAAATAAAAAACAAAACTTGTAGAGTATTAAACACTTTAAAAACAGTTTAAGTTTGCTTCTTTTTGTAGACCTACTGCACTGGTTCAGCACCAAAAGTTGAAATTAAAGTAGCGCCTACTAAATCTGAGAAGGCTTTAACCTTACGCCGTCTCCATCTGCTCCAAATAGGCTCAAACATCGTAATTATTTACACAGAAATAGTTGACATTAAAAAATGTAAATATCGTACTTATTTGGTGATAGTTTTTAAATGATTACAGATTTTACATTCATATATCTGCACTCCAATATCTGCTTATATAATATAGACTACACATATTTTAAACCCCTCGCTTGCTAGGTCAGTCGTGACTGTTACCCTATTGTAATAGTATGCTTACTCCAGTAATATTTAAATACTCAAATGTAATCTTTCCTGTTACGAAAATATACTTTTGTTTTATTCAATCGCATGCGGACTTTCACCAATTCTAAAACAAAAACGGTTGAGTTCGATTAATTAAATATTGAAAATATGAACTTGTAATTTGTCCACTCAGTAATGAGTTGCAACAACACAATAATAACAGTAATGAGTTGGTAATTGTTTAATTAAAGTATGTAGAACTCGTGGATTTTGCTGAGAGTCGCGGAACAGACATGCGCACTAGCAGCCGAACGTTCCGTTCCTCGTCTTTCCCATCACGTACAGTCACGTAGGCATACATAAACAATCATGCAGAACATCAGTATTTACAAAACCCCTTGATTGTTTCCAAAGTCGGCCGCATTGGCGTAGTTGGTAACGTGCTCGCCTCTCATCATGCGGTCTTAGGTCCGAATCCCATTCAGGCACGGCATTTTTTTATACATTACAAAAATACCATTTCATCCTTCACCGTCTGCATTAGCAGTAATTGCAGAACAGTCAGACGTTAAACCAACAAAACAAAAAAAAAAATTCCAAAGTCGACTTACTGATACCTACGATGCCATTTAGTAATAGCGTCTGTTTTTTAAACTACTAATACTTTTAGTCAATTGTGGTGGTACTAGAGCACATTGCATGTATACTTAGTGCATAATTTTAAGTTCCAATTGGCTTAACGTTTGTAATACTCTTTTTCCTGTGATATTTGCATAGTGTATTTGCTTATTTATATTTATATATGCGAAATAATACGTTTATTAGCCACTATAAATTTTTATAAAAATTACAATATTATATTATACGTCAGGTACAATAATACAATAATGTAACTAATATAGAATAAGAATTGTAAAAATAGTACTAAGTTCCGCGTAACCAATAAAATTTAAGTAACGCATGAGGTCAAGTTTAGCGAGCCTTACTGCACTGCACGTAGCTGTGTGACTCGCAGTGTCTGATTCACAGCTCTCAGCAAAATGCATAAGCGTGTTACTGTAGTTTTGAGAAATACAAATTTAAACCTTGAACAACTTTGCGTATGAAGAATTGTATTTCTACCCTTACGTACAATGATCCTAACCCAACCCTAACCTACACACAATACTACCCTTAGCCTATCAAGTACAAACTATATTTTTTAGTCTAATGTAATAAAACTATTGGGTCATGCACGTATTATTTTCATTACAATGCTTTGTAAACATTTTAAAAGTGTTATAAAATAGCGTTGAACTGCTTTCAATTAGGTTAAATATTTTCATTTTATATATTCCTTTAAAAAATCTTAACATTAAACGTAAAACGAGCTATTTTAAATTATTTCCTTGTAAGAATCTTCTTGTTCTGAGTTACATAAAATAAATTACTACAATATTAAAATTCATATGATATTAATATTTTAGCTTTACTATTAAGATTTATGTACAAAAATGGAGTGTAAAAATGCAATTTGTTGCCAAACGTTCGTTAACAAATAACGTTGTAATGAAATTTCATACTAATATAATATTTAATACACAGGGGTACGTTCATTTTAAATTTATTAAATTTAATTATAGTTAAATATTCTAATATTTAATACAACTTAAACGTTAATGTTTTTAAATTACTTAATTAGAATTATCATTATATTAATAAGGCTTCCTTGAATTAAAATTTTACCTAGAAATATTTAAATTGGCATAGAAGTGTACTCATATGAATAATTGCAAACTGTAGACCTACCTTACATGTAAGACTTCAACAACAAAAGCGCAATTTTAATTTTGTAGCCAAATAATAGACTCGGGTTTGAAATAAATATATTAATACTGCAATTTATAATATTACTAACACGAAGAAATAGTGAAAAAATAAAATGTATTTATAAACTTTTTAGTGTTGGACAATACTTTTGTTGTCAATACGTGATGTTGCCATTATTTTTATTTGAAACTTAATAAATACCACGTGCACAAAACTGAACGCAAAATCACGAACATTCAAACCGGTCAGGTCATTCCAAACCGGTGAGTAAAAACGTAATACAGTAGTTATCAATAAGAATCAGCTTGACTGATTAGTTCAGCTTAAATACCTTGACTAATTTATACCACAGTGTTGAAATATTGGTAAAGTGATAGGATTTACAACTAAAAAACGAACGTTTACTTCTCAAACTGTTTTTTTTTTAAATTTTATTTTATCTACAATGAAGAAGCTCTGCGTCACCATAAAATAAACAGTATTTACAGCTTATTATACAACACTTTACCACTTTTGGGGACTATACCACTGACTCACTAGCAAAACCCTCACTTTTAAATTATATGACATTTATAAAATAGATGTATAAAAATTATGGATTAAATAAATTAAGATTTTTTTATAGGCTATGTTTACTAAGAAGGAAAACGTCTGATGATTGGTAAAATTTATCCTAAAACTCTGTTCCATCTTATGCGTAGCGAACAATTTGGAATACCAGGGCAAGTGGCGTACAAGTCAAATTAAAATAATTTTAATAAAAATTATTTAACTTGCTTTGTAAATGTTTATACTTGCCTTGAAGAAAACTTAATGTTTTTCAAGTTTAATATTTTATTTAGTTCTAAAGAATGTTTTGGTTGAACAGATGATCATAGAACGATTAGTTCAGGATGGATTTGAAGTGCTTTCAACATTTTATGAAACAGAAAAAAATGAATTTCATGCAACATATATTTTCGTCAAGCCAACAATGACAAAATAAGTAATAAAACATAACCTATAAAACTACTTATAACAGCCAGGTGGAGAGTTAAATTATTTGCATTCGATCTGCTAGTTCCAGGGCTACAAAAACTTGTTTTGTTTTGTATCACATTGTCAGCCAATCATATGACTGAAGCACTTAAAAACATAAGAAGTAGAGGCGTAAAAGACAGTAATCAGAGTGTTATTTCCTCTAAGAATTATGAATTTCATTTTACAGCCAGACTCTACGGAAAATGAAGTGAAGGTATCATTTTCCGGGTGGAAAGTTAATGCTTTTAAGAGGGCCGGGCATGCTGATAATCATACTTTTCCAAACATGGAAGGGAGGAATGCAATTGTAAACCAACTGATAACCTAAACAACAAACTATAAAACACAATTTAACATTAAAATTCACACAAGACTCGTATAAATGTACATCAGTTAGATAGAAGGAACCTTACAATATACTTTTAGAAGCTTGACTTTTTCGATTTTCTGAAGAAAAATTGGTTTAGATTAGATGGGAAATTTAAAAGTAGGTAACGAAAACATACAGAAAGCTGGGAAATTTTGATATGTAGGGAGTAAAATAACAAAGGATGGTAGAACCACAACAAACTGGTATCAAAAGTAGTATTTCAAAGGCTATAAAAGCCTTTGAAATTAAAAACAGCTTTATAACTACAAACATTGACTAACACATTAGGTAAAATTTCTTAAAACACTATATTTGGAGTGTAGCATTATATGAGAGTAAAACGTGGGTGATAGAGGTTGTAGAAAGGAAGAGGATAAAAGCTTTTGAAATTTTTTTAGGAAAATGTTAAAGATAAGGTGGATGAACAGAAAAATAATTTTTTTTTTACTCTTAGACGAGTAAATCAAAAAAATGTACGATGGAAACACCTTACCAGAAGAAGGGATAGGGTAGTGGGGCATATCTTAGGACATCCAAGCATTGGTTTATCAATAATGGAGTGTAATATTGAGGGAGTGAATTGTAAGGGGAAGCAAAGGTTATAATACAAAACAAATTACAAAAGATGTAGGGTATTTCAGGTATGTAGATCTAGATATGGAACGACTTGCTCAATATACAACAGCTTGGATAACTGTATCAAACCAATCGAGAGACTGATCACAAAAAAGAAAGAAAATTACAGTATTGCATACAGGAAAATAAGTGTGTAATTTAGAAAGTACGAAAACGTGTATGGTTTTCTAACTGCTTTAAGGTCTATTTGTAGTCTGTTATAAAATTAATTATTAGCAAAGATCATTTAATTGAATTTATTTTGTCAGAGCTGTCTTCCAGCACCTGCTGTCTCTCTATAACTGAAATAATTATTCAACTTCAACGGTTCAGTGCTTAATTAGGTCAGCAAATTCAGATTAAACTGAAATACATCTTACGTTTCCAATAGGCATTATACAGAATACAATATAAACAAAATATTTAATTATTACTGAGCAAAGGAGTTCATATGTTGAGTTTTAACACGAAGCTGTTTTTTATCAAACTGAAAGGTAGTATAGGTTTTTTTGGTATTGTATTTTTAAACGTTACTATTTCACAGTTACTAACTCGGCAGTTAACAGAAATGCTACACATTACAACGGTTTAGCGGTAGGAAGGCATTTATCTAAGCTTGAACAGCGGCTTACACACAATTAGTGCGGCGCAACAAGCGAAGCCCGAGTGGTAATGACGAGGTTAAACAACACGAGTAACATACAACTTAGTTCAGTAGACTAAAAGCTCCAGTGATAGTGGATAATAAACTCAGAGAAAAGTAATCCGAGACAACTACAATTGAATTAATGTAAAATATTTTAACGAATAATAAGTTCCTGTTATTTGTTAACGTAGAATAAAGCTATTAGCAGTTGACTTGTTTTCGTGAACAATAGACCTACTCAAGAATAAAAAAACTTCATGAAGTACTTTTTATCTTTTGAAATTAGGCCTACCACATACAATCAACTTTGTGTCATAAGACTGGTAAATTAATGTAACTACGCAGCACGTTAAGTCATCTGTGTTAAACATAAGTTTGGAAGCTTTATCTGTTTAATTGTTATTTCGAGTTTTAAGATTTGAAACGGTTTTTTGTTTATTTAATGTCTCATCAGCTGTTAATGCATGTAACAAACGCTAAATTATAGAGTAAGTTTTTCAACGCTTTGTGCAACATTAAATTTATATGTGTATTTGTTTAAATTCACACAATACATAGCTAATAATATTATATTAGGAAATAATTTCCAAGGGATTAACCAATATTTCCATTTCTAGTAGAAACAATATTATAACCTAAAATTTATCTTAATTTCCGACCGTTATGACTTTTATAATAGGATTTCGCGTGAACAGGAGACTATTTTTTTTTTTTTTTTTTTTTTTTTATTTATAAAGGTCGCATCAACTTCTAATGGTTATTAGCGACCACAATAGGAGTTATAAGTACTAATAACAGTAAAAACAATAATTTCATAAATTAAAACATTAAAAGTAAAAATTGGTAGGCTTCAGATTTTGTCTTCAACAGCGATATAGCGTAGAAATTTCAAAATTTTGTAACAACTGTTTTTACACCTAACATTGTTTTGAAAAGTTTCAGAAACACCAAGAAGTGTACGGGTGCCTTGAAGTTTTCTACATTCTGAAACTATATGCGCAACCGTTGCTTTTTCGTCGCAGAAAGGGCACACTGTCGGCGTAGATTTTGTGAGCAGATGTTGGTGTGATATATATGAGTGCTCAATTCGCAATCGGCAGATGACAACCTGTTCCCTGCGATTATGAAACTCGGGTAGAGGTAATTCTCCTAAAGTTTTTCGTACCATATGGAGTTTCGAAGGTGCCATCTCGGTCCACCTATAGTTCCAGAAATCAAATAGTTTTCTGTTGACGTGTGCCTTTAGGTCAGAATGAGAGACCCGATGGAAATGTTCGTGTAAGTGAACAGCACTCTTGGCCGCAAGATCGGCTTTTTCGTTGCCTGGAATCCCTACATGAGACGGAATCCAGGTAAACACTATTTCAAAATTGTGTGCCGTCAACTCAGAAATTAGCTCTTGGATTTCTTGAATTATTGGTATAAGACACTGGACATTTCCTATTGCTTGCAGACCAGACAATGAATCGGTGAAAATAACATATTTAGAAGGAGTTAAATGTTTAAATTTTTCGAGAGTACAGAGTATCGCATACACTTCGCAGAAGAAAGACGAACATACATCATTAAGCTTAACTTGTATAGTCTCGTAGGGAAAGACAACAGCACATGTACATCCTTCTGCCGACCTAGATCCATCAGTGTATATCATATTATACTGTGAAAAATTATTGCTGAGTTCATTAAAGTAGGTTTTGAAAATATTAGGATGAGTTGATGCCTTACAGAGGGCTGAAAGTGATGTATTAATGTTTGGTGAAACAGATAACCAAGGAGGGATTTTAGAATGCAGTCTTGAAAAGACCGGCGGCAGCTTACTTGAAATTTTTGACAAAGAAACTTTAAGACGTTCCCCAAGAGGCAATGGACACGATGCGTTAGGAGACTATTGTTTTTAAAAATTACGAGTAAAATTAGGAGCGACGCCCATAATGTTGATCTAAAATATGTTTGCTACTAGGTATGTCATACTCTTTTCATTACAGTGGCTACAAAAATTCTATTGTTTTTATTGTTCCTCAACCATAATTACGTAAATATAATTAAAACAACGCTCCTAATTAATAAGAGATCATGATTTATCTTGTCATAAATTAGCAGTTATTTGAAACCAGTATTTAAATTATCTAATACTAGTTAGTTTACTTGTGTTTTGTTGGTGTAATGTTTATTATTTCTTTTACAGTAATAATATTAAAGTTTCTGTGCTAAATTAATCAAATATGACGAGTGTGGTGAAAAGAAAAGTTTTTAGATGTAGGAATAAATTGCATTTTAAATTCGGTACAAACTCGAATAATTATGAGCTTGGAAGCAATTATTGCATTAAGTCTATACATGATGAGGTTTAATCTGAGAAATGCTTATTACCCTCATATCTAGATTACTGTTTTTAATTTCTACCGAACAGCCTATGGGAAGAATAATTCGGTTTGTTAACAGTATTTCTTTCAAATGAACAAGATTTTGTAATACTGACGCTCATATTTATGTATACTATTTTTGTCTTCTTGAACTAAATTTATTTCACAAAGTTGTTAGGGTATTATTTGACGTAACTGTTTTAATCAACGTCAACTAAGCAGTTATTAGTGATCATAATTCCTTCCTCTATAAATCAGCGATTTTTCATATAAACTTTTCGTAGCTAACCTTAGAATAGTTTTTCTTGCTCCTCAATTTCTTCTAAAGCTAAACTGAACTTCAAGTAAGCTTTCCTCAACTTTATTTTTAATTCTTTGATAGATAATTCAGATGAGTATTTTGAGATATGCGATTCAAAACTCAAAGTCGTGTATTCCTCACTTTTCCATTAGGTACTGATCTTAGGAATGCATGACATTTGTGTCAGCTAAAGTTCATGAAGTACTTTTTTACTATACATTTCATTACTTATGTCAGACAGAGTGTGTGTAGCTTATGATCTACGTGTCTTTCTAATTTCTCCCGAAAAAAATTGCCAGACCCAGAAGACTTGCGATATTTTAGTTGTTCGAGAGCTCTATCAAATTCGCCTTTAAATATTGGAAGCCCAATAATGTAATCAGGTAATATTGACCTACAGCCTATACCGTAACATTCCTTAAATTATAATTGTTGCTTGCAATGTTTAGAAAAATTTTCCAGTACGATTTATAATTTTTTCATTTAAATTTAATTGTTTATTTACGTTGTGGCAACTTTTATCTCTTTTGAAAATATTATCAAAAGTCCTTAATATGAATTCTGCCGACAGGTTTAAATTTTTTATATATTTAGGCAAATAATAAATGACAATAGGCAAAATTTTCATAAATTTATCAGTAACTCAGGATAGTAGACATTTATACTTGCGAACATTTTGTACATATTATATGGGTCTACAGCACCTACTGCTGTTTTATAATATAGCTCCCAGGAGAGAGTAATCCACTTACGGTTTAACTACTATTCTTATTTATTGGGCAATATGGAATAGCTACACATATATTTAACTTAGTAACTTATTTTCTACTTTACGTAACCGTATACTAAGTTTTAAATAACCGAATAATCTTTATTCGGATCAGTAGAGCTAAAACTTTAAATAACGTTTAGTTAAACCCAAAAGTTCACTGTTACTTTTAAAAATTGTAATATATAGCCTGCATTTACTAAAACAAAGAAGTAGAAAACTTTTAAACTAAAATCTTGAACTCGTCAGACAGGTTAAGAATATCTATCCAAAAACGAAACGTTACCTTTCGTGATGTTTTATATTAGACATTTTATAAAGTGTACCGTTTGATGAAGTAATTTGGTATTATAGGTCTGCTATTATAAAACGAATTTCAAAATAAATTGCTCTGAAATTGACGTAGGCTAATGAAATTTCTAAAACTATTTCCATTTTCTATTATAAATAACTCTGTCAAAACTTGTCATCATTATGTTTTCATAGTTCTAAAAACTTTCTGTCTGAAGTATTTTCAAGGATTTCGAGTGCAATTAACAAACACCCGAGCTCGTACATGTGTATATTGAGCACTAATACAAAAACTGATGGTACAACTCCGTAACCGTGAAGCACTTCCAGTCATTTACATTCGCCGCTGGAATTAAATGTAAACATAAATTAATATAAACAGGAAATAATTATAGCTAGTCTAGATTAGTTATTTGCCAAATTGAACCCGTGATTAATATCAAACAATTCAAGCACCGACAATTATTATAACAGCAAAAGAGATTGCACTACTACAATTTACAGATGTAAGAAAAGATATACATGTGTACATTAACATAAATATTTACGTTTCTTTTTGTACAAGTTTCCGACACAATGGACTTTTTGATATTAACATGACATCCTATGTTTGCTACATATTTCAAGCGGATCTTTATCTTCAATAATTTTCTTTTCTCCCCAATAAGTCTTCATTTTACCGGATTTACTTCTTCCGAAAACCCTGACTTTTTCTGTGGTGTCGCTCCTTCCCTCAACTTCCTTTCTTTCCAATATTTTCCTTTTCTCATCTAGATTTGTCAATGAAGTAATTTGGTGTTAAAGATCTGCTATTATAAAATTAATTTTAAAATAAATTCCCTAACTTATATTATTACTTACCTGTATATAGCCTCGAGCAGTCTTCGGGACTACTCAGATGCCAGGTATAGAGGTTTACAAAAGAATGAAGAAAGACGTAGAAGTCATTTCCACCATCAAGTGTAGGTAGCTACAATATTTTGGACATATGCGGAAAAGATATGTTCAAGAATAATTACTTCCAGCCATTCTGCAGGTAAAATAGGCTAGCTACCGAAAGAAAGGAACCTTGCAGAAGAAGGGTCTCGTGGCTTTGAAATCTACGATCTTGGTTGAAAAACTCAGAAGTGCTACTTGCCAGTGCCAAGTGAGAATTGTTATGATAGTCGCCACCATTTGAAATGGATAGGCACTTGAAGAAGAAGAAGATCTGTAGTTACTCGTATTTTCTAAAAGCCACCGTTTCTCTTCGGTAGCTTCTAGAAAATGCATTTTGTGAGAAGTACAAAAAGTTCGAAAGACTTAAATGTCTTCTTCTTCTTTTTCTTCTTCCTTCAAGGTTTAGGCAGTCGCCTGTTCCGAACTCACAAACTTGAAACTCCCAGCTCACATCCATGCCTTGCGAGGTCGTCCCACATCTCTCCGTCCAACCGGTGCATAACGGTGTACTTGGAGAGGTATTCTGTTATTCGGCATTCTGTCCAGGTGTCCCCTCCATCGCCCGCGATACCCCTCAATCTTCTCATTCAGGCAGTAGACTTGGAGCTCCTTTCTTATATCGGCATTCCGCACTTTATCCAACCGTGAGCATCCCTTAACTCGTCGCAGGAATCTCATCTCCGCTGCTTGGATCCTTTGCACATTTTTCTTCGTGGGCACCCACGCTTCACTCCCATACATTATTATGGGAGTTGCCATTACCTTGTAAAACTTCATAATTGTGTCAGGTCTGGCCCTGTTATGCAATGTTCTATTGATTGTGCCACAAATCCTTTGGAACTTACTGATCTTCCGCTCGATGTCTAAATCCAAGTCTACTCCTACGTCACATCCCAAGTAACTAAAATTGGACACCTGCTCCACTATCGCATCGTTTATGACAATTTTAGATCGGACCGGATATTTCCCCTTGAATGCCATTACCTTGGTTTTCGTGGCGGAAATTCTGAGATTAAAATTTTCACACAATTTACCCAGGAAATATACAGATTTTTGGAGTGCATCCTCCGATTCCTGAACCAACCACAGATCATCAGCAAAAAGCATTGCATTTATGTAGCAGTCTCTGCCTAACCGTACACCTGGGTCAACGTTGCGTTTCCAAATTTTAAAAATGTAGTCAAAATACATATTAAATAATGTAGGTGATAAGCTACACCCTTGTCTGACACCCCTATTAATAACAAATTCCTCTAAACGTTTCACCCCTGTGTTAACGGTTATCCTCGTGTTTTTGTATAGAGACTTGATCACCCTGATCAGATGCGGTGGGCACCCTATTTCCCCCAGAATCATCCAAAGCTTGCTGCGATCCACCCTATCAAACGCTTTTTCAAAATCTATGAATGCCATGTGTGTTTCACGGTTAAATTCCCGTTGCTTCTCAATTATTCTCTTTACCGAAAAAACACTGTCCATACACGTCCGGCCCACTCTAAAACCACACTGCTCTTCACTCAGCAATGCTTCACCTATTGTCTTGAGTCGATTAGTAATTATTTTTGAAAACAACTTATATCCCACATTCAACTGATACCTCGGTAGTTGTTGCAATCCCTCCGATTGCCTTTCTTAAAAATAGAAATGACCTCTGCCGAATTCCAGGAATCCGGAATCACACATCTCTTCCAGCATTCATTCATAAGATGCAGGAGTCTCAAATGCAGGAGCACGCCTCCATATTTCACCAACTCCGCACTCATACCATCTAATCCTGTAGCTTTCCTATATTTCCTGTTTCCTTGAGCACCACCTGCAGTTCTTCCATAGAGATTAGGTCTACAGAGCCACTCGGAAAGTCTAACTCGTCCTCTTCATGACCCATGACCCTGTCTTCGCACCATAACGTCATGTAATGTCTTCTCTACTCTTCGTCCTCAATCACACACAGTGCAAAGTTATCCTTTTCATCCCTATTCATCAGTCTTAACACCTTATAAGCGCATATCTGCCGGCCGTGAATATCATTCTCTATTACGCTCACGAACCTCTCCCATGATTCTTCGTGGGCTTTCCGAAGCAACCTCTTGGCATTATTACGATGGATCCTTTACTCATTATAAGCTACCTGAGTCCTCATTTGTAAAAAGTTATGATAGGCCTTCTGTTTCCTCTCTAATGCTATTTTTATCTCCTGATTCCATATCTTCAGACCTCGCTTCCTCTTTACCCTTCTCTTTGTACCCAAGGTCTCCTTTGCCGCATTCTCGATGCAAGCTTTAACATTACTCCATTCCCTCTCTACATCCTCAGAAGTTTCCATCCTTGCTAATTCCTCCTGCAGTCTGTCCTCATAGAGTCTCCGAATGCTCCCATCCTGCAGTAGATGTACTTTGAAGACCCCTTCTTCCTCCCTTTCCTTCCGCCCTTTGCAGCTCATTTTCTTCCATTTTGCAAGAATATTCAACCTACCCACCACCAGGTAGTGGTCGCTGTATATATCGCATCCTCTATATACCCTTATATCCTGCACCTCTCTTCTCAGCTTATCATTCACCAGAATGTAATCTATCAATGACCTCGATCCTCTCGCACTCCATGTAAACTTATGAATTTCCTTCTTCCGGAAGAACGTATTTGTAATTCGCAATCCATTGAAAGTAGCGAACTGCCGCAACTCCTGTCCATCCCCATTCAAATTCTCTCCCCAAAACTGCCCACTACATCGCTTATTGGTACATTCCCCACTCTTGCATTAAAATCTCCTGTCACTATTAGATGATCTGTTTTATTTATTTTGCTAACTATCTCTTGGAGTTGGGTGTAAAACTCCTCTGTCTTGTCCTTCCTACCTTCCTCTGGGGCATAAATTGCAACCACCGATAGGTGCCCCCTGTCTATCTTGAATCTTACAGTGACGATCCGTGGGCTCACAAAGGAGTATTCTGTGATTTTTCTCCTCCATTTCTGATTCACGAGCACTGCCACTCCCGCACTTGCTCTCTGGGTTTGTGGAACTCCACTATAAATCATGCAGTAATCCTCCAGATCTTTTGTTCCTTTTAGCTTTTTTTTGGTTTCCGTTATCACTCCTATGTCCACTTCCCGCTCCTTCAGAATGTCATTCAATTCACATTCCTTATTAGAGAGACCTCTTACATTCCATGTTGATATAAGCAGTTTGTCCGTTATTCCAAAATCTTTTTTCGTGTTCCTTTTCCGATTATTTATTCCAATTTGTTCTGTCCCTGTTCCGAGGCTGTTTGTGAGTTTGCCAGTAATTAACCTTTCCTCCGGCTGGGTTACGGGCCCTGCGCAGAGTAAGCTCAGTGATGGGGCTGCCATCTCACTGTCTCCGAGCCGACAGGGTATTTTGCTTCAAGGTGCCATTCTAGGTTCATTCGCCCTCTCCGCCGTTCGGAATAACCATTTCCTCTTCCGCCAGTGAAACCGTTGACCATTTCCTTTTAGACTTAAATGTATAAATATATTTTATAACATTATTATTATTATTATTATCTATTATATTAATAGCGAGCAGGGTTTTCAAGATGATTTAACCATCTAAACCTTAACCGATTTTCCCCGAATTGGGCTCAAATAAATCGTCTGTTTGAGTAAAGTAAGAGAAAACTAACCGAAATCATAAGTTATATTTTGATTTATGTCCATAGAAAAGGAATTCTAAAATAAAGATTATTATCCTTATTTTAGAATTCCTTTATACGTGAAGTTAATAAGAACGAGAATACGGTAAGCTATGCGTCTGTGTACCGAATGCAGTACTACCCTACGCATATATATCTCTCTCTTTCTCTATCTATCCCTCCCTCATCTCGAACTATTTCAGGGTGAAGGGGAACAAGTTTAACTAATAGAGTATACCAACGTATTGGCAGTGTCACATCGCTTTAGACTTTCCAACATGTTTGTTGTTACTTTCAGTAGTGTACAGTAAGTTCTACCATATTCTGCTTTTGTTTTTAGTAGCTCTTTTTAGAGCTATTATAATTTGTCAAATCATTTGATAGCTTTAAATTCAAATAATGTCATGCAACAATAAAACAATAAATGTTATTTACAGAGAAGTTTTATAAAAACAAATTTACACTTTTGTGCGGATTTTCCCGCACAAGTTCACCTTTCCGTCTGCATTAGCAGTAATTGCAGAACAGTCGGACGTTAACAGCTAATAATACACAGTATACAGTACAATACACAATACAGTTAACAGTTGTAATTTTTTCTCACACCAGCAAACTTACTATCTTAATGCATTGGTTTGCAGATATTCATCTCTGGACTTTTACCCTCAAGGCATCCATTTCCTCAAGTCTCTTTTTTAATGGTTTTTATTTTTAGAATCGTATTGTAAAGATTTGGTTTGATATAATATATTTGGGTTATTTTTCTCTAATCATTCTATATTCAAATGAAAAACGGCCGAAAAAAAACAAGTTTTTACGTAATATAGGTCTAATGAAAAAAAGTAACATAAACACAATACTATTATATGATTGAAAATGGTTTTCAAGAAGTTACGAACTACCATAACTCCGTACAAATGTGAACTGCGAACGAATTTGTGTTCGTCGCAAAAAATCTGACTGGAAACCTAGCGCTACGAACTGTTCCTGAATCCCCTCTAAATTTAACGAACACTTGATTCGCGAACTGTTCACTTTGTGCGTCTATACACACCTTAAGAGGTAATAGCTTGTATTGCCATACAATGAAGATATTAACCAATGAAGATGTTAACCTTCATGAGGTTTTTATAACTTGTCCTTACTCTAACGTTTCTTAAATTTTCTACGTGAGTTGCGTAAATTGCGTAAAAAAATTGTGTGAATTAAGGGATTTGTTTAGTTTTGGGTTTAATTAATATTTAGATTGATAGTGGTTGTATAAATTATTATAAATAAATGCTTTTGTCGTTTGGTCAACAGTATCGATGTGAAGGCCTCCGTGAAACGTATAGCTAACGGTAGTTTGTTCTTTCAAGCCAACTCTAATATTGGGCACTCACTTATATCACACCAGCACCTGCTCACAAAATCTACGCCGACAGTGTGCCCTTTCTGTGACGCAAAAGCAACGGTATCACATATCATTTCAGAATGACCAGAAGTTCAAAGTGCCCGTACGTTTCTTGGTATTTCTGCAAGTTTTCACGACATGTTAGGTGTAAAGACAGTTGTGAAAAAGTTTTAAAATGTCTACGTTATGTTGCTGTTGAATACCAAATGTGATATGCCTACTAATTTTCTCCTTCTAATGTTTTAATTTATGAAATTGTTGTTGTTTTTATTGTTATTATTATAATTCCAATTGTGGTCGTTAATAACCATTAGCAGTTGATGCGGCCTTTATAAATAAAGTTAAAAAAATTTAAAAAAATATATATATTTTTTTAGATCACGGTAAGAAAAAAAAATTATTTCATCGTACACCTAGACTATGTTCAGTAATTATAAATGTAATTAATGGCAAGAAAAACAAAAAAAGACTTGGCAGACAAATTACTTTTCAAATATTAAATAAAACCTATTAAAAATGTGATACTTATGCGAGATGAGAATTTTAAATTTAAGCCATTAAAGACAGCCAGAGACGACATAGGAAACTACTTGGTCACTACATAAAAATTAGCTACAATGGAGAAAGTTACAGTATTGTCTTAACAATTGAGATGGTGGTAGTGGCTCTAATTGTAGCTGTGTAGTGATTTTTACTGCGTTGCAGAGGTACCAAAACAAAAAAAATTAACACGAAACAGTCAGTATATAGGACTCCCTTGTTGATATAATAAATTAGAAGGCACTATATACTAGTTCAAATAATGAGTAAAATAAAGCATAATAAATTTTACAGGAATAGAAAGGTTTTGTTATATACATTTTGCATCATGTAGAATAGCGTAGGATATAATAAAATATCATGTATGGTTTACAATATAATAATACTCGTGACAATAAAACCTCTAATAAACCATTGTGAATTACATACAATGGTGCACTATTTTAAATAACCCGTTCACAGCTAATGGGTTGCTGCATTTAAATTCAACTAAACTTCATTATTTCAAATATATAAAGTTTCTTCTATTTTGCAGAGTTAAATAAATGTTTAATAAATAAAAATATTAAATACAGTTCAATATTAGCTATTACTATATTCTGATACTTCCGCTATCCGGAAAATGTTAAATTACATTTTCCCAATACTCAAACTGAAAAAAATGATAAAAATCAATTTTTTAATAATATGAATACAGAATAATATGAATAATAAGAATACCATCTTCAAAACGGGAATGCAATAGGTCTGAGAGCTGTAAAGGGCTGTTCCTGGGAGGATAGAGTAAGGAATGGAGATATACTTAGTGAGATGGTTATTACTACCCTAGACGTGAGAACTAAAATTCCTAAGAGATACTGATGCAACCATTTGGAACGGATGAGGTAGGCTGCTTGCCTCATTGAGGTTACGTGCTCAAACCACCTAAAAGCAAAAGGAGTGTTGGACGCCCAAGTAGGAGATGGTTTCCAGAGGCAGAGCTGCTTGGACGTATTTTATCATTCATAAAGGTTCATTATAATTGTAAAACTGTTCCCAATAAAGTATCGATCAGGAACAAAGCTGTTCTAATAATCATATTATTTGGATCTCTCTCATCGTCGCTTATAAATTGCTGTGTAAGAAAAGGGTTGATTTAAAGTTGTGATGAAAGCGAACTCAATTATTTTTAGAAAACGATTTTCCATAAATCTCTAATTAATAATTTTGATTTTATCAAGCCAATGACCATTTTCAATCATGCAACGTACTGTCTTATTAAAGAAAATGAGCAGTTCACAGACGTCTGTGATGTAAGTAGATATACGAGTATAATAATTATCATCATGCAGGCACGCCTATTAGAAAGTCATATCAAACAGATTTAACATATTCAAATCAAGCTACTGCTTGTGACAGACGTGGCAATAACAAGGAACAAAAATATCAATGTGATAGAGGCGGAGAATAATTCATACGCTTTCTGCGCAAAGGGTATCAGACGTCTCGTTCTGTAAGCAATACTCTACGTCATGACCGAATTTATTACATTTGAAATGTAGTTGACAACCCACCAATGTGGGCGTGTCTGAATGCAAGTAGTATGTACATACCATGATTATATAAATGTCTCGTGAAGTACACTGCGTACAATAGCACTATCCTTCCTTTTTTTTGAAGGTTGACTTTTATGAAAAAATCCTGCCAGGCCAGGTCGTAAGACTGTGTATGATACGTCTTGGGTTATAATGGAATTTACATTACATACCATATAGAATTTGTTATCAGTTTGGTAAAATGGTTGAGTTAAACTTTATTTTGTTCATCACTATTTCAATCTCTGCTAGAAAAATTATGATCAGTAAAAAATTAATTAAATTATATTTCAGAAATTATTCAAAAACCTGGGAAGCCAACACATGAAATATCATCTTACAGACCAATAAGTTTGTTGCCTATTCTTTCACAAGTGTTTGAAAAATTATTGCTTCAGAGATTACGCCCGATACTGGATACCATAAATCTCATTCGGAATTACCAGTTTGGTTTCAGAGAAGGTCATGGCACGATTGAGCAAATTCATAAAGTTGTAAACAACATCTACAAAGCACTTAAAGAAAAGAAATATTGCTCCATAGCATTCCTTGACATCAAGCAAGTATTTGACAAAGTGTGGTATGAAGGTCTTCTTTTTAAAGTTAAACAGAATCTTCCCCACCAGTATTATTCAATCATTGCATCTTATTTGGAGGACCGATACTTTACAGTGAAGTATAAAGACGAACAATGAGCTTTAAAAGTAATTGAAGCTGGTGTTCTTCAAGGAATCGTGCTGTTTCCTGTTTTGTACACCATGTACACTTCTAATCTTCCACAAAATGACAACACTACAGTGGCGACATTTGCCGACGACACAGCCATTCAGGCAATACACAAAGATGCACAAATGCACAAAGAGTCTGCACGTCACATTTACACTAAAACGGGAAACATGTTCACCAGTGTTTATTAACAACGTACAAATTCCACAATCCAATACGTCAAAATATCTTTGGGCTCTACCTGCACAGGTGTCTAACGTGGAGGACTCACATATGGAACAAACGAAAACAGTTAAATCTTAAACACCAACAGCTGTATCGGATACTTAATAGAAAGTCAAAATTATCGACATAAAACAAATTGTTACTTTATAAAACTGTACTTAAACCTGTGTGGACATATGGGATACAAATCTGGGGCACAGCAAGTCACAGTAACATTGAAATAATTCAACGGTTTCAATCAAACATACTTCGAAACATCATGGACTCGCCTTGGTACATATCTAACATTATAGAGACACGAACACTCCCACGGTATACGAAACAATACAGAAATTTTGCACCATTTACCAAACAAGACTTGAAAATCATCAGAATGCAGAAGCCATCAGTCTCCTTGACAACAGTGAAACACATAGAAGACTATACAGACTACACCCTACAAATTTATTTTAATATGTGATTGTTTAATTTATTCTTCATTACTGGCAAGAACAAAACAACAAAACCAAGGTTGTTACTTGCTAATGACTTTTACTTACAACATATCTATTCATTGTTCTATGAGAGCAGATCGTAGATTTACAGTTATACAAAAAAAATCTCTCAGAAAAAAATACCGTGACGAAAAGAATCTACACGATATTAAATCATATATGTTTCTCAGGAGTGTTTTTATCACTTATCAATAACGAAAAATACACGTCAAGTTGGTTCTGCCGATTTTGAATGAAAGAATTATAAAACGAATCAAAAAGTCAACTTGTTTCTGGAACAGAAACTTGTCAGAGTGCAAAGTGAAGAGTATTCAGTTGGAGAGTGAAATGGTGGAGCCAAATTTGGTGGGATTATTCCTTTCAATTTACTGTAACTTAAAGAGTTCTGCATGTTTATAACCTCTTTCTTATTTGCCAGTCCTGTATAATATTCAGGTTATACTGCAATTGCTGGAATTTCGTAGCTGAGAACCAAAATTACATTTATTTTATCAAATGCCTACATTTGAGCTAGTAAGTAAATTACGTGGGCCTTGATTTAAACCAGATTTCATTTAGTATTTATTGAAAACATCATAATATATTCAACTTTAGTTAGATTACCGAGTAGCTATAAAAGGATAATATCCAAAGTCACTACAATTAATCATACCCCTACGCAGATACCTAATTACCAATTATTTTATGATCAGCAAATCCCTACCTAATGGTCTGTTATAGTGTATTGCATACACCCGCCGGCCGCATTGGCGCAGTTGGTAACGTGCTCGCCTCTCATCATGCGGTCTTGGGTTCGAATCCCATTCAGGCACGGCATCTTTTCATACGTTACAAAAAAATCATTTCATCCTTCACCGTCTGCATTAGCAGTAATTGCAGAACAGTCGGACGTTAAAAAAAACGCATACACCCACATTCTAAATTAGAACAACGCAATTATTGTATGAAACTGCTTTTCGGTGAACTGAACCCTTGTCAAGTTTCTGGCAACTTATATTATTAACTTATAGATGATCAAGTACGTAGGTACTTGAAATGACAATCAACGAGTCAGTAATGAGATATATTTTTATCTTTAATTTCCTACAATTATACGATTTTAGAATACTAATTTTGAATCCAATTTTAATCATTACAAATGACAACGTATGAATTATAATATGAAGGTCAGATTTCGCTGTTACTATACAATAAAAATCGTACAGATGATTCAAGTATAAAAATTTCAACATTATTTGGTGAGTCTTTTAAGATAATAATGAAACAGGTATTTTAATTATACAAACCGTAATAATACATAAATTACGAGTTATTTTAATGCACCAAAATAAAAAAACAACATTGATCGTTTCAACAATTTTGTTTAAAACCTGACCAAAATTGATTCCAGTACTACGTGAACTTCCTATCACTATTTTAACAATTCATACTCAATTGCGACCAAATTTTTACATAAATCCATAAATTACAATATATTTAGTAGGTCTACGGTTCAACAATAAAAATTGTAGTATAGGTTTTTATTATTATAGTTTATTTAAAGTCGCTGAAAAGTTCATACTTTTAGTAATTTTTAGACCTTAACCCGAAAACGAACCCGGGACCTACACATTTTAGGCTAGCGCACTACCACTACTTTAAGGACGTGACCGTTTTATTTGTATATAAATTTATATATATAAAATATGTTGTATAATTATTTAACTTTTTTAAGAAAACTGCGACTGAAAATCTCAATAACAGGTTAAAGTTCCATTTTAATTACTACCTGCATATTTCAGTACCTATGTGTTGCATGTTATTACTAGCTACTGTGTGGCAAAGATTTGATTGTCCTTTGCGGAGAGGAGCAGAATCGGCCAGCTACTAGCCTTCTCAATAACATTTCATTAAAAAAAATTATAACACTCTAAAATGCTCTATTCATGTAAAATCATGATACGCATCTATTTTGTCCTATTATTTTTTATTAATACTATTATTATTATTATTATTATGTACATGCATATTTCATTTAAATACATGTATACAAACTGTGAAGACACTTACCTACAATCAATAAAATTTCAAACGCCAATATTTAGCGGTCCTTAACTTTTGAAGGGTACATCAAAATTGCGTGATTCTTTCTCGAAAAATACTACGTTAACTTTTTAAACTGCACTCCGTACGCTGCATGTATGTCGAAATGATTATAGCCCAAAAACGTTCTCGCAAAAGGACTTTTTCACGTACAGGTCATTTTTTTTACAAAATGAATGGCCACAGTATTACAATCACTAACAAATATTCATTTTCATTTTATCTGTAAATGTTATCGGTATATCATGATCCCGTATATGATATTTTATCAATGTCAGACTTCCAGTTCCATCGTGGAAACGAAAAATCGTCCGATTTCACGGCTGTCATTTTTTTTTTCTTAAAACCACTAATAAATTTTTAACCGTTTCATTTATCGTAAAAGTTTCAGTTGCATTTATCGCAAATTTTCTGAATTTAAATCTGCTCTCTAGTTCTTGATCGAGAGGTGAGAGGGATGTGTGCGTGATTGAGCCAGTGAGTTTAAATGTTTAATAGCCTACACATAAATAAAATAGTTTTCTAATAATGAAATTTTACTATTAATTGTTAGTTTCACCACAAAAATAGCTGAAGTACGTGACTATGATCATAATGTAAAATAATTA
Source organism: Catonia carolina (assembly GCA_035578175.1). Taxonomy (NCBI): domain Eukaryota; kingdom Metazoa; phylum Arthropoda; class Insecta; order Hemiptera; family Achilidae; genus Catonia; species Catonia carolina. Next base: position 5,361,162 of record JAQMRL010000022.1, on the reverse strand, counting down.
AGTTAGTCTAGGCTTTTATTACACTCTGTTACACGAAAAGTTGCGCATGCAACCATACCGTCATTTATAAACATTTTTAGGTTATTAGTATAGATGGAGACTGCAAAGTAAATACAACAAACCTAACAGTTGTAGAATTCAAAAGAATATAAAATGGCTTCTTGGTGAATGTGTAAAAATAAGTTTTTCTTCTGTGTAGACTAAAATGTTTTTCAAATTTTTACTTATTACATACTTAATTATCTATTAAAAATATGCGCCTTTCTGAACGAATGATCAGAAAAATTTATTTGGCTCAATAAATTTTCTGGATATTGGGTAAAGATAAATTAAAACTGGAAGCAGCATAAACTTCATTAAATGGCATAATTTAAACTCTGGTACTTCATAACTATGATTTAGAAGAAACAATGAAATTAGAAAGAAGATTTTTTTAATGAATTCAAGAGAAAACAAATGAAATACCGAAGAAAGAAAATGGGACATATTATATAGGTTACATTTCTTAAGAGGATAACTGTATTGTAATGGGATGAGATACGGTTGCAATCACAAGGATTAATACTCATTACGGCGTTACCGTCAATTCATTCAAACAACTTCTTGAATCCATTTTAATTACTAGAAAACAAGTTGAAAAATTAATTTAAAAAGTGTCTTCTTAGTACTAAGAGATACCTTCAGTTTTATAATGAAATCTCTGATATTCTGCTTCTAAAATAAATTACAATTTTCCACTTAAGTAATAATCAACCACCGATATTTATGAGGGGAAAATATCGCATGGATAATATTCACTGAAAAAAAGTTTCTAGAATCCTACACTAAAAAATATTTTACTTACGCTCAATTTATTGCTACTGTAACGTAGTTCTTCGCTCAAATATTCAAATATTACAACCGGGTCTAAACAGAAATAATCTCTGGCGATTGTAACGGCGAATACTCTAATAACGCCTATGAAGTAACCAATCCAACTTTTAGTCATCATCATCATCCGTCATGGTCTAGGCTGTTGAGCCTGTTCCTGTTTCCACCTCTTCCTCGGTCGACCCACATCCCTTCTACCATCCAGGTAGACATCCAGGTTTGGACATCCAGGCTTGAAGTGGCAAACGGCTGTGTGGCATTCGGAGCAGGTGATCTGTCCATCTTTTTCTATATTGCTTGATCACATCTACAAGGGGCTGTACATTGCATTCTTCTCTTATCATTTCGTTTCTAATGTGATCCAGCCTTGTGTATCCCTGAATGTGTCTCAAGAACCTCATCTCTGAAGCTTGTATGCGCGAGTCGTCTCTCTTTGTTGTGGTCCATACCTCGCTTCCATATGTAACTAGTGGAATCGCCATTGTCTTATAAAATTTCAACTCAGTTTCTTTTCTGGCTTTTCCCTTCAATGTGCGATGTATGGTTCCACATATCGCATTGAATTTATTCAGCTTCAGAGGTATGTCACTCTCACAATCGTAGGATACATTGCAACCTAGATATTTGAAACTACTCACCTGCTCCATAATCACATTATCTAACACAATTTTCGATCGCACTGCCATGGAATGCCATTACTTTGGATTTTTGGGTCGAAATTTTCATTTTGAATTCTTTACTTAGATTCTGGAGTTTATAGACTGCTGTTTGAAGCTTATCTTCACTGTCTTGAATTATAACGGTGTCGTCGGCAAACATGAGTGAGTTGAGGGAAACGCCTTGTCCAATATTTACACCTGTGTCAACCTTTTGTCGCCAAACAGTCATCAGCTCGTCAATATATATATTAAATAATGTAGGTGATATGGGACATCCCTGTCTGACTCCTTTATTTACATACAACTCTCTCACATCTTTTCCATCTGAACTAATCAGCACCGATGTTTTATAATATAAACTATTGATAGCAGTCACAATATGCCTTAAGTAGCCTTTCTTCAACATAATTTCCCACAGTAAGGACCTGTCGACGTTGTAAAATGCCTTTTCCCAGTCAATAAAAGCCAGATGAGTTGGACAATTGTATTCTCGACGTCTTGCTATTAGAATTTTCAATGTGAAAATCGCATCTATACAAGACCGTCCCTTCCGGAAGCCCATCTGGTTCTCTGATATTAGGGCATCTGTTATAAGTTGAAGTCGTCTATTTATTAGAGAGGCGAATAATTTGTAAGCAGTATCCAAAATGCTGATTCCTCTATAATTTTTAGGATCAGACCTATTGCCTTTTTTGTAGAGAGAGACTACTCTTGATTTTGTCCATGATTCTGGCACTTTATGAGTCTTCCAGCAAGTATTGTACAAATGTAATAATCTGAGATGAAGCACAAAGCCTCCATATTTAATCAACTCCATATTTATACCATCAGGACCTGGACACTTACGATTTTTGGCAGCATTCATCACACTGTGTAGCTCTTCTATTGTAAAAATTATCCACACAACATTGCTGACACCACTCCAACTCGGCCTCTACCATATCTTCTTCATACCAAAGTTCTTTGTAGTGTTTCACCCATTCTGGTATGGAAACACAATTTATTTGAGCAGTGTCTTTGTTTTGTTGATTCATGGCTCGTATGAATTTATAAGCTATTTCCTGCCTGCCAAATAGATCCTCCTCAACAGTGGTTATGAAGTTTTCCCAAGAAGTTTGTTGAGCCTGTCTGGTGACTGTTTTAGCGTGATTCCTTGCTCTGTTGTATTGCATTCTATTGTCATCAGATTGGTTCTGTAGCCAGATTTTATATAGACGTTGTTTTTCTTTGACTGCTGCCCTTATCTCATCATTCCATATGTTTAGTCCTTTTGTTCTATGGTTTCTCTTTCTCATGCCAATCGCCTCTATTGCACCCGCTTTAATTGCCGTAGCAATGTTTTTCCACTCAGTTTCCACATCTTCCGTTGTTGGGAATGTCATTAGCTTTTCTGTGACTCGGTTTTGAAATATGAGTTTAATGCTATCGTCTTTAAGGAGTGATACTTTGAACATTTCCTCATTATTCTGATTTTTGGGTTTAAAAGAGCGCTTCCACCTTTTGCATAAATCTATCTTTCCAACGACAATGTAATGGTCCGAGTTCAAATCCATTCCCCGGTGAACTCTCACATCTCGCATTTGTCCTGCCAACCTTTGATTTATAATTATATAGTCAATTATTGATCTATATCCTCTTGCTGCCCAGGTGAATTTGTGGATATCTTTTTTCCGGTAGAAGGTGTTGGTAATCTTCAAATCATGAAAGGTTACAAAGTCCCTAAGTCTATTCCCATTTGCATTAACTGTATCTTCTCCAAAAGTGCCTACACATTTAGGAATTGGTTTGTTTCCTACTCGGCCATTGAAATCTCCTAGCAGTAATAGATCATCATTTGAGTTCACAGAGGCGACAGTTCGTTCTAGTTGTTTGTAGAACGCTTCTGATTCTTCCTTTTTCACAGGATCATTTGAGTCCTCTGGTGCATATACTGCGATGACAGTGAGATTGCCTCTATCATGACTAATTCTTACAGAAATCATCCTCTCATTTATCAAGTTGTAGTCCCTTATATTCTTTTCCCAGCCTTTCTCTATAAGTATAGCAACACCCTTACTAGCTCGCTGGGTCCTCTCAACTCCACTGTGCAACATGACATAGTTTTCGATGTAACAGCTACCTTGCAATTTCTTTTTAGTCTCTGTTATGACTGCCAGTTTTATTTTATTTTCATTTAATATTTGGGCCAATTCGCATTCTTTATTTGCTAGCCCTCTCACGTTCCATGTGGCTATTTTTACAGTTTCCGAAATCCATTTATTCTTAAAATTTGCATGTCCTGTTAATTTCCGAGTTTTCCTGTCCGATTGTTCCGAGGCTGGTGTATTCTTGCCAGTGATTTGAAATGTCCTCCGGCCGGGTTACGGGCCCTGCGCGAAGTAAGTCCAGTAGTGGGGCCGCCACTTCAGAGCCTCTGAACATGCTCTGGGTTTCATTCGGAGACCCAACTCCTAGGTACCTCTGCCTTCTCCGCTGGTAAGAATGATTAAAGTATTCTTCCACCCTCAAAGCCATTCACCGGGTTTGCAATTTTCTTTCAGGGTTTTCTTCCCTCAGCCTTTGATAAATCAATACCACATCTACAAGGCAGTAGCATTTCTTAGAGTACTTCTTTGTCTGGCTCCTACCCCTCGACCGGTCCGGCTTGGGAGGCCCTGCCAGTAGTTACACTACCGCCGGCATAGCTCTCGGGGTCAAAGGAGCACACAAGCCCCTCCACCTACGTCAAGGTCTTGTACTCACTAGGAGGGGCCAACTTTTAGTATTAGCTATAATTTAGCAACTCTTGTCAGTTTTCTAAAATTTATCTCAGGATGTAAAAGATTACTGATCATATTTTTGAAATTATATAAAAATGATTTTTACTAAACAAACAATTTTAAAATAAAACATTTTTAAATTAATTTTTTACTTTCCTTGCCTATACATACAAAGGACAAAAGTACAAGAAAGGAAAGTACATAGAAAGGAATATATTGTTTTCATGTCAATTTTTCAAATTTGAGTTTTCACTGGATCTACACGTTTTCAGACCCTTTAAAACTAAAAAACATGATTTTAGCGATTGACACTTTGTGTGTGTGTGTGTGTGTGTGTGTGTGTGTGTGTGTGTGTGCGCGTGTGTGTGTGTGTGTGTGTACAAAATATTTCAAGAACGGAACATCCTGCAAACTTGAAACTTAAAAATTAAGTTAGGTACTACAACCGGACCCGACAGGAACGTTTTTGTCAAAATCGGTTAACCGGAAATAGTAGTTTATTCGTGTAATTTTTTACCCTTTTGCGATTTTCTAAAAAGCGGCTCCTACGATTGTTTTTAAAATCACCTCATTTACTACATTATGTGTGTTCTATAAGATAGGGTAGGTACCAAATCTACTGAATTTCTTGAGGAGGCTGTCCTCTCGTAGAAAAAATTGTTTTTTTTAAAGAATGCGGCTTTTATATACATTTTAGCGCAAAAATGTATTTAAAATAAAAGTTGTGGTAAATTTAAAAACCTGCAACTTTTATTTTAAACATTTTTTTGTATAACGCTTAGTTTAGCGTAATTAGCGATTTTCTGTTTATTTGTTCACGAAAATGTGTAAAAAAAATCGATTTTTTAGAGTTCAGCCTTAGTATGCATTTTCGAAATAAATGTGGTTATGAAATTAATAGGAGGTTAAAATTAACAAATTTTATTTAAAGCATTTTTCTCTACAGAGCCTAGTTTAGCGTGAAAGAGTGATTTTCCGTATTTTTAACCGAACTAAGGTTGATTTTAATTTTGTGTCTTTCACTCTTGATTAAAATTAGATTATGTTTTTTGAGGTTAGTTTTTGGTTTATTTTTGTAATGTTTTATTACTAATATTAGTTTCATTATTCTTATTGGGAAGAGAAAGTCTTGTGAGTGTTTCACACCAGATTTTTTTAAATAAAAGATTACATAAAATAACCACTTAACAATTTTGATTTCTAACACCTGAAAATAAAATGTTTTACATATCTGGAGTCCGTTCAAGGGAGCCGACTAGTCATAACGTTGAGGTCATAAATGGTATTAAAGCCTATTTCTTTTAATTTGTTTATAGACTAATTAAGAAATTATTTATGCTAATCATAATTTTTTTTACCTATTTAAAAATTTCGTGACCTATTTAGAAATCCTGTAATGACATAATATTTTGCTCAAAAAAATGAAATAATACGTTTAAAAAATGCAAAATTTATTTAAATGCAAACATTTTATTATTTACTTATCATTACATTACTCATCTTACTCAAATTTCTTTATTGTCTTGGCCGGCGTGCCTCAGGGCTCAATTTTAGCCCCACTTCTCTACTCTGTATACACTTCAGACCTACCGACCCTACCCCAGACCCTCACTGCTACCTACGCTGACGACACAGCGATATTAGCCCGAGACCAAAACTCTATACACGCTTCACTAACACTCCAACATCATCTCAATCTTATACACGAATGGTGTAAAACATGGAAAATAAAACTTAATACGACAAAATCCCTTCACGTAACTTTCACACTCCGTCATGGTGATTGCCCACCAGTATACATAGACAATGAACCTCTCACAAAAACAGATACGGTCAAGTATCTCGGTCTGACTTTTGATAAACGACTAACTTGGAGCACACATATCAAACGGAAACGTTTATTACTGAATTCCCGACTTAAACTTCTATATTCCCTACCTCACAAACGATCAAAATTACCAATGGCACAAAAATTACGCATATATTGTTCTCTTTTGAAACCTATTTGGACCTACGGATCCCAAATCTACGGTTCAACCAAACCCTCTAACTTGCAACGAATTCAAGCATTCCAGTCAAAAACATTACGCCTTATAGCAAAAGCACCTCTTTACGTTAGCAACAAAACCTTACATACAGATTTGAAAACACCACTTGTACAAAATTCCATTGAATACCTATACAAACGCTTTCACGACAAGTCACACGATCACGAGAACCCCCTGGTGCGTTCACTTTCCTCCGTCCATTTACCTGACAATCCTCCTAGACGCCTTAAAAGACGCTGGAGTAGAGACATGCTAATTTGATATACACATTTCATTCTTGGGGAGGCACCAATGGGGGCCCTACCCCTCTCATGCCTATCATGTCATTTACATAATCACGATTATCATCACATTTGCTTGTTGTAACATTTTACAGTTGTAAATAAAGAATTAAAGAGAAAAAAAAAACTTATCATTAGTTAATATAAAAATTTAATTTTACTATAATGGATCCTGCAGCCTATATACATTTCTATTGTAAAAATAATAGTTCACTGACATTACAGCTTTTAAAATTTTTACATTATCATATTTATGTTTAAACAATTTTAAAACACGTAGGCCTAGTATATTTCTCAAAATTTTACTGCCTATACACAGATGTTCGATGTCGATGGTTTTTATATTTTTTATAATACACTATTAATTTTTTTACGTATTCTTTGTAAACGTTTTCAGTTATGTCTCTATGTGTATAGTTTGTTCTTTAAATTAGCTAATGTCATTGTTTGTGTATTTTTTAACAATTAAATTATTTGGTAAGAAACAGTTAAATGACTATTGAAAATGAATACTTTGTGAAAAACCTGTACATTTTTTTTATTGCGTTATTAATTAATAATAGATATGGCTGTCCTGGACAGGATTTTGCATGGTTTCCTTGACTAGTCCGAGCGAATGCCTGGTGAGCCCTCTTTTTCTCTTTTCTGCAGCAGCATAACATTTCCAATCGTTATTCCAAAATTTTCTACGTGATAATATGTACGGTATTTTACGACAGAAAAAACCTTAAGTGTTTTTATTTATTTGTAACTGAAGTTAGGTACTTTAGAGTTTAAATTGGGTGGATTTGAAGGTAAAATAAAAAATGACTGAAACAAATAACCTTCATCGACTATTTATCGATTACCGGAAAATTTATTTCAAAATAAATAGCCTACATAAAAATTGATATTGACAAATAACACTATAAAAATATCTAAATAAACCATTCTGAAACGAACAATCATTCAAGCTTGATAAATTTACATGTGTTTTACACGTACTGAAGTTGTGAAATCTGTGTTGAAATTCTCATTCAAATTTTACAATCTGTTAAATTTGGATAACGAACAGTAAACATACGCTAAATTTTGATCACACTAACACTTGATATCTCTTGATGAAGCTAATCATTACCTACGTTAAATTTCTCATTTATTGTTTGAGAAAATTTCTTATGGAATATTTTGATATTTAAGTGTCCATTTAAATAATCCCCAAGTGTGTACAAAATAAATATTTTTTTTGTAATTTGTTATATTGACTGATAAACATAAAAATTGGAAATATTGAAGAGTTAAATAATAATATGAGATATAAAAATATATTTAGGTTGGCATTATTTTGTGAACGTATACATTTCTAATTTGAATATTAAATCTTAAGAAAATCATGAATATCATCTGCGCAAACGTGTCATCCTTATATGACTGACATGACTTGACATAATTAATAACGTTATTAACAAATCGAACACAGCTGTATGTAACAAAGTGAAGTTGTAACCTTAGAATTGACAGTGGCCATTATTGGCTGAATCTGATCCGGAAACACTCTATTTCTGGTACAAAATTATGTTACTTTCTTATCTACGTTCAGGTCTTCAATGTGTTTCTATCAGTTGATATTACTATTGGCTTAAGTTTATAACTTATTGGGGAGTGATTAAAATGTTAATAATTAAAAAAATGTTTGCATACAACAGTGATTTTATATGAAAGAAAAACTACTCTTCAAGAAATATTTGTATTTTGTATCCGTAACAAAAGCTGTACAAAAACCCTGGTGAATTCGAGTGAATATAAAGTAAACTTCGGTTGAATATGTAATACAAAGATGGAGGAAATAACCATAACGTACGATGGAATATTGCATCAGAATAGCTAGTATGAAAATATTACTATGATCTAAGAACTCTTTGAGTAATAAGATTAGTTCTGGGAATATTTCACTTTAAAATATATTTTTAGCAAAATTAAAACGAATGTATAGTATCAAATAATAAAATCAATGTAACAGTTCGACGAAAATTGAACTATCAGAAGAGAAACACTTATACGCGTAATAAGAGGAATTTCTATAAAACTTTTTGCTAAACGAAAACTAAATCCTTACTCTCAACTAACCGTGTCTGAATTTTACCCCACGGCTGGGACACATATACATCGTATAGACACATACGTACAAAACACATGCTTTCGTGCCCGTACACAGAAATTACATGTGGGCAACTACAACCGATGTGGTGGAATGGGCGAACAAGAAAGTAGGTAGTTCAATTAACAGTCACTAAAAAAGTTTTTATTGAGTTGGTTTCTTCTATAGTAATTCAATATCTCATCAGTATTTTTTTTTTGAATTTATTGAATATGATTGTAAAGGCCCAGTGGCGGATATTCAATGATATCTAGGCGATTATAGATAGTTATGCCATAAATACCTCATAAGCTTAACTAAAAATATAATATAATAAAAAATGTATTATTTAAAGTTACGTCAGCTGTCCTGGCTCTTAGGAAGTAAATCTTTTCCTTGAAAATAAAGTACTCGTATACAAAGTAATACTAAAACCAGTTTGGACTTACGGGTTAGAGCTATGGGGTACAGCTAGTAAAACAAAAATATAGAAATACTGCAGCGCTTCCAATAAAAATGCCTGAGGCTAATAACTGCAGCCCCATGGTACGTAACCAATGAAATACTACACAATAACTAAAACTTGCTTTCCATAAACGAATAAATTAAACAACATAGCGAAAAACATTTACAAAAACTAGAAGACCATCAGAATCCATTAGCGATTAACCTCCTCGACAACAGCAAAGACATTCACAGATTGAAACGTTTTAAAACACTCATCATACCTCTACGATTTTGTTAATCATTTAAATTTTTTTTTCTTTTCTACTTCAACTATTAATCATCGTCATCTCATAATAGGCATTGTTATCATCTCTATCACCGTCATCATCTCCAGCTTCAACAACTTAGTGTTTTAAGATGTGATTCATAGTTAATCAAGTTTAGTTCTGTACATATAAAATATATAAAGAGCCTATATATTTTTCTTCACGTTTTATTTTGTTCAAGCACACTACTGAGTGTGGTTTTTATTTAAATTCTAAGGAAATTACTCAGATTTTCTCGTCTTTGCATAAAGTTTTTTGTATTTATAAACAGATTGTAAAAGAAATACACTGTTACAAAAAAAATTACGGTACAAAAACTAAATAAACTTGTATTGTATAAATATATCTGCGTTTCATAAATAGGCTATATTTCCGAAGAATTTGGTCGGTCAGTATTTTCTGGTTTTTAGATATCGGTCACCTCTAACTCGATGTAATTATTTTCAGTACGATGGTGATATGGCGCATGCGTAGAACATTATGTATAGAAAATGTTACGACACCATATAACTTAAGTTAAGATTATTTATATAGGCCCTAATAAGTAAATTACAATGAAAAATTTCATTGGAGTAAAAATAACAAATTATTTTATTTTACAATAATAAACAATAACAAACAAATTACAGAAATATGCATGTACTGTACCAATCGCTTATGCATGACAATCTCTGAAATTTTAGATTCAAGACCAGTGAATATATTGCTGTGCATTGCGTATTATTTGTGTATGTACAGTATGTCGTTTAACATTAACATTAAACATTCCTTTAAATATTTTACTTTTTTAATTACATCTATTATTTATTATTTAATATCACACTTATATGTAGTATAGAGTTACGGCTCATTTTGTAAGTTTGTTAAAAGAAAAGGAAATGATACATTTTAGGAAGTTTACCCATTATGTGGATTCACACTTAATTAAGCTTCACACTGTATAAAGCTATTATTTATAAAGAGATTTTATAAAATGAGTCATAAAATTTTTAACTAGTATCAAATTTTCGTAGTTTTTTAAAAACTGTTATTAATTATAAAAGAGATCCTACTGTATAAAAATGAGTTATTTATTATAATCAATTAGTGGACAACTAAATTTACTGTCAGTATGTAATAATAGAATAAGTTCAACATCCACCCGTAAAATTTTACAGATATATTCATGCCCTGTATCAAATGATTTCAGTTCAAAACTATTATAAAATCTGTATTTAAATAGATATAATTCATGAATTAACTACCATAACCAGTTGAGTAAAACATAATATCACCAAAAAAGCGTAATTAAAAACAAATTCATTTTGGAATATTTTGTTTATCAGCAGTACAACTACGCCTAATTCTTAATTTTTGAATTTATTAAATAAACAATAAACCCCAATTTACAGCAAGATAAGCTGAATATTTTCTTTATGTAAATATTATTAAAATATTAAATACACGGCTATATTTCGAATTTAAATAATATTACAAACTTACAACAAACTTTAATAAAGTTTTATCTTACAGAGAACTTTTTAGATCAATACAGAAGTAACGGAATGAACACAGTGTAGACTAAGGCATTCGTTTTGAGTTGAGTTCGCCATCATTAGTAACAGAGAGAAAATTGTTTTGGAAACTTTCTTTAAGCGTCACAACAACAAGGAATATTCCAAATTAAAGGTTTCGTTTGACGGATTTTCTTCATTTAGGCTCGAACTTTATGTGGTTGATTTGATTTGTTCTTTACTAAAAAATCGCAAAACTTTAATAATTAAACTTAAAAAAATGTCGTTAAGGGAACGTAGAATATGTTATAATAAGACATTAAGCGTATTTATCTTTATAAGACGTTAATTAAAATTTCGATTATTATACCATTCAAACTTCTAAACTTTCAGTAACCTTTGTATAACTTTGGAAAACTTGGCAAACTAATTTACAATCAACAATCAACGCACATTAATAAATAAGACTTAATTCAGAATAAGATGTTCTAATTTAACATCTGTAGTGATACTGGACCGTAAAACCAAAGTTTTAAATCTTGAAAGCAATTTTAATACCCTACAATAATACAATACAATGTACTATGCAACGAATTAGTAGTTCATTAAAAACAACGTTAAAGACTAAATGTACTAATAAAAGAACCATATTGTTCAGTTGTTAAACAGATTTAAGCAATCTAAACAAATACAGGTTCATATTCACTACAAACCGAAATTTCACAATCCCGCAAGTACACACAATTTAAAACACAGTTACAGTCTAAGTGCCAATACAAAAAAAATACATGAAGTATACAAAAGAAGTAATTACCCAAAAATTTGTAATTTATAGTATTAAAAAAATACAGTAGATCATTTTTATGGTAGATTAATTTTACGCATGGATTCTAGGTTATTTTTTTCACGGTTTTGACTGTACTTCCTACTGGGGAGAGAAAGAAGAAATATATATACCCAAAAGTATGCTAGACGTCTGACGGACGTTCTTGAATCTCGAGATGCAAGGAAATAAGTCTATATTTTTTCTATTACTTTACAATACGTAATAGATACTCATAACATTTCACTGTTAGGTAGAACCTAGCCTTGAACAGAGATCCTGGATTCACTGTATATCTTTCAGCCAAAGTCCAAAAACGAGGACCGGGATATACATGATGCCGCGCTATTTTGAATTGCACAAGTTATACTTTTATTATTATTGTCGTAGTTCCAATGTAATTCCTGAATTCAGTTTCTTGAGCTTTTCGATCGGTAGGATTCATTTAACACATTCGTAGACCTAAGTGTGTGAATTATCATACCAGATCATATGATTTTCAATATCTAGTACCTACTACTAACAGCTCCACCTCAACAATCGTTTTCCAGATATTCCGCGCGCACAGATAATCAAAAGTAAAGCAGGATTATTCTTCTTATTAGTAGAAAAATATATTAAGTACAGAACTAAAAATTTAAACAGAATTATAATTTATTAATAGCGAATATATTTAAAAATACATAACTTCATCGACCTTTAAGCTCAAACTGATTTGTCACATAGAAGGATATTATCATTGTAAGCTGGAGAGCTTAGTAAATAAAGGTATATGTTTCATGTATGTCCGATAAAAATGTGACTCAAATTCTCGTGAGACCGATTTCTTTCATTTTAGTACTGCTACACATTATCTCTCAGTTACAGTTTGTATATATTTTTTTAAAATTTATTTAACGTCGCATCAACATCAAGGTCATTAGCGACGACGTTGGGGTGTAACTGTGTGTGATGAGGATGAAATGATTATTTGTAACGTATGAAAATATGCCGTGCCTGAGTGGGATTCGAACCCAGGACCGCATGATGAGAGGCGAGCACGTTACCAACTGCGCCAATGCGGCCGGCACAGTTTATATTATTCAATTAAAATCTGCCCTATCTTTACTTTTCTAATAAACTAATTATTTAAAAAATATCGATTCATTATAATATTTTAATGAAGCCTTCAAAAGATTAGTGATTAACTTGTTTTAATACTAAAAGCACGTTTAAAACGTTTCTAACACGATTAAAAATACTTATAACGTACAAAAAAATTAATTAAAGTAAAATTAACAAAATAAATGATTTTATTAATATATATCATCAAGAAACTAAAACTTATGATGAAAATAATCGTATTTAAAGTATTTTTAAAATAATTAACAAATAACAGAAGGTTTAAAAAACATATAAAAAGATTCATTTATATTAAAATGTACATTATCATACAAAAAAAACAGTTTAATATTATGTAAACAAAAACCGATATTGTGAAAAGTAAATGTTATACGGAGAAAAGTTCATTAGATATTTGTATTCCAGTATAATGAAAAATATTATGTTTCAGTAGCGTATTAAATAAAACGAAGACAAAGTGTCACCGTTTATTGTTTCCATAATATTGATTGTTGAGTGGCTGTGGGCCAGATATTAATTAGCTGAGCCTGTAGGCTACCAGCTCAGTGGTAGCGATGGTGAATGTAGTAATGGTAGTAGTAAAAGATCAATATATAAAGAAGTTTATCAAAATGGCAACGGAAATTAATGAATGGAAAATGTCACATAACAATGTTATATTAAAATTCTATCAAAAATTTTCAACCATTATTTTCATGTCTCAATTCTATCAAACTTGAAATATAGGCTACAAACCTTATATTTTTCGTCAAAGTAGTTTAACAACTACCTAAGTTTATTTTAAAAATAGCATACTAAATTGTTTAAAATGTTGTTTATTTAAAATAAGTAAATATTATGCGAAACTAAATCCATTTTGCCAGTTTTAATAATAAATAATTGATTTCCTATGTACAATACAGCATATTAATGATGAATAAAATATTTACTAAATTCGATGGACGGAAAAATTAATAAGAAATGTAAATTTAATTTAACTATTAAATAAAGAAGTAAAGTTTGTGTTGTCAAAAATTTGATAAACATCTGATACTATTTTATTACTTATCTCCAAATTTTGACAATGTTTTGCCTATTTCCTTAGGATTATCAACTTAGACTAGAATAATCAACTTAACTAAAAATAATCATAATAATGAGATTATATTGTAAATTTAGGTTAGTTTCAAGATTGTACTTTAATCATAATACGTGACCAAAACTATATGGTTTAGCTATTGTTTCCAAGCATTTGACCAAAATCTTTAACATTACAGTAGGCCAAAATACTTTGCCAGTCTAAAAAATGTTAAAGTTAGGTTGATGTAACATAAACTCTAATTTTACCTCAACAACAGCCAGTTTCATAAACTGATAAACGTTGTATTTTTGGTTCCAGACAAAATAGTAGTAACAAAACAAAATTATTACGTTACATTATGACAAAGCTCGAGGGTTTTCTTTGTTTTCTTGAATCGTACACAAGGTTGACTTCAAAGACATTAGAGATATTTTAATTAATGCAGCCATTTCTTTCAGCTTTTATGTTTTGTTTGTAATTTTAACAGGACATTGAATTATTTTAAAATTAAATACAAAAAGGCAATTTGGAAAATTAATAAGCTTTATGTGGAACATATCAATTCAAATCTAATTAGAATTAAATGTTCCGGGAACATAAAATAAACAATCAAACAAATAAAACTTGCTTTGCTTTATTACTGTGTAATCTTCTCACGTAAAACCAAAAAGAGATAAGATATTTATGAAATTTACTTTCGTTATTTACAGCAATATATTTGGATATAACTGCAGGTTAGTTTCTACAGAATTATTTTACGATAATTTTTGGAAGATATAAAACTGTAGCATATTCATTACTGAACTAAATAACCATTAAAATTAAAATAAGGTACGGCATTGTAGGTTAAGAAGAATGCAGAAAAATAATTTAGTGCTGTAGCAGTAGTATTACAGTATAGTTATTTCACACTACAGACTTCATTTAATTATTTAAACTTTTATGATGTAGTATAAATAAATTAGTTGAGTTGTTGATCGATAATAACTTGAAATGTCTTTTAAGCACAAGATCAGAGTGATTAATATCTGTAAAATTCACAGAATCTTACTAGCAATAAAAAATTGTATTCCCATATTTCATTCCAACTAATCTTAACAATCTCTTCTTCCTCTTTTTCTTACGTTGTCAAAAAAATATTTAAACAAAAAAATAATCTGCATGTTTAAAATTAAAAGTTATGTAAACGAACACACTTTATACGCGGTTCTAGGTTATTTTAGTTTTAAGTTAGGCTAACGAAAGATATAACTTTAAACGAAACAAAAAAATTAACAATTGGATCTTTACAACACAAGAATAGTTCTGAATGTAACAGATTCAGTAAGTTATGTAGAATATTTAATTTATTTTCTGTTTTCTGTCCAACGTTAAGCAAATTAAAGCTAATGGAGACGGTAAAGGGTGATAAATAAAATTAATGCAAGCAATGCAAGATTTAACCAGGCATCGAATATCGGGATAGAAACCACTTGTAACGGGCTGTCTATCTGAAAATGCAATCTTTAGTGGAATATTTTAAATTCTTTCCGGGTATTGTCCGGAAATTCCCAAACTTGATCATCTTACAGTGTTTTTACTTACTCGCAGTTGTTAATAACAGCTTCTATTGTGGGTAAAAATGCTTGTTCAAAAGTGTTTATGTTTGAATAATTGGCTTATACTAGAATATTTTCGTGAAAGGTTACATCATTTTGCAAATCAGAAGCTTAAGTTGGATAGACGTGTATGAATATTTGAAATATTAAACCATTTATAAAGTGAAGGTAAAATCTGTGACTAAATTATTTTGGAAATTTAGGCAATAAATTCT
The DNA here is from genome assembly GCA_035578175.1 of Catonia carolina. Classification (NCBI taxonomy): domain Eukaryota; kingdom Metazoa; phylum Arthropoda; class Insecta; order Hemiptera; family Achilidae; genus Catonia; species Catonia carolina. Next base: position 5,345,345 of record JAQMRL010000022.1, on the reverse strand, counting down.
AATTATTAAAATAGTTATTTAAACGCAAATTATTTAAATTAATACAAGTACCAAACCAGAAATATTTCTAGATTAATTAAGCTGCATAATAATTTATGCAATAATAATTCCTGTGGATTATTTCAAGCAAAATATTTATTTGCCAAAAATAATACATTATTTATAAACTTGTAAAGTCGAGTTTTCTTGTAGTTCACAGTAACATTTACGTAGGGATTATGGGCTCTGATTCAGTCGCCAAATACAGAATGTAGACTATGCATTATTCATGATATTCCAGGCCGAAATGTTTAATCATTCCCACTTCTACAATACGGAAAATAACAGATGGAACAACAGATTTACTGATATTATTTTCTCTAGTTTAATGTAAAAGATTATACACGTTATTTCCTTTGTTTGCAGGTTTTATAATCCTATAATTTCAAATTAACTAAATTTTTGATTATAAAACTACCGTCGAAATGGAAACTTTCATTAACTATTTCAGAATATGAAATTCATTGAAGCTTAAATAACCGATTTCTTAGATATATGACTGTAACGATATACTCTTGAAGACAATGATTTTACACAGGCCCTAACAGTTTTACGATAAGTAGATTTCTAATTACAATGAAAATAAATGTTTTCTTTCTGTAGAATTATTAATAAACATAAATTTTTAATAATTATTTATTTACAAAATTTACAATGGCTTAATGTTAAAAATTAGGAGTCTGATTATTTTTAATTAACATACGGTATTTTGAGAAAACTGGGAATTTTGAAACTAATTTTTGCATAAAACTTTACGCTCTAATCCATGTTTTTATAATTAAAATTCATGTGCGAACATTTCACGACAAATGCAGCTTTTTAAAGTAAACTTCTTAACACAATCAGAAAACTCTACCTCCATATTTTACTTACTTGTTTAAACGTATGATAATAGGCCTACAACAAATTATATTATTTGTCTCAAAAATTACATCGTACATAGGCAATCAAACGAATGAAAACAGAGATTTATTATTTTGAGATTTTCTAAAATAATTTTCATTTTTAACAAATTAAATGTTATATTTTCAGTAAGTTGACCGTGGCAGGACGCCTACTGTTAATTCTTGACGTTTTTATTTTTTAATAACGTAATCAAAACCTTTTTTTACATGTATGCACTTTAATTAAAAATTAGTTTAACGGTTTTTTAATTCATACAAAGTGAATTTAATTACATGTAACATGTTTTATAAAAAAAATATTTAGCTAACTAAATCTGGTATGCTAAATTACATAAATAAACATATTAGATACTCGTATCTTAAAATTTATATTGATGAAGTTATTATTTTAACTTAAGAATAAAATATCTGTTGTGAAACACTCACGCGACTTTCTCATGCCAATCTAGCCCTAAATAAGGAAAAATTTAACACTTGTTATGGGTTACTTATTCACGATTAAACTTTCATGAGTATAAAATGTGAAATGAAACACGTAACCTAACTTTAATCATGAGTGAATGACGCAAAATTAAAAATCAAACTATAGGATTTAAAAAGATAAAACAATGATTAATTTTGACGCTTAACTAGGCTCTTCATTAATAATAAAAGTTGAAGGTTTTTTTAAATTTTCTATTACTTTATATATTATACTTTTGTTGCAAAATAGATCCTAAGGCCGCAATCTTAAAAAATTCATCTTGTTATTCATTTTAACGAGCAAAATACAGAAAATCACTAAGTGACGCTAAATAGGTATTTTTGAAATAACATTAAAAATAAAAGTAGTAGGTATTTTAATTTTTTACTGTTTTAATTACATACAGTTTTGCCCTCAAACACATATTTATTTATATTTCCATTAAGCCTATATATACAGTAAATGGCAATATGCACATTTGTACAAGTTTTATATAACTGAACAAAAATTACTTTCCTTAACATAATACCTTAATATAAACCTGTACTCAGGTTTTGGCCGCATTCATAAAAAAACTTTTTTAGCACGAGAACACAGCCCCTCCCTCATGAATTTTCAGCAGACATGGTTTTTACCCTATCTTCTAGAGCATAAAAAATGTAGTATATAAGGTGTTTTAAAAAAAATCGTAATAGCCGTTTTAGAGAAAATTGCTAAAAAAATTAAAATCGCACTTATATAATATAAACCACGTATTACTTCGGTCAACCAATTTTGATGAAACTTTTTTATCATGATAATCTCGTTTGTTCCTTCATTTAATTACATAGTAGTGTCATACTTAAGTTACAGGTTTTAATTTCGCACAATATTCGGCTTGTGAGATAGTTTGTTCACACCGATTGGTAAAAACTCGTTTATTGGGTACAGGGTACCAGAAAACGTGTACTTTCCGTGAAACCTTGATTTAAAAAATTCGAATGAAAACAGTACGCCTACTTTTCTTTCCTATTTTTCAGATAAGGCAAGAGAAAGAAAAAATGTGTTGTCAACCTGGAAGTTCATGTCAAACTCCTTGAAAAGATGTCAGCAATTTTCATTTATAAAAATTCGTAATTACGAATAAAATCAGAGCCTGCTAAATTTATATACATACAAGTAGACTACATATATTTGTTTTTCGTTTTTATTTTTAGGTGTTTTCTCTCTTTCGTTTATTATTATTGTTATTAATATTATTTGTTTATTTACTCAAAAAATATTTATATAATCATAGTTCTAATAAGCATTATAAAGATATATCTTATTACAAACCAACATAACTTCAAGGCCTACGACCGTTAGGCAGTTGCCCTGAATTTTTGCCTCCATGGAATATTTCAAGTTTAAAACTTGTAGATTAAACTAAATTTTGTTAACAATTTTGGATAAATCGTGCAATACAAGCTCATTAATTTTGTTAAAACGAAATACTGTACTGTTGTGTTGGGGAATTGTCACTGGATTCTTTGGTATGCAAATGTATTCACACCAGCCTGGTAGTTTATTTTTATTATTCAGAAATTTATATTACCGTAATATTTTACAAAATTAAAGTATCCGCTTTTAGTCATAACTAGTGCATTTAACAATGAAAAGTAGGCACAAAGCTGCAGTTGGCTTTGTATAATCACACGCAATCATTAATACTAATAGATTTTTATATAATTAGCTATTACATAAGCTAGTTATTATTAATTTTGCATAATATATTTATATCAGTAGTGTGTATTTATGTAATACAAGCAATGAGTTGTATGGAATTTTAGTGAAAAACAAACATCATGAAATGGTTTTGATTATATATTTTATTAAAATGATAGTTCCAATAATTTCATTATTTTGTATTTTTTATTCATTCGTAATGAACTAAAAATATTATAATAATGACAGTTTTGATATATTTTATAATTGTTCAATTTAAAATAAACTTCAATTAATTCTCTTTTGTAAAGTTTTAATTTAAAATATTTATTATAAACCAATTGGTAGCTTAAATTTAAAATCATTTTAATACTATTTTAAGAGAAAATTATTTGTTATCATTTTATAATGAGACGCTTATAAACTCAAATCTATTTTTCCAAGAATCAAACCGAAATAACTTAGCGGATTGTAGACGATGAAAATACAAAACGGAAGGAATAAAAAGACAGAGTGATCTAGGTTAACAGATTTCATTTTAAGATAACAACGTAATTCCGACTCTGTAAAGTCAACTTAATTTAGTCTTGCAGTTAATTACTGAGTAGCTCAGATAATAGTACAGTTGTAGATGATATACGTATTTATATAAAACTGATCATTGATCTTTCAAGACTTCCTTCTTCTTGATTCAAATCTTATTAACGGGAAATTATATTATTTAGAATAACTCATGAGTCTTTTGGTTTAAACGTGATGCTTATTTATTTGATTTAATAAAATTTCTTTCATTTTTGGTATATGTCTATGGATTGCCCTCAGAATTCAATCATTCACGGACTACTATATTTTGTATTAGGACCATAATTATTATAATAATGCATGTATAAGATATCGCGGGAATATTAGAATCATCAACAAATACCTCTTCGTTGTTTATTTCTGCCAGTACCGTAACTTAATCATTAGATATTAATGAGGATACCGTAGCTTTATTGTAACAATGTAAAATTTAAAAAGGGTAAATAGAGTATTACTGAAGAAATAATACCATAAATGAAAAAATTCGGTTATGGAGCGTAAATTGTGATGCTTCATCATTTGAGTTGTATTTAATTTTTACATTAAAGAAAACCTTTGTATAATCATTATGGTTCCTGCCAAAGCTGCATCGTTTGTTTATCTCGGATGTGTTTTTTCTTATTTGCAATCACAATATTTGGAGTTCAAGTTGAAGAAGTATCAAAGGCTAATATGAATACTTTGAGAAAACCGCAGGTCAGCAAAATGCGGAAGGAGACCATTTAAAAATTTGTCTCATCTTATTTCGGTCAGTTTTACTGAATTTTTAACAGTGTTGACCCTGACTGATCAGCAAATATCCAGAATATAGGCTACCGAGATGAGATTTTCAAAACTTTTAGCAGGGACTTATTTGCTGAACCATAAATGAAAATATTAGGCATGAATTTGGCAGGGGTGATATCAACTATTTGTAAATACAGTCAAGAGTGGTATAATCAATTTGTCGCGGATGCAAGATGATCGAACACCCAACCAGTTATTTACTTACAAGCAAAACGGAGAACGTAGTATTGGAAGACCCGGAAAGAAATGGAAATGGGCATCCCAAATTCTTCTTAATATAGCAGACTACAAAGGTTGAAGTTGGAACAGGCCAGGTGGTCTAATCCAAGCAAAAATAATAATTGTTTGTATTAAAGACTTATAAAAAATCGTACCTTGGCAGGGATCCTTCTATAACAACTTCATGTCAAAAGTACGTACCATCATAATAATGGATTTTTAGTATAATATCCATAAGTAATAATTTAAACTAAAGCTGTTTTCGACCATCCCGCTTCCATTATGATCCATAGTTGACCTTTTGCGTGTTGTTTTTTAGTAGAACAGTAACTTAATGTGCATTTGCCTAATTTTTACTTTATTCGTAAAAATGTAAAGTAATTTTCACCACTAATCCGCCCATATTTGTTTAGTAAAAATATAATATACTTACTACTAATGCTTATTTTATGTTGTTTAGTTGTTCAAGTCATCAACCGAAAGGCTGGTTTGAACCTGTAGAGGTTTTAGTTGGTAAAACGAAAATTGAGGTGGTTTACCAAGCCTTCCACACTGAATGGAAAAATATGCTTATCAGCATGCCGGGCCCACTGAAAAGCACATACTTTCCACTCTGCAATCGTCACCTTCACTTCATTCACCACAGGGTCTGGCTGTATAATGATTCATTACTTTCAGAGGAGATAACTCTGATAAGTGTATTTTACACTACCTCTTCTGTTCTTAATGATTCAGTCATTTAATTGGCTGACCATGTAATAAAAAACAGAACATTTTGTTTTAGCCCTGCAACGTACAGATTGACTGTAAACAATTTGACACTCCACCGGTCTGTTATGTGCAAACTTATTTTATAATGAACATATTACAGAATTATTCTGTCAAACTAAAACAAATCCAAAAATTAAATAGAAGACTTGTCTAATTACCTTGTTCCAATTCATTTTTATTAAACTTGTGGAGTAATTTTAAATTAAACGCAAATGGAAATTTATTTTAAACCGCAATAAATGAAATAAAATTTAGAATTCTTTTAAATTTTTTCCCAATGGTTGACCTAACAGGTATTTAATTTTTCATTTGAAATGTTAAAAAAATTTCCTCTTCCATATCGAACTAAATTAGCATAAGCATGCAACCCGTTGTAACCTACATATGTACTAACATCTACAATTTAATAGAGGGAAATGTTTGAATATGAAACAGAACAGCAGATGATTTTGAGGACAGGGTGCAACGAAAGTGAATAATGCATTCAGTGTCATTAAATACCCATTCACAACATGGTAATGGCTTTTGTGTTCAAGCGTTTTCAAAACTTAATGAGCCCAGCACAATTTATCTACATGAAGAGAGTCGACTGTGACATTAATCTGTTTGTTCTTTATGTTATTTTACAGATTACTTTATAAAATATAAGAATTTAAATTTAAATTTTTTAAATACTATTTTAAAATTTCAGTTGTGTTTAGAATAATTTTCTTCTGCATTGATGAAATAATAATTTTTCAATAAATTGAAAACCTTGTTGTAGGATTAATTACTTACAAAACAATTAAACATAATCCAATTGAAATAAATTTAAATAAAATAATCATTATTATTAAATTAACAATAGTTTATTACAAGGCATAATAAACAGTGAATAATGACAAAAGGGTTATTTAGCAGGTATATTTTATAATATATAATTAAAATAATATTCATCTATGCCATACTTCCATATTCATATTCATATTGTACTTCCCTGTGCATCCCAGCTGGCAAAGATATTAAATTCTATTTTGCAGTTCACAAAAATTTGAATCGAATCAATGTAAGGTACTAACACAGTCATAAATCAAAGCATTCTGAGGTACCTTGCCAAAACATCAGAATTAAGTAAAAAGATACTGCAACTGTACATATATACTTTTAGAGAAGAAGCTGTCGGATATTTAGGTTGAAATAGATCAGGAAGGAAGCAAGAGGGAGAAAGAAAATATGAAGTCAGCGTTAGATGAAACCAAAAAAAAATACTGTTGGGGTATGGACAGATAAGTGAAGACAGGTGGCTCAGTGGGGTATGAAAGTGAATCCCAATAAATAGAAGGAAAAGATGAAGCTTAGCAAAGTAGAAAATGAGTGGAGTAATGGACGCGATTACCGGTAGAGGTCTGTAGATGGGGATTGGATTGATAGGGGCTTGATGTTTTAGATGCAAAACTGACAATTATGTTGTATAAAGATGTCACAAAAAACTAAAAACTAAAATTGAAGGCCATCAGTATATAGGTAACATTATAAATTCTGCAATTCAATTAGTAAGTACTCTACGCATAATGAAGAATGGTCTAACGAAACTTAAATTAATTTTTCAAAATTTGTTATTAGACCTTATAATAATGAATGAAATCTGACTTCTGGCTGTAGCTCCTGAAAAATACTGAATAAATGACAAACCGGAAAGACAGCAGTAAAGTTAATCAAAATAATTTTGTATGTGCATTTGGTAGATCAAAATGTGAGAATAAGAGAAATAACTAGTTGATCTAGAAACACGAAAATTAATCATAGTAAGCTATACAGTTTACTAGAAGCAGGCTACTTCATATTAAGTTAGTTGGAGTCGGAGAATTAGTTTACTATATTCAGTATTTCCAGTATATCCAAGGAGAATAATTTGTTTAATTATAATTCAAGAGTCGGAAATTATTAATAATTATTTTAACCCGTAAAAGTCGTTAAAGAAACCTTTAATTTAATCATTGGTTTTCTGAATACATAGCACGTTTAATTTAACCCAATAGACCAATATAGATGGTATATAAAATTTAAATAGGCCTAATATAATCGGCTGACTGGAAATCTTTCGTAAGCGTATTTTGATTCCACGCCTTTCTTATGTTTGGAGACGATTCAGATTTGAACCCTTGTCGTGATCTATTTTTTCCAAAGTTTAGGTGTTTTTATAAAAAAACCGTTTGACTTTACAGCTTAGTTGGTAACACGTAAGCTAAAGATACCCGTTTGATTTTCTTCTAGGTTTAGGATTACCTGTAAAAAATTCAAAACTACACAGTTATACTTTTAATCCGAAATTTTCGGTAATAATCACTACTATCATGTGATTTTAGCAATCAAAATTGAATAAAAAAATAATTAATATGTAATTTTCATATTTTTGAGGCATGTAAACAATAAACAGACGATGGACAGGCTTACTACAATTATATTATGGAAATTAAAGTTCACAACATATTTATCAGCTTCATCACAGTTATTTAGAAACAAAATGTTTAATATGCTCCCTTTGCACATGGAAAACTTAAACGATAGTTATTTAAAAAGCAGTGTCCATGAATGAATGGATGATTAATATTATTCTTATATGCCTTATATTTTAATATTTTCTCATATTATTCTTATATTCGTATATTATTCTTGTTTATTAGATTATATTGATTACAATCTTAGATTTCAAATATTTTTAATAATTGTTTAACTTTAAATAGTTGCATGTTATTAAACCCCTTTATTGTTTGGTTAAATTTAGAGTGTATTTATTAATTTTTGTAAAATTGGTATAATTTTTTAATAGTCAAAGTCTTAAGACATGTTTATAAATCTAGTCTAGATTTAATTTCTTTTGTACCTTGGTACTGAATTGAAGAAAAGAACAGCTACCCTAGGACATTTCTTTATGCCATAGTTGGGTAGGAAAATTTTCTCCCACTCCTATTTTTCCCACTCATATTATTATTATTATTATTATTATTATTTGATAATTTTTTCCCACTCATTGTAAATTATTATAAATGCTTTGCAAATATTATAGTTTTTAGAAAGAATGTATATAAATTAATATTGTAAAACTAAATAAATAAATAAGGTTTTATTGTTATTATTTAGCAGTGAATCAAAACTAATACATGGATTAAATTTGATCATTTACTTAACTGCAATGTCCAAAGAATGGTTCAGTGTTATATCAACTGAATTTCTATTAAGCACCGAAGTAGTAGTACGGATGGAAATGTCGAAAGCTATAAAGGAATAAAGATGAAGCATTTGCTTTGCGAAAGGTATTTAAGTATAAAACACTGAATTAGATTCTTTATTTTTGCTGCTCTTTTGTATGAAATCTACATTCCACATTGAACTTTTACGAATCGAGAAATGGACAGGATTGAACCCTCCGATTATGCATAAAATAGCCTATTAACGTATACTGAGAATATCGTGGAGAGAGAAAAAAGACGAGTGAGTAAGTCTTATGTCAGATACATAAAAAGCCTAGAACCGATTAAAACAATGAGAATGTGAAAATTTCAGTATTTCGGGTTTGTCATGCTTGGTGATAATTTCCATCTGCTGCAGCTGATAATACAAAGAAAGTAGCTGTAGAAAGAGCGTAGGACGATAAAGAAAGTCTTTAAAAAAATCTATAGGTCTGGTATACTCTCCTGTGGAACTATTTCCACATTAGGTTGGGCAGTAGTGCCCAAAGTAGGAATTGCTGTAATGATAGCGATCCTCCGACAGGTGAAGGGACGAAAAGAATAAGTTACCCCTTCGCGGACTAATGACGGATATATTCGCAAAAAAAAGTCGTTCCCGTGGCTTGTTTTACAATTATATCCACATATTTACAAATTAAGTCAAAAATTTTGACTTCGATTTGTTTTAATAGTCATCAATATTTTGCCAAAACATTTAAAAATATTCCGGAAAATGAGCAGGTGGGTTGACAGTGCTACCTGCTAGTGTTTGCTGGCTGCCACGCGGTCAATGTTTCGTTGCCAATCAGTCGTGATCCCTGTGTTCATTAATACTAACAAGTGTTACTTTCGTCCGATTTAATCATAAGCTAATATTTTTTTAACAATATTTTCAATTATTGAAGATTAGTTTCCACCTTTTATTGTACTATTCAACGTAAAATAGTTCGTTTTAGTCGGTTTTATTTACGGATATATCTGCATAAAATTATATCATCCCTCAGAACTAAAGATGGATTTCCTTCACAATTGAGTAGCAATAAGTAAAGAAAAAAACATGTGATGAAATTTACGTGGATTCCGAGAGCCATTAAGAAGAGTTTTCTATCCAGGAAAGCAAAATTTCAAAATAAAGGTTTACTCCATCTCAAAATTAAATGCGTGAGAGACATGAAATTGATTCCATCCATGATGGTTCAATAATTATGACGAGAATAAAAATTACCTGAAAACTTCGTACCAAAAAGGAACAAATGCTAAATGCTATTTTCAATTTGAATATTTTGGTACTACTAGCCAAAATTACAAACATTTTGAGTAGCACTATTATATTTTTAAACGATTATTGTGTATTTATATTTATATGGTAAACATAATTTAATTTGAAACTTTATTCAAACAGGTTCATGCGGGTTCAACTGACTAGTCTCCTAGATCTTCTTGCATTTTGAAAGAGTAAAGTTATTTAAAAGAAAATCTGATTTATTGAGAAATAACTTATGTATTATATATTTATACATACATAAATATGTGTGTGTAAAATTACAGCTAACAAACTATGTATGTAACCTACTTTAATAACCAACTCAGTAACTATTATACATAATATATAACTTTTCCAACAGCACTTAATTGTGTAACTACGAAATAATAGTTTAAAGCACTCGTACTTAAATTTTGGTCTTACTGTCAATGGATATTAATCAACCCGGATATCAAAAGAAGATAAATAGTGATGGAAGAAATTATCAATTTACTAACAAACTATATCATCTGACATTTGAAAAACCATTTTATGCAGTTTTGTTTTCATGTGATATATATATTTTATATATTTTATTTATATATATTATATATATATACATTTTATATATATATAAACAGAGCAACATTTAGTAGTAATTACTTTCCAGGGTTAATGAACTTAGAGCTCTATGCCATAAAACTTATCAGAAATATTTTATTTTACATGTATCCATAAGAAATAAGAACTTATTGTATGAAACTTTATACTTTTTGAATATTTTCATCATACTCTTTAATAATATAAAATAACATAAAAATATAATTAACTAATTTTTGTTTTAAAAAAAGTCTGTTTTCTTTTTTGTAAAACCTTAGAAGCCGGGTAGCCCATATGATATTTAGATGACGAGTATGTAAGTACTCTGCAGTTTGTGGAATAGTTTAGGTCATAGTACGCGCACACCAATAAACATTACAGGTAAATAATAGCTGAATGTATGAGGAAGAAAGTAAGCTATTTAAAACACAATCAGGTTAGTGGGAAATTTTCTATTGATTTGTTAATGTTGGAATACCACTCAATTCCGGTTCTTTTTGAAGAAAACCGTGTAAAGGCCGTTCCTCATTTAAAAATAGAGTTATAACCGCCTTTGAAAACTTGAATGGTAAAGGTAAGTAAATTGTTCAATGTTTCTATTATAGAAAAACAGGTTGAATTGAATATGACCTGAAAAAGGGAATAAACGCTCCAAAATTCGTAGAGTAGCCTATTTTCAGAAATTCTTCACAATGGAACTTAAATGTTCTAATATTATCTCTTTTATAATATTTTTCTTTATGAATGTATACACAAAATTCCAGGCTTGTATATAATAACATATGTCATATAATTGTAGGATATATCTGTAGAAATATCTGTAGGAATGGGTCAAAGCCATCAACTCAAAGAGAGAAATGGTTTCGGCCGGCATATTAGCGCAGAATCCATTATACACTTGGGTCTTACATACGCTTAAATAGTCGTATAGTGTGGTAAACGAGGGCGTTTGATATATCAAATTTTTACAAGACATTTTTCTATAATACCAGACTAAAAAAAATATGTATTGCCAAATTTTGACAAAAACGCGGGCCTCTGCATAAATAACAAACACATTTTCGTAAATTCGCTGTAATTGGCGTAAAAGAAACGGAGTTTCATGTTTCTTTTTTAAAACATCTCTCGAAGTTTTCATAATGTCTCAAAAAAATTTCAATTATTTTTTTTGATAAAAGATGTGTCACCGCCACCCCTTCTAATTAATCATTTACTGTGTTGCCGGCTTCAATAATTCTTCCGGCCTTTGACGGCATAGCGACAAGGCTTTCGGCTCCCCACCGCAAAGCCCTGTAGCGGCGCCCGACAAACCTTCCGGCTGCCTTTGTCATCAAGGCCAAACCAGTAGCCGCTCTCTACAACAGCAGCTATATAAAGAGCGCTGCACTGAGCCAAAATTCAATTCCAATCAAGACACCGACAGCTTCACATCGAGACAGAAGAGGACGAGCCCAGCCGAGACCAGAAGCACCATCCCTGGTCTACGCTACCGGTGGCGGACGCTACATTCCCGCACCGGTCAGCCTTCGCCGGCCCGGAGAGAGCCGCCTCGGCCGCGCTAACGGCGGACGACCTACGCCGACCCGACACTGCGGGGCTCTGGGGGCCACCACTGCCGCGCGCAGTGGGGACCCAACTGCCGCTGAGGGTAGGCTAGGCCTGAACCCGGTAGCCGAGCCGTCACTCTTCGGGCTCCGCTTCCACCACGCCGGCTCGTCGCTTCCGATCCAGACAACGACAAGACGTTCACCACCGCACACGGCTGCCGGACTCCAGCGAGAACTAATCGACGACCCCGCAAGAAAGAAGATGATGCTTCCGCTCGCCGTCCCGTCACCGAGAGCCGTCGACCGGACCGTCATCGCCCGCTGACGCGAGCGATGCCCACAGCGGTCCCTCGATCGAGCCTTACGCACACCGGACCCGACGAAGCAGCCATCGACGCACTACTGCGAGGGAAGAAGATGACGTCTCCGCTGGACAACGACACGCCGTGTCGCCCAGCCTCCGACCGCCACGACGACTACGACAGACGACCACCGCTTAAACGGCCCTTTTCAGGGCCACCAAATTAATAAGGTTGCCACTTAATGTCGCCATCCGGTGACAGATGGATAAAAAAGCCAAGTCTATCACCGCGATCTTAGAATTATTATTCGAAGAGTTAGTATTCTAAAATCTATCAGTCCCAGAAGGGTTAAACAAAACAAAAGTACTTATTAGAAAACTTAATTTTTAACAGTTACTGTTTTGAGAGCAAAAAGACGGGATCCATCCCATGTGGGTAGTAATGGAATTGAGAGTTTTGACCAAACTGCCAAGAAAGCATTTACATTAACGAATCCAACCTTCAAAACCTTTTTCAAAAGTTATATCATGTTGACATAAGTAGACGCTACAAGAATAGGCACTGATAGGAACCCAAGATTGCAGCGACACGATAGACTTTGGAATATGAATCACGCGTGTTCATAAACTGATAATCGTTTACAAAATGTACAAATATGTATTTTTCTGTCAAAAAATGTTTGTAAAAAATATAAAATAGTAATAATTTTTTTAAAAAGTTATAACTTGTAAAATTTTAAACATCTACTGTTTATTCTTTCACAAATCGCTTGTTAAAAACAAATACGTACAACTTACATTTTATTACCAAGCAAAACTCTTTAATTGAAACAGATTAATGCTTAGATAACTTTCAATAAATCGAATCCCTCACCTATTTCAAACTTTATTAGCGTTAACTTTAATAACTGAAACGCATCATTAACATATATATAAAGAAAATTACAATTGTTCAGCCTTTTTTCAGCTCCATTCAATCGATTTTAATGATGTATTGTGTTAGGTATGTAGGCGTACAAATAGATGAAGCTATGTTACATTCATTAACTTGCAATTATGTTGAACCTTTCAAAATAGAACTTAATTACCATTTGTTTGATTGTAGTTAATCATTTTAATAGTCTTTTAATTACGTTACAACCCAATTAACATATTGTTACAGAAATAATATGTTTAGTTACTTTTTAAAGCACTAAATAGTTCAGAGCAATAAAAGGACAACCAATTACCTAACCTATCACACGAAAAACTACCTTACACCAGAGGTAAAAGTAATGGAATATAGCAAATGACAACAACATTATATATCAAAGCGAAAAATTTATTGATACAAAGGAGTCTTAATGCCGTCTGTAAAAATTTCAATAGTAAGGTTACATATTTTCAATATATAGAGAAGTTTGGACTCTTCCATTTTTTTAATGTATTAGTATTATTAAAATAAATGGTTTTAAAATGCGCAAGCTAATAATTAGTAAGAACTAGGAGTCAACATAACCCTCAAAACAGCTTGATTGATCAGCTGATAGCAAGTTTGTTGCAGAAAGCCAATATGTACAGTACATGAAATAAACACTCAATTTGTTAAATTTAAACTGTCTATAACTTTCATTTTAAAAGTTATATATTGTATAGGGTTTCTATACCAAACACTGTGTATTCATCAGTAATATATGGGAAACACAAAAGTATGTTTTTGACAAAAATGTCACTTATGGGGTTTTTTAAATAACCGATTCCATTATGGAATATAGATAATGACAACATCATAATATCAAAATTTATTGATACAAAGGAGTCTTAATACCGTATCTACTAATTTCAATAGTAAGGTTACATATTTTCAATATGTAGAGAAGTTTGGACTCTATGGAAAATAAACATTACAGGATGAATGTCTTCACCATGTGGAAATCCATGCACGTGCTGATATTACACGTAGACTAAAATAATAAATACCTACTATCGATTTCAAAATCATAGACACCCGAGTTTGAACCCTTGCATCTCCAAAACTATGAGTCAGATTTCAATATACTTTACAGCAAAATTTAGCTCATTTTATTCTGCGTTGACCCTAAATAAACGTATGTTTTTAATGTTGTTTAAAAATTGCCATATTGAGGTTGTAAGGCAAAAAGATCCGGTTTTCTTGATACCGCAACAAATTTCATGCGTTTAGAGGCGTGTTATTAAGTGTTAATAAGTGTTTGATCGAAAAGTTTGAAATATTAACACAACATAAACAATTATATTTTCACTGCGTGTACGAAATTTCAAAATCGTAAGCTTTTAAAATTTTGATTTATTAACAATATTCTGAAACTTTGGTATCTCGGTAACCGCTCGATCGTTCGACACGGGCCAACTACCGTTTTATTGAGCGTAAAAAACTTAGTACCGATATGTTAATAATATGAAGTATCGATTGGCCAATGTTGTGGTACAATTTTTAGAATTTTGAATTTTGAATTTTTAGAATTTTGAATTTTGCAGGGTAATTCGGGGGGTAGGTGTTACTATCCATGTTGTTAGTGTTGTGTACGTTACATCCTGTCAGACTGTCTACTTGAATTGACAGACTGCATTGTCAATTCAGGTAGACAGTCAGATTCAATCAAAATGGATAGTAACGTCCACCCCCCCACCCACATTAAAAATCTATTTTTAAAACTCTAAAAACTCTACCACAACATTGCCCAATCGATATTTTTTGTTAACATATCTGTACTAAGTTTATTACGCTGAATAAAACGATAGTTTACCCGTGCCGAACGATCAAGCGGTTGCTGAGATAGCAAGGGTTCAGAATATTGTTAATAAATCAAAACTTAAATAACGTATAAATTTTAAATTTCGTACACGCTGTAAGAATATAAATTGTCTACGTTGTGTTAAAACTTCAAATATTTCTGTCAAAAATTTATTGAGTTACACGCCTCTAAACGCATGAAATTTGTTGCGGTATTAAAAAAACCGGGTCTTTTTGTCTTCCAACGTCGATATGGGTTTTAAACAACAGTAAAAATATAGGACTATTATAGGTAAACGCAGAATAAAATGAGCTAAATTTTGATGTGAAGTATGTTAAAATCCGACTCATAATTTTGGAGATGCTAGGGTTCAAACTCGGGTGTCTGATTATGAAACCAATAGTAGTCAATTTTTCAAATGAATAGTACAGATTAGTACATTTTATCATAAAAAATGAGACATGTAATACCTTGGCCACGCCATGAGATGCCCACATTATCAGTTTCACGATTAGATACAAGACAAAATATAACAATAAAAATATAACAAACAATAAACAAACTTCTTCTAACCTTATAAATAATTATATTAGCAAATTAATAAATTATAATAATTTATTAAACTTAGACTTCTAATGAATTTCAATTACATTACTCAGACTAGATTGATTAAAAGATGTTATTACTAACTTAAAGCTTACACTAAATTATCTACAAACAAAATATGACAATTTAAAATTAATTAAGTAATTAATTAATTTTACTTACCGAATCAAAGAATCACACTCAAACGTTGTATGACGACCAGTTGCACAGTCCTAAATCGCTAACTACTTGACTGGTTTAACATCTAATTGCAGTGGTTTCATTCACACCCGAGTTACAAATAAAACTGAATCAATGGAAGGGTAGGTTTTGTTTTATAATTAAGTAATCCAATTCTATAAAAAACAACAGGAAAATTGGAGACAAAAAGAATGATATGACAAAAATTGTAACTTATATATAACTTATAATATGTAAAATTGTATTTGCCAGAACATTTTAAAGTAAAAGAAAGAACGTAAATAATGGGTATAGACACAACAACAGCATACAATTATTGCTTGCTAAGGTAAAAAAATTGAACCAGAATCTCTCCTGATCCGGGAAACAACTGTCCAACCCTATCTAATAAGCATTTCATTCATCAGCAATTCATTGTCATTGTTACAGTTTAGCTAAATACACTAACCAATTAACAGATCTACTTACCTCAAAAAGTATTACAATTATAAATATTTACCCAAAAGGTTTCTTTATTATTCACTTGGTTTTTTTAAATAAAAAACTAGTCAGAACAGAATTGTTTTACGCTGTAAAATATCTTATCAATAAAATAATCTTCACCGTAATATAAACAATTAAAAAATAGTTCAACCTTTTAAAGAGAGTGTTTAGTTTATGATGGGGGTTCTCCCTGAAAAAGTACGTAGTTCAAATAATATAGTGTTGTAATTAGAATTATAGTAAAAGTCATGGACGACGAACTTACGAAAATGGTTCCACTGTATGCCTGTATTCCTTAGAGCAACTGTATCCAAGTTCTACATTGCCATAAAGATAAGAAGACCTAAACCTATTTATAGTAAACGTATTATAATCATGTTAGTAACCTTTGTCCTACTGAATAAATAAAAAAACAACTTTCAAAGCAAAATAATTTATATATATATATATATATATCAAGCATTGCTTTCTTGATAAATGATAAAGAAGTTTTGCAAGTACCCTAAATTACAATGGTATAGTGCCCCAACAAGAGACAAGTCAAATTAGCCTACCGTATGCTAAGCCGCCTATTTAATGTACGAGGACTATAGTAGGTCTATACGTTTTAAAAAGATTGTAATTTTTTGTGTACTTACCTATTGCTAAGAATCATTTCTTTCATACAGATTACCTTTTTATCAGGCTAATTATGTTAACCTGAAAAGGACATTTACTTCTTTTCTGCCGGCGATAACTGTGAAATGAATGCCGAGTAAAGAAACCCCTAACGCATTCAAGCAGATAATAAAAATAGTACAGGTTATTTATAGGACAGTAAAGTATGTTATAAGCAAAGAACACTATTAATAGTGTTACTTAATGAAATACGTTACTTTGGAATTTTAATTCACATTTTCGCGGCAAGATAATGTAAAGAAATTTTGTAGAAAACGTATAGTCATTATTTTGATATAACATTGTTATCAGAGAGAAAAGCCCGGGGATTGTGTACGCGTAGGACGTAAACTTATGATGTCATTAATCTGAACTCGGAGGCGCCGAGTTGTGCCACACGCGCATGAACAAACGTTTCTTCATACACAACTGTACTACCAAACTCCGTTGCCTTGCCGTTACACCAACACATACGCCATAAAACGAACCCAGCTGTTAGTTAAGAAGCATCCGGTCGTAACATTCCCTGCAAAACTGAGTGAGTTCTGTAAAATACTGAAATTTTAACTGGATTAAAATTCATTTAGGCCTGTAATGAAATGGTGAAAGTTTATTTTTTTAATTGGAAATCCTTTTTAAATTTATGTTAACACATTCGTACCAATAAAGCATTTTTAATGATGAGGAATTTCCGTTTTTATTGAGAAAGTCAATTCCATAAATTTGGTCGTTAGGCTTACATACGATTACTGTTGAAAAAAAATCCACAGTCTATTACCAGAGGCAAGTCCTACAACTGCTTTAATCTCTTTTAACTACTACTTAACAATATGTCATAATTTATTATTAGCTGGACTAAAAATGTATAGGCTAATAATCTCAAAAGCTGAAATTATTGTTCCTATGATATGAGGGAAACACTACAATAACATTATTGTTGATTTCAGTGGCGTAAATATAAATTTTGTTCGGGGGATGATGGTTTTGGTGTACCTACTTACTGGTACCTCTATTTCCTCAAAGTACTTAAGAAATTAAAGCCCTTCGTTTTCTCAAGAGAATTTTCAACTCATAATTTTCACCCAGTATATTTTCCTCGCATAGGGTCAATTTCTTGATCTCGCGAGGTGACGTTAGATGTTTCTGGAAGCTCTTATTGCAACTCACATTCTCAACAATTGCTCACTGTAGCCTTTCTCCGTTCTTCTGTCCACCCTTCATAGAAGCTTTTTCACTCTTCATGGAAGCCTTTAAAGCCCGTAATTAGTGTCATCTGAATTTAGTTCGGTTCATTTTAAGTTTTCTTGGTTTATTCCAGTTATTTAAACATCCTTTTTGACTTCTTAAAACAATTTATTATATGATATTAACGACATCTAAGGTCTACTGTTAAGTGTCTTAAAAATTTGTTTTGTGAACTGGTTGTCATTGATTCCCTATAGGACCTTACTGACCTTCCCTGGCAGAACTATTTGTCGGTTTTAATCGCTCCAAACTCTTTTTGGTGCAGGAGAACGAGCCTCTTCCACCCAGTACACAGTGTTGAGTGTTTTTAACATGAGTTAAAAAGTAAAATGCACCTAAACCCAGACGACCTTAAAACAAGGGTCGATTTTATAACAATCTGAATAAATAACTAATATTAAAGAAGTTGGTTAAGCGATGCTAGTTTAAAATTATTTTAGTTAGTTATTTAATTTAACTTAGTACGTTTTCTGCTACTGGTAAATTTACTAATCTTTTTAATAATTTGTCTGTTTGTTACATTTCGGGGGGTGTCTGGACACCCTGGACCCCAACCCCTCTATGCCACTGGCTGATTTTGAAGGCGGTAAAATGTAGTGAAAATTATATAACCATCTGTTACCAAAGAACTGAAGAGTACCTTTTCAAAAACTATCTACATTCTTTTATAGTAGGCCTACACATATGTTTTAACAACATAAGCTAAGTAACTATAGGTACAAAATCGTAAGAGTCGTGTAGTCATAATGCAGGTTATAGATTTCATGACTTCTTTAAAACCATATAAGTATTAGATGAATTAATTACGCTTGTTAAACACATACACACTTTAAGTATACTCAAAAAAAGTAAATTGATTTTTTCAAGTTTTCTACTTAGTCACGTACTATATTTTCTGCGTATTTGTAAATTACTTTCACGTACGAAATATTTGTAAGGAACGTATTAGCTCTCTCAATATATAGAACACTCATAATAGAACGCTTAATGGAAAATATTTATAAGAAATTTTTAAGAAAAAGTAACTACCTCCTTTCAAAGAAAACTATTTTAACGGAGCTTATTCTATGATATATCCGATTTCCTACAAATCTGCAACAAATACGTTTGTAAGCAATACTATAAAAACTGTTCTACTGTTTTTAATATTAGGCAGGCCTACACAACATAGCGGTTTTAAAACGATTCTCTTGATACCCATGTATGTACTCGTATCTATAACCTTTTAGTGTATTCCTACATCTCATTAACATCTGCTAAACGTGTTAAAATCAAAATATAGTTACAATATGTGGATTTCTGTTTTGTCATTATTAAGAGAATTTATTTAGTAATGTTCTAAAAATCAAAAATTTATTTTTATTCTTTATTAAGGTTTTAATGTAATTTAAATTCTAATGTAATGTTAATTTAAGTCAATGTAATTTAAATATATTACAGTTTACTTAATAAGAATTGCACGATTAACTTACTTTCATATCGTCGGGCCACTTCAACAGCCGCGTCAGATTAGCGACTACCGTGAGTTATGGAACTAGAAAGTTGGGTTTTCACTTGTAATTATTTCCAGAACCTACCCGGGAATCAAACCGGAACCTTATGTTTTGTAGACTTAAACATAAATCACTTCCCCACAGAGGTGGCCAACGATTAATTTACCGGGATATTGTTTAAAGCAGGTATGTTAACTGATTTTTGTGACTTTTATGGACGAATAATGTACAGAACTTAGACGATAAAGACCATAGAAATAATCATTTAGATGAAAGATGACTGCTAATATAATTGGAAAGTTTAACTTATTTTATTTATAGTTTCATTTTATTTGTAGTTCAGAAGTTAAAGAACATTTAGATCATAAAATAAAAAAAATATTTCCATTGAAACATTTTTAGATTTTTCAAATCGCCCCCAATGTACATCTTTGGAATAGTAGTCATAAAAAATGGTTTTACGAACAATTGTGTTCTTACATTAGTTTATTTCATATATAATTCTGTCTGTTTCACCGAACAACATTGCATGAAAACTTCTGAAAGTTTTCTCTTCTTTTTGTTTATTTACTTTTACTTTTGGCATGGGTTCGTACGGATATTGTTTCCGCTTCCCGCATCTCAAATGAAAGCGCTTTTTACTCAGTTAATCGTTCACAGAATCCCTTTTCTCTTTTAAAAGTGAGTCTTCAAAGGCTACTTGTTTTCGTGTCTTTCAATAGGCTTGCGTTTAGCTCTTTATGTTTACTGAATACTGGAATAAAGGCCGAAAGAAAGGATTTTGTGGCGATGTCAGTCGTAAACACTGATCATGTATTTATTATAAAATAGGCCTTTTAAAATTTTCAGTGTCTTTATAATATTATAAATAAAAAACTAACTTTTAAGGCTCAGGTAGTCATTCATTTTACGAGTTTATATTTATTTTTTCAACTAACAGCTAGATTACCTTAGAAATAGTTTTGTAATAAGACGCAGATCGCATCATTAATGGAGAAACCTGTAATGTTCTATGCATTTTATAGTTGCGAGTGAAATTAAAGTTGTGTGTAGAAAAACGGAGTTCATCCTATTTTTCTATGAGAGGAGGTAAGATGAAAATCAAAAATGGTTTTTATATATTACATGGTTTCTTCACATAGTGTAACATAGGGTAACGATTACCTGTAACCCGTAAAAATCAGTTTTTTTGTCCATTTTTTAAATTTTTATAATATTTTTGATTAGGTGATTAACTAACCAACTTTTATATTATCCTTAAATGAATTCATTCATTTTTTTGTGTAAAACTGAAATTAGGAACTATTCTGCGGATATCTTGTTTTTTTTTTAAACTTTTAGGAGTTACAACAATAACATTGATAGTAAAACATATTTTGGAACTAGCTGCTCAATATCTTCTTTTACCCGACGCCTAGCTTCCTCTATGAAATTGATACTAATTGAAATAATACAGCCCGTTTGATATAGGTTTGTGTAAACATATTTGTTTGTTATAATAGAACGGTTCAGTTTATTAGCAATTACACAGGTTATGTAAACCAATATGGGTTGGATCAACCGCAGTGATGAAATAGAAACGTTAATACATAATTCAGAGTTGGAAATATACGGTGAGCTATTACACACAAATCCATAACCCGATTAATTAATTATTCCAAAAAATAGGTTTGAGTAATTAAATTTATTAGTTAATTTTATCATAGTATCTGACTGTATTAAATGCAAACATAAAACAAATGCGCTAATTCAGCCTATTGAAGTTCAAAATCTAAGTATACTTTGAGGGATTTAATTTGAACTTTAATTAGCTGTGTATTAACCGTACGACAGTATTAGGCTGTTCTGCGGTTAAATTGAATGTAAATTAACCTGATTTAACAATGCGTAATTTTACAGTAGTGTCGGAAAATCAAATGTGTGCCGGACTATGTGTGCCGAAACTAATTACGCCTTTCATTTCGGAATGTTTAATCACGTGTTCAAATAGTAAGTTATTCCACAAAATGTAAACGGAACAATAGTCTACTTCCGTTGAATAAAGAAAATAATACTCTTATTTAAATCCAAAATAACGATTTTTGAAAATATAAATGGCTTTAACCTCCGGAAATAAACCAAAGTAGGACGAGTTTATAGAATAATTATTTTTGTCCATATATTTTGAAAAATATGTTTTTAAATGAAAATAATTTATTACACTCGTAAGCAAACAAATTCAATCGTGTAAGCCAATATTCACGATTTTATTGAAGCTAGATTTTTAACTTCCGTGCAGACGTATATATAAGCGACGAAAATAATCTTGTACTCTCTCAATCTTATTATTAGTAAACATTTTTTTTTGTTTTTTTATTGTTTTGGCCTTTAAAAACCATGTTAAAAAATGTTTTGTCAAGATTGATGTCTTCGCTTTTACATTACTATTTTTCGTCCTTCCCAAGAGTTTTTAATTTTAACATTGTTCATTCTGCTGAAAAATTATTATGAGACAAGAAAGTGAAGAATGGTGACTAGGAAAACTTGAGGTGCTGGGCTGTAGGATGCAGGAAACAGACTAATCCGTCGTAAATCCGCCGTAAAATAAAGGACAAAATACATCTGGTAAATATTCATTATTTATGTTTTTAATGTAATAATAATATAGAAATATATAATTATAATATTCCTTATTTTTGGCGTGGAGTCTTGGTCGCTCAATGATTTAATGAGTAAAACATTTGAAGCGTTTTACTTCCCTTATATCTTTAATATCACAAAATCATAAAAATGCATTATGTTTTAGATTAAAAAAGTCTATTACAATGTGTATTTTTTAAACAACCGTATAATTAGGTAGTCTATTAAATAATTTACAAATTAATACGTCGTCTTTTGCACATTCTTTATTAATTTATATATGAAGGAACTTATTTATTTTGAAAATTACGCATTCAACAATTAAAATGTGTCTAAGAAAATATATAAAAAATTGATAAAAACTTAAATTTAATTGATTATTGTTGGATTTTATCTCGTTTTAAGTCATTTAACAGCTGACAATAAAGCCGACGCATTTGGGACTGTAAAGCGATATATCATTGCGTTCTGTCTGAATTATTATCCTTAAGACGTGGGGCGTATTCAACGTATTTATTGACGGAGAATAATGAAACCATAAGGATTTAGAGTAATGTGGCTTTTGTCAAATACTGAACTGAAGAGAAGGATGATGGAAGCGAGAAGAAAATATAAGGACAGGGAAACTAGATAGAGAGAGCAACACAGAATAATGCGTAGAAAGTGATGGAACGAGAATGAGAATTAGGTAGTGTGAGTCGGAAAATCGGGCTAGAACCAGGACTTGAAACAATTTGCCTGGATTAGGCCTGAATGGGAAATTGCTACAAACCAATAATGATACTGTTCAGCAAACATAATAGTAGGTCTATTTCCACATTTGAACCGTTCTCTATATAGCCTGCCACCAATTCATGTAAACATAAATGATAATTAATTTGACACTTGGTTCACTAAGCATGAAAAACAAAATTTACACAAACCAAGATATCCTAAATTGTAGTTAAATTTAATTTTTCACATATTATACGTATATATAACGAATAGGTATAATACAAATTAAACAAATAGTATTAATTACACTAAATAAAATTAATATTAAAACAATAGCCTAACGGAAATTAACGTACCTAAATTTTGGGTGCTAGCCAACATTTATTTATTTTTTTTTTGTAAAAAGTTATTTAATTATTGTTTAACATATGGGCTCTTAAAAATTTATCTAATATCTAGATAGCCTACCAAAATTTGTTTATGACACTGCAATAACAAAACATGTGAGGTTTACTAAATTGGTAGAGACAAATCTGCAATACTTACGTGTGGCACTACCACGAAATTTTCACGTTATATTACATCTTCTTCTTCTTCTTTCAAACAGGGATTAGGCCATGGCCTGTTCCGACTCACATTCAGCTTATATTAATAATTTTAGAAAACATCTATATTAAATATGTAATTCATATTTTATCAATGATAAATTTAAGTCTATCTTATAAAATTTGTTTTTTTTCCTTATGGTACAATCATTGCCACCTTTTCCGTGGCCTGCCTATACCTCTTTTGCCTACCGGTTGATACTTGTAAATTTTTAGTGGAAGCCTATCGGCTGACATTCGTTCAACATGTTCTTTCCACTGTTGGCGATACGATGCAACTCTCTCATTCAGGCAGAAGATGTTCAGCTCCCTCCTTATTTCCTCATTCCTGATGTGATCTCTCCTGTCACAGCCCTTAGTTCTGCGAAGAAATTTCATCTCCGCTGCCTGCACTTTACTCTCAAGTGTTTTTTGCGTATTTTTTTCTTTTTTGTGTTTTTTTTTTACTCTAACTCTCAAAAACACTTGAGAGTTAGATTACATTTTGATTTAAATGTTTGAACGACTTTTTAATATAATTAATAATTAGTCTTTAGTTTGATTGACCTACAATTTTGGTTAAATTGTAAGTAAGAATTTTTGATTAATCCAGGCTATACATAAATTGTGGGCGTATAGAGTCTGCAGAATATCGAGGTAGAAATCATGGTTAAATGACCACCTCTATTTCTTGACATTACGCAATCAGACTTTGTCCTTAGGAATTGGATAAAGTCATTTGTTTTTTTCTAAAGGATTAACAGTCAAAACGATCCAAATTTTCGAATAATAGAACTTGCAGAAACTGTAAGGATAGCCTACACGTGCCGTTATGATTTTTTTTGAGATGGTAAAAAATACTTATGACCTAGTCTACTCCTTGAGCGAAATGTGAATTCTTAATTACAACTGTGAAGAAAACAGACTATTTTGAAAAAATCTGTAGGTAACAACCAACGCCTTTATTATTATAATTGTTTTTAGATTCGAAGTAAGAATTAATAAGCTGACAGTTTAGTCTGGTTTGTTATTAAAAAAGTTTATTTTTTTATCTTTCATTAAAATGTCATTACATCAATTACTAACTTACATCAATTTTCTCAGAATTTAATGCTATATAGTGAATTTAAAAAAAAGTGAATTATAAGCATTTTGTAAAATTATTATTTTACATTTAAGCACAAAAGTGTAATCTTGGATCTCGAATTTTTATGTTTTAATTCAGATGTTTGTAAAACTATGAAAGATACAGTTCTGGGATCTGTTTTATTGAATTTTTAAGATTCAAACTCGAAGATGTTACCACTTTGGTCTTAATTAAAGCATTAAAATTTCAGTATCTAATATGTCAGTATTTAATATCATTTAACCGTTTACGTATCCTTTAACCGTTTACGTCTTCACAGATGAATAACCGTCGATGGATAACCGTCGATTTAAATAGCTTTCAAGACTATTGAGATATTTAAGCCTGTTTCTTTTAATATATTATTTTCTCACTGTAGGCACAAAAATTGTTGATGAGTTCGTTATTTCGCCCAAATTATGTTATAATATCATAATTAGGGCTGTAGGGTTGTATTCTTAATTCTGGAACTTCTCGATCATTTGTATGTTACACAATTAAATCTGATCTAACTAATAAAATTATTTTGTTTTAGTAATTTTAATTATGGTACAAAAACGTAACCTAAATGTTTTATATCAAAAAATAATTAATTCGAAAACTTCATATTTTGTGTCAGCAGTGAGAAAGTAGAACTGGCGCCCATTGCTTCCTAATGAGATGTTAAAAGAGCTAGTTTTTATAAACAACAGATCTTTATGGCAAATATAGAAAATTTTTCTTTTATTTGTAAATTTAATACGTAAATTGTAAAATAAACATTGCAAAAAATAGGGATGTACAGGTTCTAATTCCAATATTTCAATGAGAGGCCAGTGATTCTATAATTTTTCAATTTGAATACAAGTGTTTAAGTTAAGAGTACTGCAGTCGTTTTGCATAGGGCCTAAAGGCTAGTAACAAAATAAGTAAGTTTTTTAATCACAAATGTCGCTTCATTAACTGCAAAGTTTCCCGACAATGCTTAAGGTTATAGGTACACGTAACCTACCTGGGAAGCGTATTAAAACCATTAAAAATTGAAAATTTCAATTTTTCCAGGGAGATAACGGCATATGCCCATTAAAAAAGCCAGCTTACAAAGGCAATATTAATATGGCCAGACAAAGAAATGTCTAATTACTTGTTTTATTTATACAGGGTATGGGCCTATTTATATAATTTATTTAACCATAATAATGACCAAATTGTTGAACCTCATTTAAAGAAAGAATGATTTCTTTATTATAAATCATATAAATCTTTATCTTATGTTCGTGCACATTTTTGTTAGTAATTTTTGAATGAATCGCACTTATAAGTCAATAAGTTTTGAATTTATCAAACGAAAATTTATACCCAAGAGGGTTTACTAGAGATAACACTTTTTTGTTGTTCTTTCTACATCAAACTAAGACTATTCTCTACTTTGTTTCATACTTTGGCTGACATTATTTTAGCTGATTTTTGTAGAAAAATGTTTCTGGTTCAAATCCTAGTAAAGTTACTTAGTTAGTTATATACGGATTTGAATACTAGATATTGGTTACTGGTGTACTTTGATGGTTGGGGTTCGATTAACTATACTTTCTCAGGAATGGTCGGGGTGGGTCTGTACAAGACTCGTCCTTGTTATTTATAGGCCATACGTATAATCTTTATCTCATTGAGTCACAGGGTTGCTTACTGTTCATAAATGAACAGAATGTAATATACATACATTAAGTTTAAAAAAAAAGTTGCTTAGTAGTAGACCTAAAAGGTTTTATGGCGAGTCCTAGGCCTAATGCTATGATCATTGAAAGGAGGTTTCAGAGTAAGCCTAAACTTAAGCAATCAGAAAAGAAAGAATGGCCAAAAGCATTTAAAAAAAAAATGCTTTCTATAAAAATGTGAACTTAATATACGAACCCAATCATTCATTCATTAAAATTTAATATTTATATTTAATATAAATCCATTTAATTTTTAAAATATATTAATAAAATAATTAAAAACTCTAAATGATAATTCTGTTTCCAGGAATAATTTTCTAATCCAAGTGAACGGTTTTCATTTTACTAAACGTATGAAAACACTAAAATGGGGTTATGTACGTAGGAACTTTAAATTTTCCATACCAAATAGCGTAACTTTTTTGTATTTGAATTTTTATTTGGAACTGTGCTAAAAAGTACGCAGAGACTAATTTTTGAACATAGAATGAAAAATAAAATACAAAATAACACGCTATGGATAAGTAAATTAAAACTAGACTCCTCTGAAACAGCTTTACTATAAAAAAAAATAAACAAAAACTGTAAAGTGACTATTGCACTTGAAAATACTTACTACGTACTAGCCTACTCACGTTACAATAATTACGACAGATCTTTAATAAAACATTACAATACTTGAATAAAAGTAAAAGAAATATAATTTTAGAGAAATTATAAGATAGTATAAAAAATAAGTAGGGTACCAACGTTAAAGATTGAAAATAAAAAAGAATAATACATGTTAAAGAATACGGTTTTTGAAGGTCACTTGTCTAGAGGTCTTTATTCATACTTTTTTTTTAAATCTTCGGTCCTTTTTAATCTTTCTACATACCAAATATCCTGGTATATTGTAACTTATAACAAAAACTATATAAGATATCTTATTACATCTTTAATTAACGAATTTGAAGATGTTATAATAGGTGTTTGTTGTATAACTTGGCTTATAAGTGTTTTATCAGGGTCCATCATGAATGACATGTTTAGGTAATTCTGCAACTAACTATGCACAACTAAACCAGCAAAAGCTACATATGTTTTGGTTATCCTCTTGTAGGGTAGTGTCCTCTGTCAAGGAGTCATCCAGTGGCACCATCATGTCATGTTTTCATAACAAGATTCCATCAACACTTTAGTCAAGAAAACATAAATAACAGTTAATAAACATAAATAAAACCAATGTTAACAGATTGAAGGAACGTAAATGTTAAAATGATACTGTATTTTCAATGTCCTTATACATCGAGTAAAACTCGTTATCTCATTAGAACAGGATATTTAATTTTTTTTTGTCTTTAATTTATATATCTAGAACACTATGCTATACATTAGAGCAAAACCAATAGATTTGATGAAAGTTATTATTAGGCGTGGAAGGAGGGGTCACACCCAGCAGTGTATCCTCCAGGATGACGTAATCATGCTATGATGGAGATGATCTTGATAGAAATGAAAATGAAAGCCCAACGGTGAAAAGATTAAGAAGATGTGATGTTGAAGATAATGATAGGATGTTATCGAAGAAGATCCCTACACCAAAGACGGCGAAGACGTCGAAAATTTTGAAAATTTTGAATGGCCATATATGTCGAGCGAGGTCGTTTGGATGATTTTGTAATTTATCATAGAAACGTTGATAAAGTTGTCGTGCAACGTCTTTTACGTAGGGAATACGAAGGTCAGAATGAAGGGTGTCGTTTCTCACGTACCAAGGTGCTCCAGTGCCAAGCCTTAAAAAATGTTAACAATTTTTTTTTATAGGCCTATATCAGAGGCGGCGAGGAAAACTCATGTTCACTCCCTCACGATGGGTGAAGTAGTGATAGACTCATTTGAGGCGTCCTCGTCCAGCCCCAAGGAGGCCGCAACCTCCTACCAACAAAAATCCCGCCGCCTGGCCACTTGATCCGACATCAGCAAACAACCCTCCACCTCCCTCGGAACTGTTTATATAATACTACAAGGGAAATTTCGGGTTAAAAAAATTTTACATACTGTCAGCGGGGCGTGGAAGGGAACCGTATCCTAATTCCTCTCTCGCTGCGTTTAACCAACACTCACTCTCTCACTTTTTTAACCATAGGTTGACAAAGCGAAAGTAAACAATACTGTAATAATTTACATTTACGTAAATATTTGCAGAATGGCTTTAATTGTAAAATATTTTAAATTTTATATTAAGTAGACTACTTTATTTAAACCAGTCATTAAATAAAATTATACCTACCCGTACACTTAAAGTTTAGTCTTACACAAAATTTCCTGCACACCAATTCAGATAATCCAGCAATAATTTATCCAAAGAATTATTAATTTTATAATACAACTTTATTCAATTTAATAATGGTATCATTTCTAATAAAGTTATTAGAGCGTGTTTTATAATGTCACGAATGTAAGGGTTCTAAATGAAGAGCGAGTGAATTAAAGTCAGTTTAAGCCACGCCTTCTTAATCCTTATTTATTGAGCAACTTTAGAAAGCAGTGCCTCAGAATCAGAAATCCTCGTTCCTTCTCACTAATATAAATTTCAACGACCTACCATAAGATAATGTTATAGTATATAGATTTGTGGTTTCTTATGGCTCAAGTAAAATGATACACTATTTATTGAAATTTCAATTCTAAAGATTATTGTCTGCCCAAAACAAACAGATGGAGTTTCAAATTATTTACACTCAATCTGTTAGTTGCAGGGCTAAAATAAAAAGTTTTGTTTCTTATCAACTTGGTCAGCTAATTAAATGACTGAAACATTTAAGAACAAAAGAGGTTGAGGTGTAAAAGACAATAATCAGAGTTAACTCCTCTGAAAGTAATCAATTTCATTATACAGCCAGACCCTGTGGTGAATGAAGTAAACTTGCCATTTGCAGAGTGGAAAATATGTGCTTTTCAGAGAACCCGGCATACTGAGCGTATTTTTCCATTCAGTGAGAAAGGCAATTGTAAACCACCTCACTGCTCGTTTTACCTAGTAAAACTTCTGCAGGTTCAAACCAGACTTTCGGTTGATGACCTAAACAACAACAAAAATTATTAACAGTTTTCTTTTGCATCAAAATTTAAGATGAAAACCGTAACTTTTCATAACACATTTCCAGATACAACTCTGAATGTCAAAACAAACTGGAATAGCAATCCAACTATCATGCCTTGAACTTACTGGACAATTCATCCGAATTAACAGTAACGTGGAAACACCTATCCGTCTTGTTTTAAACAAACCTCGATCATTCATCACGTTTCTACGAGGCTAAATTTTACACGCCAATATATTGTTAGAAATTTATAAAATATTTAATTTACCTATAGCCTATATAGGAAACAATTAATTTTAATTTAATACTTAACAATTAATTAACTTATTATTATTATTTTTATTAGTGTACTTACTTGTTAATTACCAATTAATTTAATACATTTACATATTAATATACTTGACTGATAATCAAATTTTTTTTTTAAATTGTTTTAAACTACAATAAATCCGTAGATTACGCTATCAAAGTTGTTAAGCTCTATTTCGTGAGACATAGCCTAATGTTGTTTAGAACTTTACGAAACCACAAAGATGTGTTTTGAGTAGCCTACAGCTTCTTAGTAGGCCAACACAGGCCACAAACCCTTTGGTAATTTGCACGTGGCTTAGATGACTTTCTGTCCAGACAAAAACGTGAACTTCAGTGCGCAGAAACAGTTTAAAGTACTATGTTAGGGAGATTTTATTATTAAAAGTTAAAGAAATAATTATGCCAAGTAAAGGAAATTCTTGTCCAGTAATTATCTAGTTTACAATAAATTTCTAAATACATAAACAGAGCAATAATTATTATGAAATTAAACAAATAAGTATTTAATAGACTTTCAACAGTAATCAAAGTATCAGTAGTAGTCTTACAAGGAAGAGGCCAAATGAAAGTGGTTGCACTCTTAAGTTATTATTTTATTTTTATGCGGTAAAACGTGGAGTGCCTCTTACTAACCTGTTCAATCACTCACAACAAAATGTTTTGAACCACAAGGCTTCAAATTTTCACTTTCTCTTGCCTATATGAATGTATAGGAAGGAAGGTATTGTTTTCATGTCGATTTTTCGAAATCGAGTTTTCACCCGATATACACGTTTTTGGACCCCGTGAACCCAAAAACCATGTTTTTAGCGATTGGTCTGTGTGTGAACAAAATATCTCAAAAACGCAACATACTAACTTGAAACTTTAAACTTAAGTTAGGTTACTCGACACAAACATTTTCATCAAAATCGGTCAACCAGAAGAATAGTTTATTCGTGTCATTGTTCACTATTTTGCGGTTTTTTTTAAATCTCCTAATTTATTACATTTTTTAATGCTCTATAAGATAGGGTAGGTGCCATGCTGCTGAAATTCTTGAGGAGTGTGTCTTCTCGAAGAAAACAATGTTTTTTTTTTAAGATAGCGGCTTTAAATGCATTTTAGCGCAAAAATGTATAATTAAAGTTGTAGAGGATTTAAAAACCTAATAACTTTTATTGTAAACATTTTTTTGTATAACGCTTAGTTTAGCGGTAATTAGTGATTTTCTCCTTTTTTCACGAAAATATAAAATAAATTGATTTTTTAATATTCCAGCCTTAGCATTTTACGACAAAAGTCTATAATTAAATTTATAGAAAATTAAAAGTTCTACAACTTTTATTTAGAGTATTTTTCTCTCCTGAGGCTAGTTTATCGTGAAAGAGTGATTTTCCGTATTATTACGCCAAACTAACGTTGATTTTAATTTTGCATCATTCACTCATGAATTAGGTTATTTTTTTTTGAGATTAATTTTTTTAAATTTTTTATGTTTTGTTACTAATGGAAGGTTATATTGTTCATTATTGCATTAGCAAGAGAAAGTCATGTGAGTGTTTCACACCAGATTTATTTTTATACACAACTATTTTTACAGATTACAAACATAGCCTTCATTAGTGTAGTAAATTTAACAGATTAGATATTCTAACACATATAAACCTACAGTATGGTCCAGTTAAATATTCAAAAAAGTAAATATAAGTATATTCAAAATGTAGTAGCTGTGTTTGCAAAATTACCTGTTAAGTTCTGCTGTATCAATTTAGTATATCGCTTGCGAACCGCACGATCACGCGTCTATATCAGCACGATGGCTCGGCCGGTGTTAAATTCGCCTGATACCTGGTTGTAAGTTTTAAGATTGCCAGTAGGCATAGAAGGTTAACACAGCCTATAATAACCACGTCAATTGTGTTTTATTTTCGAGAAATTTTTCAGTACTTTTACTTTCTGTTCTCTCTGTGAATGTATAATGTATGTAACAAATAATACAATTTCTTAAAATTTTATTGATTATTTTGTGGCCTAATCGGTTTGGGTTATCCGAAGATCTGGGTTCAAGAAGTTCGACCTAACGGATTTAAACTGCATTCTTTTTTCAAGTTTGCAAGATGTTTTATTGCTGCCTCTTGGACATTTTAAAGTTCTGTATGTTGATCTGAGCTTCTTTAAAATATTTCATTAAAAAATGTTGTGAGATAATGAAAAACCAAGGAATATGGGTGCTGCTTAAACTTGAAGTTTTATAAATAAGATATTTATAAAGCCTATCTATTTTACAGATTTTAAACGAGTGCCGTTTTTTTTGTAAACGTAGAAGATACTGTGAACAATATATACTACAGTAATAGTTAAGTTACTTTAACACAAAGTAAACGAGGTGAAACATATGAAATTAATTAATTTAAAAAACAGAACTCAGTAAGTGCTACAGAGATAAATTTCTTGGTGAGGGGTGAAAATGTAAAAGCAGGTGCACTTTGTCATTAGAGCGTGTACAGTTCAACGTTTCTCGTTTTTTGCTTTTTATTCATTCCTACATTAATACTACAGTGAATCTGTGTTTCCGCTTTAGCGCTTTTTGTTTTAGGCCGAAAAAAAGAGAAAACAATTGTGTAATATGTTTCAACACCTATTTAATAAAAATGTGAAATTAAAACACTAGTGTGAGATTTCTTTTCTTTAACCAGATACTGTTAAAATGTAGGCATTATATTTGGGTTGCATCGTCATTAAATCCTAGTTTTAAGTCATACATTTTCTTTATTAAACTTTAAAGGGTGTTACTTTTTTAAAGGAAATATGTTTTTCATTAGCAACTAGGTTTTCACGACAAACTGCTTACGTTAACTGCAAAACTGCGTTAGCTGCATGTATTTTTTTAACTGTTTTATTATTTTACAACTGTGTTGTGTAATTGTGTTTATTTTGAAATTGTATTTTTTGTGTAGGTAATAAATGTTACAATTTCGTTAATGTACCATGTCTCTGCTCCATCGGCGTTTTAGTCGTCTTTGTGCGATTCATAGTAGGTCTGCAGAATTCATATTCAATATAAAGGGATTTTTATGATTTTTAAGTTTGTCTCTGAACTTGCGGTCCAGGTTTAGATGTGTGTCGTTGACGTAAGAAACGCGTAAGTCATCATGTAGTGTTATATTAGATACGTAACTCAAACAATTAGTAATCAATCGCAAGAATTTACTTTGAAAGCTGTATATAAATAAGCAAATGGTTAACATAACCTAGCAAAACACGTAGGCTATCATCTAAAGTTGTTTTAAGCTTACTAAATCGTAAACTGTACTTCAATTAAGTTAATTGTACTAACAATAATATTCTGTTACAATCAATCAGTCTAATAATCATTGAATCAGTGAATAAATGGGACTACGGAAAACAGCATAAACACCAGGTAGTTTAATACTTTATCGCGATGTTATTGTTCCTTACCTATTGTTAACAAAAACATTGTTTCTGAAGATTGAAACTGTATTTTAATATAGAATTATTCAGTCTGTTTCTTGTCAGTAACTAAATGGTGATCTATGGTTTTGTCGTTACGCACAGAGATCAAGTAGGCCTAGTTGGCTACTGCATTATTTTTTCTGAGGTAGGCCTAAAACCGTTATGTCTATCTAACCAGTAATATAAGTTATTATCTTTTTCAAGGTTGTTTTGTGTAGTTGTTTTGTGCAATGGAAACATTATTTCCAGAACATGAGCCGCCTATTAGAGCGGAGATTGTTGCAGATTAATTGCCACTCTTTACTATTGAGGAACTTGTAGCTGCAAGTTGGAGACACAGATGTAGTAGGAGCCCGGCATTGGATGGAATAATGGCAGAAGTAGTTAAGATCGCTGTTAAAATTAAACGCAGGTAGTTCTTGCTGCTATTAATAAGGCCTTGCAGGTGGAAAAGTTTCCGGCCGAGTGGAAGAGAGCGAGATTGGTCCTGTTGAAGAAATAAAGTAAACCGGAAGACCTACCTTCCTCGTATAGACCGATATACTTCCTGAGCGTAATGGGGAAGTTATTGTAGCAGCTGTTAAACTAACGTTTAAGAGAGGAACTACCGATCTCAGGAGATAAAGTAGGCACACTAATTTCTTGAGCTGGTAATGAAAGAGATGAATGAAAGTTAGAGAGTGAGTTTTGGTCGGTGACAGCGTGAGTGGAATTAGGCTACTGTTCCCTTCCACGCCTCACTGACAGTATGTAAATTTTTTAACCCGACATTTCCCTTGAAGTATTATATAAATAGTTCTGAGGGAGGTGGAGGGTTTTTTGCTGATGTCGGATCAAGTAGCCAATCGGTAAGCTTTTGGTTAGTAGGCGGTTGCGGCCTCTTTGGGGCTAGACGAGGACGCCTTAAATGAGTCCAACAATGCTTCGCCCATCGTGAGGGAGTGAACATAAGCTTTTCCCGCCGCCTCGGATAAAAAAAGTCTTTGTGCAACATTGAGTTTGTGACGTAAAATGGGCATTGCGTTATCGCACGTATTATATTTTTGTTTTGAATCGCTTGTAGGCCTATACGTTTTGTGTGTAAGGTTTAGCAGATCCCCAAAGTTAAACTCCATATGTAGATACAGATTGGTCTTGAGGTTGGCCGCCTCCGTGGCCCAACGGTCACCTGTATAAATACAGGCGTACAGATATATTCGTTTATTCAAGAAGCTATACCTGATACACAGTAAATTTCAATGTATTCTAACTTAACGTTTTTTCTAATGTTTTACATGTGAATGCACGAAACAAAATTGATTTACTTGCTTTAACTGTAAAATTGATCAGCATTCAAAATGTTTCATCTAGTAAAATTGACTAAACCTAGGCCTAAAAATAACTATAAAAACGTAATATATTATAATGACCTACTTATTTAGTTATTTACCTAATTTAAATCATGAACAGATATATAATATAGTATTACTTATAACGTTTATTATTTTTTGTATTAGCTGTATTGTAAGTATCGAAATAAAATAATTTAAAATTTATTAACCTGTTGTATAATTTACGTGAACATAAATAATTAAAGTCTGTAGACTACAAAATACTGAACTGTAAGAACAACATTTAGGCCTATGTGTGATGGTTAAGAAAAACTGGATACATAGTCTAGTCCGAAGAGTTTTATAAGCAGAACGTGGTGCAACAGTAATCACTGAAGTACTACTTCCAATGCATGGTAGTGTTAGATTTATCGGAGGGGCTGTAACACAGGCCAGTATATAAAACATTTTTTTTTAAATTTTCTTAATATATAGTTCAATAATAATTGAACAATTCAATTTTACAATGCAGTAAAAAAAGCAAACAAAATACAAAGAAAATACTTTGTGCACAAATGGGTTTAATTTTTTATCAATACAAATATGCACTTTTAGGCCTACTGACTTGGTGCTCATTATTAACATACGTACTCTGGAGTTGCTGCATATATTCAAAAATGAATTCACGTACATTTATACCAAGGTTAGTATAGAATGATTTTTCTCTACTAACCAAGCATTCATGTTATACTATGAAAGAAACTTTATTCAAAAGTTTCACACAATTTGGTCTGTCTGCTATTTTTTTCTGATACAATATAAGATCAAAGTAGCTTTAAAGAATTAAATTTTTAATGGAACTGAATTTTAATGTGTTAGCATAATATTTAAAGTAGGCTAACAACAGTGTAATTTGCGTTAGCTTAATTAGTAATAGCTTGCGTATTGACGAAATCAATCGCTCGAACACCCACGCATATTATCTCTGGTTTTCAAACCGAAAAGGTTATAATATTAAAGCTTTTGATGACAGGGACTACAGTGCTCTTGGCGGAAGAATTATAATATGATTGACGAACGGCTGTCATCAGAGCATAAATTCGCCCACTAGCCAGTCCACGCCAGTCTAAAACAGGTAAACGGGCTGCATTGTTTACGTCAAGCGTAAAAGAAACCAAGGATTCCTCGTATCCCCTCCACCAATGTCATCTCCATGTTATAACGGCCGACTAGATCGACTCGTTAGTAATAAAAAAAAGAGATAACCTTGCGCAGAGATCACACAGTTGGGGAAATTTGATAGCGTAGGGAGAAACTGAGCTGTTTGTCATAATCCGTTTGGTAGAGGAATTCCAGAAAGGAGACGGCACTAACTGACTGAACGTATTCCTCCGCTTCACCCACATTGAACTTGTAAATCCCCTCCACAAGGAATCTGCACAAGCTGCTCATTAGAAAGCAGGGACGCCATAACTATAGTCTTTTGCGCAACTACTAAACTGTACTCCATCCCATGGAACCGTGCAGCACGTCAAAACATAATTATGTACTAAAATTGTATTCAACTTACCGCGATCTATTCAAGTAACAAAAAAATGTTCTTTGCTTATCAGATGTAGCTTGTTATATACTACTTGAAACATATAGGTACTAAATACAAAATACGACAGGAACAATAGAAAGAATTCATGGAGTAGGCCTGTGATAAAAAATTTGGTCTGTCGCCGGTTGTTTTGACTGAAGGCGTTGGTAGAGTGAAACATGATTACGCATCCTTTTTACTGACTTTCAACCCATAGTCTGTTTATATCTGCTGCACGGTTCTGTGGGATATACTATAACTATGCTAGGTTTTCTTTGCAGGTAACATTCTATCTCAGCCAATGCTAAACGACTTCCACATCAATCCGGTCCAATAATATGTATAATAGTCTCAATGTAGCCTATAGTTTACAATCTCCATTGAAATTAAGATCTGTTTGGCTTATGTGAAAGATACAGTCTGCCTATTGATACAAAGAACAGTATCAAATGCCATGTATGGTGTAGGGTGTGACATAGGCCTACATGATACAGCAGGCTCCGCATGAAATGACTTAGGACTAGGCTAGGAGAACGAGGAGAACAAGAAGAAATGTGAAACATATTTTATTGGAGGTAAATTAATTTCGTATTTATAAAGGGTTTGTTAGTTTTCTTTTTGTATTAAAGTCGTGGCGGGGAAAAGGTTGGCTATATTTTTAAATATGTTCAGGAATATTATTTTTTTTTTTTAAGTTATTTATTTAACGTCGCATCAACTACAACGGTCATTAGCGACGACGTTGGGGTGTAACTATTGTACAATGAAGGATGAAATGATTTTTGTAACGTATGAAAATATGCCGTGCCTGAGTGGGATTCGAACCCAGGACCGCATGATGAGAGGCGAGCACGTTACCAACTGCGCCAATGCGGCCGGATTATTTTGTTCAGGGCTAAAATAAATAGTTCTGTTTCTTATCGCATGGTCAGCCAATTAAATGACTGAATCATTTAAGAACAGAAGAGGTAGAGGTGTAAAATACACTAACCAGAGTTATCTCCTCTGAAAGTAATGAATTTCATTATACAGCCAGACCCTGTGATGAATGAAGTGAAGGTGTCATTTGCAGAGTGGAAAATTTGTGCTTTTCAGAGGGCCCGGCATGCAGATAAGCATACTTTTCCACTCAGTGAGGAAGGCAATGGTAACCCACCTCACTACTCGTTTTACTTAGTAAAGCCTCTAGAGGTTCAAACCAGCTTTTCGGCTGATGACCTAAACAACAACAACATGTTCATTAAATATTTAGGTTAAGGCAAAGAAATATAAGTGTTTTTTATTTATTTTCTCATACTCTGCTGAGAGAGCTGGCGCCCATTATTTTTTTTATAATTTTTTTTAGTATATATTTAAATATTTGTCCACCGATTTAGATAATGGTGGTGTAGTGTTAACTGGAAAAATAACACAATAACTGTAATAATAGAATATATGATTTTTTTAGACTTATAGTTGTTCTCTAAAGCTAAAACTCATTCTGAATACAAAATGAACTATTTTTATTAATATTTTTAAGTTCGTTGAACTTGAACCGAACGGAAATTTTATTCGCTGATACATGGTGTTTAATTTAATAACCTTTAAAGCAAGCCTATTCTATTTTAGTCGTTACTGTTCTAAAATTCATTACGAATTCTAAATTTCCATTGAAATATTTCAGTATAAATTACTCAGTCTGTATACTAATATGCAAATTCGTTTTCATTCATTAAATGAATGTCAACCATGTCAACACTATTCATTTATTATATTGGAATTGCAATCTAAATGCAGTGCTTTTGAAATATTTAGTATTCATGGTTATTATATTTATTTTTTATCACAACAAAATTATTCCTTTAACATAAAATCCATCTTATCTACTCCATAGACTATACAGGGTGGACCGGGAGGAAAGAAAACATTTTAACAGGTGATTGTAGACCTAAAAACAAGACGAAAAGTTCATATAAACATATGTCTGGAAATGCTTCGTTAGCGAGATAAGTCTAGCGAAAGATTTCGCCCAGATTTCCACTCCGAGGATTAAATAAAACCGGATTGAACCAATTAGAACGGTAATTAAGACAAACATTTGATCGTTTCTTATGAATTTTGACTTGAAAAATTGATTAAACTAGGTCCCAGAACTGTAAGTCCCTTAGTTTGTAAAATAACTTGCTTAAAACACAAAAATTTACTGTCAAAAGACACGTTTTTTTATGTTTGAGGCGCTATAATTCAATTAAATGGCTAACAAATGCATAAAATCTATGAACAACCATTGTAGAGAATTTAATTATGAGAAAATTGATGTAAATAAAGTAAATTTGTTGAATTTATTCAGTGATATTTATTTACAAGAATTTAGTAACATTAAGGCCTACATAGGCCTTATACATACTCGTACTAAGAGTAGGCTTCCGTTGTTTAGCAGGTGACAAAATAATACCCTTTTGGTTGAATTACTAAAATGATTGAGTGCTGTATAATCTACGAATAGTAAAATCCGTTTGTCCAAAGCTTGCTCAACCGTAACCCGGCTTAACCGAAACGGATCCGAAAAAACCTTTTTTTAAATTATTTGGTGATTAATAACAGTATTGTATGTATGTACGTACAATACAGCACAAATACGTAGCTTAAGTTAAGGTACAGAACAGTGTAAAATTAAATAAATAACAAATATTGTAAGGGTTCACTGTTCCGAGAATTCTTTTACTAGTGCGTACGTTAAATTGTCGTTTATCTGTTGTGATAAAAAATATAGCAACTGCAGGCTATACCGTAGAAGGCTCATTGTGTATTACTAGAAATTCAACCCCAATATTCCCAACCTGTGCTTTTAATGAAACATACAACAATAACACTTCCTTTAATGAAACAATAGCGTGATATTGTTACAGACAAACCGTTGTATTTTTAAATATTGTAAATAATTTAAATTAGCTACAGTAAATAGTGATTGATGTACAGTATTAAATTTTATTCTATTGAAATTATCCTACTGTATTTTTGTTTATGCATAGAAACTTATAAACAGTCATAAGAAATAGTCTACTGGAAACTCATTTTAACTGGTTTTAAACACTAAGTACTATATCTTTGCATGTTATTCGAAATTTCGCGTATCCAAAATCGGGTGCGTCTCCTATAGGCCTATTTCTGTTAAACGGGGTTTTACTGTAATAACAAGCAAAATTAATACTTGTTTTAAATTAAAATGATAATATACCACAAATTTTATTGCAAAAGTAGAAAAATGGTATTTTCTCAAAAATCTTCAATTTTGTTCTTAAAAATATGTAAAACTACTAGATCAATTAAAAGTATTATGCCGTAAACATTGATATATAGCCTATAGTTATTTGTGGGTTCTCAAATCCAAAGTAGGCCTTAGTGTTATTTCCAGAAAATATTTATTCCATATCAGATTTTCGTCTTTTATAAGTTATATAGAATGCAACGGAGGTTGACATGAGTTCCGCAGCCTGTAAAATGATTACCTTAACTTATCAGTGATTTGTGGGTTCTCAAATCCAAAGTAGGCCATAATAATAATAATAATAATAATAATAATAATAATAATAATAATAATAATAATAATAATAATAATAATGTAATAATAATAATGTTTAGTGTTATTTCCAGGAAATATTATTTCCATGTCAGATTTTCTTCTTTTTTAATTTATATGGAATGCAATAGAGGTTCACACGAGTACCGTGGTCTGTAAAATGATTACCTTAACTTATCAGTGATATCAAAATTCTATGTAGGTCTACCTTAAATTCGCATTAATTTATTTTTTATGTTGATATTTTGCTCAACTTGTTGTACGTCATTAATCTGCAGGCTATAAGCTGTAGTATTTTTAAAAGGTTAGTAGTAGGTAGCCTATGTAGGAATGATAAAATATGGAAGGAAACAAAGATTAATATTTATATTGCTATCCAGGAGAGTGTGGGTACCTACCTATGGTGCGGAAGTGTGGGTTTTGACAAAGAAACAGAAGGATCGCTTAAAAGCAGTGGAGATGGATTTCTGGAGGCGGAGCTGTGGTGTGCCGCGTATCAATCGAAATCCAAAATTCCGAAATTAGGAGAAGAGAAATACCATTAATTAAAATAATACCATTAGAAGATGCGAGAAATACCATTAGGAGAAATTAAAGAAATACCATGAATGCTGTAATCCAGAAGCAATGAAAATAGTTTGTCCATTTGCAAAGGATGGAGGATGGTAATTGGCCAATGAGAGTATAGGAGTGGACGTCAGCCGGTAGATGGTTGGATACGTGCAGGAGCCAATGGTCTTTCCGGCGGCTCTCCGATGAGACTGGCGAGACAAAGAGAGGTGGTGCTTAGGAAGCGAGATAAGGCTAGGGCTGTAATTCCTCAAAAGAGTAATAGAATAATTGTAGTAGGTACTTTTTTAAATACAGAAAACTTGGCTCATCCAAAATACTGGGCAATACAAGTTCAGTGAGTAACAGTGAACAACACGACGTGACACCATATTGGTAATTCTGTTAACTCTGATTTTTGTTTTTTACAGGGAAATCGTCTTAACTGTGATATCATTAACTTGAAACAAAAAAATTTGTATAGTAGGTTTTTCTCATTAAAATAAAGAAGCTAGACTACTAATTATGACTTTCAAACTAGTTTCGATCCATTGGGTTGGGATGTATCAATCCATAATTTTTTCATAATAATTTTAACTTCGTGAAACTTAATAATTTTAGTTTATCCATGTTGTTTGTTTTGTATAAACACTGTTTTACAGCAGTACGTTAATCCGGAACATTATAAATAATTTTTACCATCAATCTATCTGCTCAGAGAAAATCAACTAAGTTACCTAGTTATTTCTGTATTAGTCTGTAGCAGAGCAGGTATCTGATAATGTGAGACTTTTCATTTTACTCAACAGATAAGCACTACCCTGAAATAAAATGTAGCTACTTAAATGTTTATATCGTCAATAGGCTTACTGAGAACAAGGAAATGATACAAAGTGGGTCAAATCATTTGGTTTAGGATTCTTTCTTGCTTCAGTTTTATGTAGTATTAGGCCTACAAATCAGATAATCACTTATTAGCAAAAGACATGATTGAAGTTTTATATTTGGTTATTTTCTTTCTTGTTTATGCGGAATTGCTTCATTTAGATGATGGAAAAGTGCGTTTTTCTGCGCACTTCTCAACACTTTACGTTTTCTCTGACGATAGATTACTTTCATTGGTTTCTTTGGAGAATAGTGTTCTATTATTCTTTAGAAACAATTGTTCAAAATAAATTTTACTGATGTTGTACTGAACAGATGCAATTGCTTGATATAATAGTTGGTCCCGAGGGAATTGCGTAAACTAAGCACACTTCTTTCGTACAATTTCTACGTTCCGTTTATTTGACTGAATGTGATCAGCAGCTCGGTCATTAGCGCTAAGGACTCTTGGATACAGAATGGTTATAGTAGTTTAGAACGCATCCGTTTTTTTTTTTAGGGAAAGCTAAGTAGACCTACTGAATTGGTTAATATTTTATAAATATTCGTTAGCGGACCTCATTCGTGGCATTTCTGACGTAGAATAAGTTGATATTTTAAGGAGTTTATTGAAAACCGCGTCATCTATTGCCAACCTTCTATAAGCAACCTACTAAAAATTAATAGTTAGGCAAGAAATGTAATCTCTGAAGATTACTAAAAGTTGCTGGCTTACTAAGTAAGTACTCCAGACCTAGCAGACTTTTAAACTGATGGTTCCGAATTTCAGTTCGGCTTAGATCATTCTACATTCAACCTTACTATAATTACCCAACACCATAACGTAAAATCAAAGGTAATAATGAATTAGAAAATTCTAAAATTGGGTTTGCTAACAGTAAGCATAATATAACAGAATAAATTTTAGCTGTAAGAAGAGAAATGTTAGGCTAAGCGGAAACAACTATATGCCCTCACGTAAATTCCCAAGGTAAAATAAATCAGGAAAATTAATTAAGGTTTTACCTTTATCTTAATAAAACTTGTATATTTATATGAGTTCAAAAGAGACACATTTATTTAACAAAATTTATTTTATAATTAAATACAATAAGACGTCTACATTTATTTTTTAATTTGAATAACTTCGTTTATAGTACTCGTACTTTTTATAATAATATAGGCTAGAAGAAATTTGCTGAAATTTGCTTTCTAGACGGTTCTCTTAGGAAAAGTACTTCTATTTCACAATCAGAAAACATGGAGTAGGGTATAGTCTACCTAAAATAAGCAGACAAGGAGTGAGTTTCATCTGGTCTCTGTTTAAATAATTCAACAACAATTGCCTTACTCAACAAACATTCCTTTAGAGAAACCTTGCCAGATCCTGTAGGCTTTCAAATATATGTCAACCCGTTTATACTGAATTACTTAGAGAATATTCTATGTAAAATATATTCTCAAATTTATAATTCAGATCATTGACCCGATTCATGTTATTCAGTCCTTGGAAATTAATGTCACTAGAGATGAAATTAGTTACATTTATGTTTATTCACCTTTTAAGTAAATGTGATGAAACAATATTATATACCGACTAGCTATAAGTTATAAGGTGGATAAGAAACGAATTAACTGGAATTTTCAAAGCTTATCTGTACTCCAAAATTTGCTTTTACTTCTTATTAAGGTTGCGTGTTGGCAACTAAAATACTATGAAACATAGTAGGCCTACTGTATTTTGTATTTTAATGAATAATAT
This sequence comes from Catonia carolina, assembly GCA_035578175.1. Classification (NCBI taxonomy): domain Eukaryota; kingdom Metazoa; phylum Arthropoda; class Insecta; order Hemiptera; family Achilidae; genus Catonia; species Catonia carolina. Next base: position 5,302,363 of record JAQMRL010000022.1, on the reverse strand, counting down.
TATTTTTACAGAAAAAAAGCATCACTGTTTTACATCAATAGGCTATTAGTAATTTATACAATAGAATGGCAATCTATGATTGATTCATCGTTGATCAGTAAAATGAAATAATAAACAATCAATGAAAATTTATGTTAACTGCAGTGAAATAGTGAACTACAATACAAATTATGTAAATAAAAGTTAAAACAAATTTAAATTTAAATTTATCAACATATTATTACAATTATTTTCAAAGTTAATGAACATTAAAAATAGCAATAAAATAAAACACATTAAAATATTGAACATTTTATTGAAATTTTGCTTTCAACATTTCTAGGGATCTTGACACTAGACAATTTTCTAATATAAGTAAATACTTGAAACAAATAATAAAGTAATTGTAAAAGAAGTGAATATTGTACAACAATGAAAAGAATTGATTGGATTGATACCAGAGAAAATATTCTCTTTAAACATAAAATGTGAAAAGTTATAAAAGAATAATATGTAACTATGAATCTTAGCCTCATTTCTTGAACAAAGGGTAACGCATTAAGTTGTGTGCTGATAAATATAATTGCTTGTGATTGATTAAAAATCAATAATAATTATTCTTGCTTCAGTTAATTTTGAACAAATAACGTCAATCACAATCGTTAAATTTTTGCAATTAGAAATTTCTATTTCTAAAGTCTATTTTAAATTTCAATTTGCGATTGTAGAAAACTGAGCTCATAGCAAAATGAATTAAAATTTACTTAAATATTTCAAAGACATTAAGTTAGGGCAATTTGTAGATTCAATAATTCAATTTTAATTTGTATTTATCAGTAGTTAAGTGATACCAATAAATTCATTAAAGTAAAATTGAAATAAATTTGTTAAATTCAATTTTGTAATTAAATTCTACGTTTAGTTGAATCTATTCATTTGTTTAACAAATGTTTGTGATTTTTTATATTGTATTTCGTTTAGTTTTTATCTAAACTAAATTTAGTTTCTTGTGATGTTTGAGATATTCATATCACTTACTTACATCTTACTTACTTACATTACCGTACTTTTAGTAAGTTTTAGAATTTAAATCATTTTTATTATCTTAAAATTTGTCTCTTTCCTGTAGGACATTAATAATATTTTCAGCCATGAATGAAATTATAAGGACTTCTATGAAAATTTATCACTAAAACTACTAATATTGTTTAAATTTTTATCAACAGATGCTACTGACTGAAAAAAACCTGTTTTTAAATATATTAGATTTGATTTAAGGTCTCAATTAAGATATCTGTTGTAAGTGGTTTTTAATACAAAGTTAATTAAAAATAATAATGTATAAAGTGAGTTGAAAAATAAAACAATATAAATTTATTATATAAACATTAGGGCCTACTTTATTGAACTAATTTCAAGCTTAATTTTTAAAATTATCATCTACTTAAATAATTTACAAGTTCAACTTAATTTACAAGATAATGTTTTTCTAAGACAAAAAGAGAATATTTAAATAAAAATTAGATGCGAACAAGAACTAACAACCCTTGTATCCACTCAACAGTTTCAATAGAATTAACCCTAGTCTCTATGTGTAATGAGCCCGTTCTCTCCCCCATGAAAGTTTACCAAGTCCAACTTGTATGCAGTGTACAACAGGCAGAAAGTTGGATTATGGATTCTCGCTCTTCAATGCAAATTTCACTGCCTTAGCAACTCGTTAATAGCGGCGCATTGCTGAGTAAAGTAATTATAAAGTAGTGGGTTTATGGAAGAACACTGGCAGAATTTTTATAGAATATTTTCATATTTTTAATCAGCATTTGTAATCATACGTGAATATTGTAGCGAATTATCAAATAACATTGTAGTTTCAGTCACTTAACTTTTTTTAAGAGTAGGCCTATTTAAACTGCTGAAAATACGGGATTATTATTGGCACGATAGATTTACTGATAGTTTATTTTTCGATTCACTATTTATTGTGAAATTTTTGATTGAAAAATAATAGATTTGTTCGAATTCCTGATCTAAGTTCTCTATATTGGCAGACTTCTCTTTATGAATTTTATATAGGTCCACTCTTTAAAAGCTTTGTAAAATGTCTAAACAGACGTTATTATTAAGAGGACTCAGTAAAATTATTAAATTTTAATACAAAAGATGCTTGAAATAACAACATGCTACTACGTCAAATTCTAGCCTCTGATTACTTAAAAAAAATAAGTGAGTAAAGAAAGCAATGATCGTGGTTTCCTTTTCCAAACCTTGTCAACCAACTTAGCTAACTGCCAATCTGATAGCTGCATCATGCCTACTAAGATACGTACAGATCCACGAAAAATAAATAATGAAGAACTTAAAATTTACTGGATGAAAATTAATGTAGATAAAAAGTCTAGAATTAACTAAATGATACATTTTAAATAATTAAATTATTATTAATTTTTTTAATTATCGAGTCACCTAAACTGAGCATAAACACACAATCGCCCCCATCAACTGAAACGCTTACTATAAAGACGTTTTAAGTTAAATATGGTGCTTAATTTAAAAACTTTCGAAAAATATCATATGACTGACTATCTGAATATAGGTTACACAGGCAGGTTTCCTTGTAGTCTGCTCAACCTTCAAATACAAACTTCATACAAGCAGTAGAAAACAAAGTTGTAGCCTTCATACAATAAAACAATGCCCCTTTTGCATCACAAAACGAAATGCTACAAAGTAACAAACAAATAATGTCTTAAAAAATAGACGTCGCAAAACAACAGTACCAACGATGCATTGCATATCTAAATCATTTATGAAACCTCTCATACAAAAATATGCACAGAGATAGTAAGTACCAGGTACTAAGCAAAGATCATTCAAACTTTAAATGCCTCCGGCCAAAAGGTCATCTTGGAGAGGGTCAATTATAACACTGCAGAAAGACTACTGGCTACAACGAGTACATGAAGTTTTGTAAACTTGACACATATTAGTAATTGCTAAATAGGTATATAAGTTAATACATTCCAAAAAGTTAATACCCAACAAAATGTTACAAATCATTATCGTTATATCATTATCATTATTTAGGCTCGGTAAATTAAGAGTTCTTCCTTCCCATTACTACTTAATAATTCAGTCTTTTTTGATGGAACGTTTCTTCTATGTCTCTGAAAAATGCTGATTCTCATTACTGCCCACTACTAGTCAGTGTACCTCAGGGATCTATCTTGGCACCACTTTTTATATTCTATTTACACTTCCGATGTACCGTTCCATCCACATACACTTCTTGCTTCGTACGCGGATGATACTGTAATATTGTACTCTGCCGATAACCCCGCTCAAGTATCGTATGTCCTTCAACAGCATATTTCTCGCCTAGAATCATGGCTTGCCAAATGGCGGATCAAGTCAACACTACAAAAACGTGTCACATTATATTAACCCTGCATAAACGAGTCTGTTCTTCTTTCAATCTTTATGACACTCAACTTCACACTTTTGAATCTATCCGTTATTTAGGTTTATATCTAGATAAGAGGCTCACATGGAATGTACACGTGAATAAAACGAGAACGGGACTTCAGGAAAGGTACAAACAGTTGTACAGACTTCTTTCACGCAAATCAAAGTTACCAACTACATCCAAATTAACCATTTACAACTCTTACCTTCGACCAATATGGAGCTATGCCAGTCAGCTTTACTGCTCTGCAAAACCATCGATATTAGCAAAAATTCAGCGTTTTCAATCAAAGCTTTTACGGAGGATAGTTAACATCCCCTATTATGTAGCCAATAAAATGCTACACTCAGACCTACATAAATGACGTTTTCTTAAAACTATATACAAAATTTAGGAAGAAACTCGTGAACTACCATAACCCATTGATCTCAAATCTGGTTACGCAGACTCTTCCAAACAATCCAAAAAGACGTCTAAAACGTCGATGGAATCGGGACCTCATCTATTAACGTAGTACCATAGCGTATAGAAGAGAAGAGAAGAGAGTCTCTTCTATACGCTATGGTAGTACTGTAAATTGACAATCCTTTACAGTGTTCTAAATGCTGCACTTAATGCTACTTTTATCTGTTCACGTCGGAGTTCTCTCACTGAACTGTGTCTCCACTCACGTTTATTTACCATGTTAATTTTTTACAAATTTTGTGTTATGACGTTTTGTGTTCAGACGTTGGCTTAAGATGTGGAAAATTGCAAATCATAACAGGTGGCATTTAAAATTTGGCCCGTTGACTACTCAACTGCAAGCATCGATATGCTAAGCTTACAACAACAGAAAAGTTAGGTATCATTTGTTTGTTGCAATGACGCCTTGATTGGAAACCATACATCGCCCGCCTCAGAGCAATCACTAATTCACGGTTGCGTTAAGCCTTGAGTCGCACGTCTCCTCTACCACTACACATAAAAACTCAACTTGTAAAAATCTCTCGTTTGTCCGGTTTAATTTTACGGTATACCAGTCCGATAAGAATATCTTAATAACATACTTTTCAAACTGCACTGAATTTTTTTACTTCATGTATTTTATTTGCAACTGTGTGGTTTTGCACAACCAGCAAATATGCATATAATATATATTTTATATTTAAAAATTACGTTACACGTTAAAGGAGGACAGTACTCATTAGAAGTACCCCAAAGTTAATTACTGTAGTTACCCTTTTCAAAATTTAATCATAAAGATTTTTTAATATATAATAGTAGGTTTAATTATTTTATATGTTTTTATTAAGCGTTATTAAATTTTAACTGTATTGAATGGAATTAACCTAAGTCTTTGCTCCACCTCCTGCTGAGCCGACGATATGGATTGCCTGGTAAATGTGGAGAACTTAGTTCATGAATCAATGGGTTGGAGTTATTAAGTAATTTTAATCTAAAGCCTTGATACATTTCGTGTATTGTTTCATTAATAAGTGGGATTTTTAGGTCCGAGTGAATTGTGTGAATTGACACAAAAAAATGGAGCGTACAGCTGATAAATGATCAGCTGTTACTCCCAACCTAAATATTAGTTAATATTTTATGCAGTTAAGAATATACGTTTTATGTGCGTCTATTTTGATTTTAAATAAAGCGAAATTTCAATATCTATTATTCATTTTATTTCCTGAGTGATTCACATGAATCTTTTCAGAATTAAATTTTCTACAAATTTATTTAAGAAAAAATACACCTTTATTTACCATTTATGGAAGTAATCTTACGTTAAACACAAAAACGTGTTATTTCTTTGCACCAACTCTTGTGGTTAATGTAAGATGTCTCTGAAAATATTGCACTTACAGCTCTGGAACCAATTTATTAAATTTTGCAGATTAAAAAACATAATAAACAATCGTATTTGTATCTTTGTAACTACCTTTAAGATTTTTATACGGCCTTACTTCACCAAGGGTACAGAGTTCTAGGTGAAATTTTTCGCTAGCCGTAACTCGCTAACTAAGCGTTTTCAGCCATATGTTTATATGAACTTTTTTTTTTATTTTTAGCTATAGAATGAGATCCCAAGAGATTGCCGTATAGTTTTTAATCACCCTGTAGGCCTACCAAATATAAAAATTATTCTGTATGATGTAGTCTAATTAATTGAACTAGATAATTACAGCTAAATATATTTATTTACGATTATAATAAAAACTTAATCGTTGTTATTTGATGGTCAGTTCATAGATAAAAATGGTATTCAGACTTTTATTTCAACTATATCATGAATTTTATCATAAAAGTAAAAGAAAAATTATTAACTCCTTATCTTATAGGCTAAAAGAAGTGATTTTTGCTTTATATTTTTGTATGTAGTAGTTGGATAAGACAGCCGGTAAACACACCAAACTAAAGCACATCAATCTTCCAAGTGATTTTCTTCTTTCTTGAAAAATCTACAATGCATTGAAACAATAATAAACTTTAGTGGATAAAGGCGGTAAGTTGATTAAAGTAGGGTACGAAAATAAACAAACAATGGTAGTTATAAATAAATTTAAACATGTAATCAATATTTACAAATTATTTATTATTAATAATAATAATAACACAAAAATCAATCCCTCAAATATTAAGAAATCACTTTATCAATAAATTTTTTTTTTAAAACAGTAACACTTGTTCGTTTCACTTTACATCGATATGACAAACAGTAAATATATTATTTTATATAATTTTATAATATAATAAACAAGTTCATTTTTAATAAAGTTATGTGTTCATTCAATATTAGCACACTTTATTCATTGCGGTTAAAATTGTTCTTGTAATTTTTGTCTTGTATTATTTTTTCACTGATTTTTCCTTTAAATCTTAGCTAAATTGTAAATTACATACGTCGAAAAATTCATCTTTTTTACTTGCACGCACTAATTTCCGTCTGTTAGCTTCAAGCTACTTTTTTTAAACTTCTTATTTTGTAACATAAAAGGATATTAGATGACCTTCAATCCCTACAATATAAAATGAAACACATATCGCGTAATAATCATACTTATTTACAACTGCTATTTTACACAATGTTCAGTCTGAATCTATACAACAAAGACATTCAACATTTTAAGTATATTTATAACAAAAAATAAATTCGTCATAAAAAACAATTTTATAAAAATATAAAATAAACAATTAAGTTTGGAATAAACAATTGATTGTAAATTTAAAGATAAGTTAATTTATGTAACATAGTTTGATTTGAGCCATTAAATGTTTCATGGAAATTTGTATTTACAAAAACAAAATTGAAAATTTTCTGTTGTAGGTAGTACTTTATATTAAGTATAAAATGTAGAACTTATTCAAATTCACATGCAAAGATTCATTGTTTTCCGTATGGTAACTTAAAATAATAGTAAGCAATTTTATAAATTCTGGTAGCTACGTAGTGAAAGCTGCTACGTAAATCTTTGGTAAATTATTATTATATAAAAGCTCCTGCTGCTTTGAAATGAGCTGATTTGAATATTTCAATTTTGTTCTGTTGTTTAAAGTGCATAAAATGCAATTACTTTTAATTGTTTGTATTGCGTTTCTCAATAACAAAAAAGGTTACTTGATCTTTAACGTTGAATTAAAGAGAGTGTGTAGTTTTTTACAAAACTTAGCCCTATATGTGCCTGACCTAATAAAAGGGCTAATATTTTAGGCCTCTTATAAAAATATCATAAATGAAATGGAACATTTAGGGATTAAAATAAAACAAAATATTTTGATAGAGGAAGCTCTGAATCGAAATGTACATATTGATAATTTCAGCGAAGATTCCAAAAAATTTAAAGAGAGCAGCTTCTAGAATACAAGGAAGTACACATCAAAGACGATGAAAAGAATATTGAGAAGAAATGAGATTGAGAAAATAAAAAACCAAAAGAAGACAGAACTTTTGAAAGAAACTAAAAAAGTAAATCCAATACAGTGAGACTTACAGGCATTGACAAGGAAAAATTAGTAAAAGTAAAGGTTTGATAGAGAAAGTATTATGGACAGGATGTCAGTGGTTTTACTGAGAACTTCATTGCGACTGAGCTCTAGTAAAATATTCATATTTTGTATCCTATATACAATTTTGAAAAACAAATGAATAGTAAGGAAATTAACTGGTCCAATTATTGAAACTGGAAAGAAGATGGAAAATACCGGGTAAGGAATCGCCCAAAATTTAGATTTATCCACATTTTTAACTAAGAGAATTTTTAAACTAATCCAAAACATTTTGGATGAATTGAGAGAGATTAAAATGATATTCTGCAGACACCTTCTAAGAATGAACAAAGAAAATGTACATAAAAATATTTCACAAAAACTGACCAGATGGTTCAAAGAACAAAAAAATCCTTAAATAACACTAAACTTGGACAAATACAGATAATACAAAAAATGGAAATAAATTTAGAAAATTTATTTTACAAAAACTGATCAAGATGATCCGAAAAACAAAATAAATATTCAAAGAACACTAAACTTTGATAAATAAAGATAAAGATATTAAAAATAAATTTTAGAAAAGCAATTAAGAGGCATAAGGGTTTTCCAGAGGAAAAGTTAACAAAAACAGCGTACTAAAGTGGAATAATGAAAGAATGAAAGTATTTTTGAAACCAATGAGAAAAAATGAGAAGAAAGAAAACTCAAGCTCCAAAATAAGAAGTTGAGCAAAACATTAATGGAGTAGACTAACTTGTGCATATTATTATGGGAGTCTGTCACTAAGTGAACTGCAACAAAAATACAAAATATAAAAAGAAACCCAACTTATTTTTGATGTCACATGCCCTTATTATGTAATAATTATTTTGTGGGATGAAAGTTCGGGTCTTGACGAAGGCCATTACCTACAAATTAAAGGCATTCGAATTGTGGTGACATCGACGGATTTGAAGACTGAATCTGGTAAATCGAATCAAACAAGGATGTTATTAGAATAATACAGCAGAAGACAGGTTGCAAGAACCATACAAATTTGTTAACCAATTAATTCTTAGGCCATTTGATGAGAGGGAAGATGTACATTTGTAACCCCGTAGGAAAGTACAGGAAAAATTATAAGTAAAAGAAATCTGTGTAGAAAACGGATATTCTATGATGGCTGAACAAACTCAGAACGAGGTTCAAGTGCATTTTACTGATAATTTTGTTGAGAGTTTGAGCATTCAAATTCATAATTACCAAACTTGTTAGAAGAGTCAGTGCATAAAAAAATAGTTTTTATCCAGCTTTCATAGGAAATTACTCTCAGTAATATTCCTCACCCATGTAAGTATATTTTAAAACTTGTATAAATGAAAAATAACTGCATATTTAATAACTGAATAATTTGTATCTAAGTCATCTATTCTCAAACTTTTCCCCATTTTCTCACTTGTGAAAAAGAAACGAATCTGCAGTTGTAAAGAATTTTCAAGGAAAAGTTGAGGGACGAGTCGGAACTGGACGTAGAAGAAAAAGAAAGAACTCATGGATAAATAACAATAGCGACTGGATAAATATGAACATAGGCTACTCATTCTTTTGAAAGTGGTTCACGATATAAAGTGATTCACCAGGATTGTCGCCACAGTAAGTAAACGACACAATAGGAAGAAGAATTTTTGGGTTTATTGAATTCCATTAAATGACTGTGTCAGGGTTATGCTGGGAAGCACAAACTTCTAAGTAAAATACAATTGACTCCATAATTACAAATTCTTTTAAATTCACATAGTTGCAGTATTATTATTTGCACATTTACTCATGTTTATTAAAATATGTATTCTAATTAAAAACGTTATTGAGAAACTGCTTTTAATAAATTTACATTAAGAGCAAACGGAAAAATAGTTTAACTTTATATTCATGACATAAAAAACGAGATAATATCACACGTCAAATTCAGTTATTATTCAGAAATTCTTTTACGATAAAGATTTAATCAAATACGTCAGGAAGTTTCAACTACAAGTAGAAATTGATTTAATCGAAAATTGTATTTCTAATTATTTATCCATGCGATTACTAGGCCTGCATTATTATATTTCATTAATAACTTAAAGTAGCTGCATCTTCACTAACTTTATCGAAACGACCTCGCAGATTTTTAACTACGTAATTTTGAATAGTTTTAGTTTTTCACGGTAGTTCTACTGGTTTAATTCTTGCCGATGAACTATTAGGTTTATTACAGCAGTTGTAACATGACAAAAAAATGAAATAGGCTCCATCTGTACGTTTTAACAATGTTCAAATTTGTGAGAACAAAATTAATATAAATGCTTCAGGACGAAAGTTAATCTTCGTAGCTGCCAAAGAAACTAAGAAACATTTTGTCTTTTCGTATATGATATTTAACAGGAGGTAAGGAATTTTATTTTCAGCAAGAGGTACCCACTGGTACATTCTCTGTTCTGAACTATGGGTGTTGTCCGATATTCAGACCAAGAGGTTTCTGCTCCATTTTCCCTTTACAAGTCGTACAGTTGGAAAGTTTCTGATAGCTAGGACACGGGCTTGTTGGATGGGATACAGAAGTTTGGGTACTGAATGACTTGGTTATTTACTTCACTATTGGAGATTTTAATCTTGAAGGATTTTATTACTTACAAAAAAATAGTGCCAAAAGCAAGTCAAGAATTACAACGGAAAGGCCTGGATCGACTTGAAGTTACTATCTCTCGCTGCTCCAAAGAGCTGTACACCATAAAATTTCACCACAATTATATTTGTTACTAATTTGGCTGCGTATACCAATATTTACAAATAATTTCTTAAGAAAATGTTAAAAGAATGGAAAAGTGATGGGGTGGACGTGACAGATTGAAACGTGTTAAGAAAATTCTGAGACATTTATGAAAAAATATAGTAGATTTAAAATAATTGTTTTTTGTGGATTATGAATTGCATATTACAAATTAACGCATAGTTGTCTGATAGTTAACAGAAATCTAAAATTTCTCCATCAATTTAATGTCACTTCAACTATTGATGAACTGTTGATTGAGTCCCTGGGTCTTCAGTCTGAGCGCGTTTACCGCGAACTCAATCTAAGTGTACGGTTGTTTCTGAATTGTGATAGTGTTAATGTACTAGCACATCTTGAACGATCTTTAAATTAATTTAGCACTTGTAAGTAATTTTATTCGACCCTTTGTTCAACTTTGATATTTGTTAAATTTTTCCACTCTCAAATTTTTTTTATTGAATTCTTTTAATTCCGTTAACTGTTCTTCTGATAATAATTAAAATATACAGATGTTGTTGCTATTGTGTAAAGAAGTTAATATTGTATTCTAATTAGGGTTATACATTTATTATTTAAATTATAATATTATTACCCACACGAGAAATATGGTTTGTTCTGACGTTAAAGAATTTCTGAATTTCAATCATTACATTAAAGAAACATGCTGTTCAAGAAATTCAAAATTATAATATTTAGAATGTTCACGTTGTATACCGTTATTAAATTTTTAGCAGTAAACATGTTCTCAATATTCTTCTTTTAATAAAAAAAACTACCTGTATGTTTTAAAAAGAAACGGGGTTTTATTTCCCTTTCTATTTAAATAACATGAGGTATTTTGTAATATCTTTTTAGAGTTGCTTTGACATGTAAAACAATACCCTAAATTGTACATAGCGAAACTCTTCTTTTATTTTCGGTGAGCTCTATTTATTTACGGATATTAAAATTTTGTAGTTTTAATTTTTTTTTTCTTTGATAGTTTTACAAAACTACAAGACGTTAATTGCAGCAGGATTAATACTCCATAATGTAGTCTATGAGGATGATTATTTTAAAGTAACTTTTGTTTTATTTTTGTAGTTTATATAGGCCTATAAAAATATATCAAAATTATTTTGAGATCATACGAAAATTCGGTTAAAACATTAAATTCTTTATTGTAGGTAGGCTATATGTATCATTGTACTCAATTTACTTAGTTGACATTCAGTTATAGCCTATTTATAATATTTCTATACAAATACAAAAATTAAAGTTATAAAAACAAATTTAAAAAAAATAAGTCATTTTATTTTTTAATCGGCCAAATTTTCCTTATAAATTATACTTTTACGCTTTAGCAAATACCATGAGGAAATTAAATTATTTCATTTGTGAAAATAACCTTATGTTTAATATTCAGGCCTGCCAATAACGGTAATGGTTATGATGATTCAATAATTACAGCAGTACGGTTTTTTTTAACAAAAGAAGTAAATACCTGCTTGGAAATAAAATAGTATAACATAGTAAAACGAAATATTTAAGTTAGTTAGTCAAAAGTTTTCAAGTAATATTTATTTTAGATTAATTTTTTCTTTCAATTTGCTGTTTGTATTACATAAACACATGGTTGTGTTCCTATTGGATAGGCTATTTAGGCTATTGGGAAGGAATGTCTGTACATTCTACACCAAAAATTTTATCACTATTTTTTATACTAAGAAGGTCACGACAAAATGAAGTCACAAAATATTGCTACGTTTCATATCTTTTTGGATCAAGTTACCCCAAATGTAACCTAAAAGTTTGTTTACTTAAACTAGGAACGTTAGGAATCCTAAATTTATTTTATCGTTCCGTTGAAAAATTTGAATAAATTTCGTAACATATATTTTCAACGTAGAAATTTATCTATTTAACTCACTTTACAATAAAATAAAATAAAAGACATTTAAATTTAACTACGTTAAAAGTAGAACTAATAAGTAGAACTAATAATTAGGCATAAGAAAAATAGTGTTTACGCTCCTACACTTGTTTGAAGACTTTTAATCTAATACAAAAAACCAATTCCCCACACTAGAACGGAAAACATTAGTTGTGGATGTACAATTAAAATTTGAAGTGATGAACAAGAAAAAATGAAAGACAATTTCCGCAAGATTCATCAACGTAGCGATTCCTGTTCAAAGAATAAATGCTATGATCAATAGTAAAATACAGACAACGACGAAGAAATTAGTGGCTACAACTGTATTGGAGCCCATAACTAAATACTTCATTTTTTATTGCAGTTTAAAAGCTTCAGAAATAAACAAAGACTTAAAGCTATAAAGATGAGCTAGTTGCAAAAGTGTTTCGGGTGAAGTATATGAAATGGGAATGCATTAGTCTTCGAACCAATTCTCTGACTAGCATAGTAGACAGAAAAGACGCAAACCAGTTTTTGGAGTAGATAGATAGAATATAGGCTACATCGAATGGGACAGATACCCTCCAACGGGCTTTCCTATTTTTTCATCTAGAAACCAGAAAGAGGGATCGCCTTAGAAAAACTGGGAACAGAGAATCCAAAACACTATAGTAGCAAAGAATCTCAGTGCTGATGAAGAGAAATGTAGGATTATGATATAGGATGTAAGAAGCAAAGAAACCTGAAGAAAATAAACCCGCGTGTGAGGAATCCGTCGGACTTACGCAAAAATGTAAAAGGAAAGGATTAACAAGTTTTTCCAAAAGTTCTGAAAGTTTTGATGTAGACTATACAAATGCTCCCAACAAAAATTACATTGGTTAAAATCTTTCGTCTTTTTAATTTGCTATCTCTTGTACCGATGTAAAATTACAATTGTACAAACAAAAGAAGTAATAGTAAATTTTTATAACCGTGTGTTCCATTATTAAGGTAAAATACCAATAAATAGTAATGAAAGGAAAAAACCCGATTGTTAGAATTAGTTACATTACACGTAGTAGTTACACCATGAGTTATTAATATAGCCAACTGTCAATCATCTGATATTCATTAGGCGGGTGTATTTCCCTCTCTGTGCTTTTTGGCCTTTTTTCACCTGCCAATTTACAGCCATTCATTAGGATGTTTCTCCTTCCCGTTGGCCCTCCAGGTTGGTTAAACAGTTGTTAGGAGACGGAGGTTTGTCAACCACAGGTTTCCTAGTTTGGATCCAGGAAATTAAAATCAGTTCCCTTAAGACTCAAGTGTGGAATATTTAGTTAAGAAGGAGCAGTATTTGAAGAAGTGACTAGGAGAACGAGGAGAAGAAAATTAAAGGGGAAAAATATTTAAGTAGAAGTAAATTTATTCGTATATTTATTGAGGGTTTTTTAAATTTTGTTTTTGTATTAAAGTCGCGACAGAAAAAAGGTTGGCTATATATTATTATTTTACATAATTTAAGGATAATTGTTTTAGTAGTTTCGTATTAGGATTCATTAGTTAAGTATTCATTAAGTACAAGTTAGTACACAAGTTTAGTATTTAGTTTAAAGAAAGAAAATATAGTCGTACTTATTCATTTTTCTCATGCTCTACTGATAGAGCTGGCACACAAAATGTTTTTATTTATTATCATTCGTTGTTTTTAATTCATTTCAAAGTATTTGACCACCGGTCAAGATTGAAGGTGATGCACTCTTGTATATTTTTTAATATAATTAATCTATCAAAACAAATAAATATGTATCATGAAAAATATCAAGATTTTATTTCTAAGTAAAGCATAAAGAAATAATATTATATCGCAAGTTTTAAGTACACCTCACTTGTTATTTTGCAACTAAAATAATATAACTGTAAAATTAAAGGAGAACTGTGGAAATAATTAATTCACTTGTATAACATTGGTGTGAACTTTTCATGCTAAGTTAATTATTCAGTCAACATGTAATTTGTAAGTTGGTGTGTGTGTTATTTTAACAGTCTTTATATTACTTGATCTCAAAACAAGTTTTACCTTCCTCAATATAGAAACTACATTACACAGTAACTTTATTTCTTTGTAAATATTAAATGGTTTAAATTGTTTTATAAAATGTGTATTGTTATAATAGGCCTATGAACAAAATTGTTTCAATATATCAATCATTTGTTAAAAAATAAATTAGAAATAATTTTGAATATTAACATTAATTTTCTGTTAATAAATTACTTTTAGCCATTCATCATTGGCTATTTACTTTGGTATAAAAATCATAATTATTCGTATGTAACATTAAAATTTGGTACGTAAATAATTGGTGATTGTTTTTAAACTTTAATTTCATTTTTGTATTATTTTATTCTATCATAATAATATTACATGAATATAAAAATAATTTCTATAATTTTTCTTTATTAAAATATTGTTTAATGAGATGAATGAGACTAGACAAATTTCCGTCAATCAGTGAATTAATTAGTGATTTAATTATATTGATGTTAACACAGAAGGCTACGTTTGCAATAGGCTTCCCAAACAGGTGACAAGAAGCCAAAGCGATGGACATCTTAGCCATGACAGATCTCTACCTCCTGTCTGCATTGCCGCAGGATTCTCTCCTAAAACAAACAATTTATGCAAGATATTGTCATACCTATTGAATAGGGTAGATTATCAATTATTCTACATTAACTTGACGAATAATCGAATTTATTAGCACATTACATACATATCAACAATCACCTAACAATTAAAATTTCGGTAATTCAATAAAAATAATTTTAGTAGAAATCATATTTTGTAAAACATTACAAAGTGTAATTGACATACATTAAAATAATAAAAATTCCGAAATTTAATTTTGAAACCATAAAATACTTTTCTTCAAAACTAATGTCTTGTGATTTTATTTGTTCGCGCCTCCACCTGTTCGGTAATGGAAAATTCCAATTCTGAATTTTCTGAATAATTCGGTATTTGTCTACGAAGCAGCTGTAACTTGATATAATTTACTAAGGTTGACTACCTTTTGAAGTCTGATGCAAAAGGTCTTGTAGTAAGAATTCAATATCCTGCCCAATATTACTGCTCGGGAAAGACAACATCGAATTCGGAGGGAATCAATAATATAATAATAATAATTAGCTTTTATTTATTTATTTATTTATTTGTTCTCATGATATTACACATTACATAAAAAGAAATTATTGTATAATAAATAAATTATTGTATAGAGGTCGTGGTAATTATCCCATCCAACTATGGACAAAACCACATACCAGAATGGGTTGGAAGCTTTTAAATAAATATCAGAGAAATGAAGTATGTACCGTTGTAAAAGTGCAATTTAACAACAAACAATTGAAGTTATGGTAACTCCTAATTACTATAACTTCCATTACTCAGTAATAACCCAATAAATATTGCCTGGGAGAAACCCTATTGTTAAAATAAGTTACATTAGAATAGTAGTTAGAAAATAAGTTTTAATATAGCCAACTGTCAATCATCTGATATTGCTTAGACGGGTATATTTCTCCCACTGTGTTTTTGGGCCTTTCTTCCACCTACCAACTTTCAGCCAATCATTCGAGTTGTTTTCCTTCCGATGGCCTTTCAAGTTAGTTGGACGGTTGGTGGGAGAGGGAGGCTTGTCAACCAGAGGTTTTTTGGTTCGGACCCAGGAAATTAAAATCAGTTCCCTTGGGACTTCCGTGTGGAACAGCTGTTAGTTAAGTAGGGGCAGTATTTGAAGAAGTGACAAGGAGAACGTGTAGAAGAAGAAGAAAGGGGAAACATATATAATGGGAGGTAAATTCATTTGGTATTTATTGAGGGTTTGTTAGTTTTGTTTTTGTATTAAAGTCGCGGCCGAAAAGAGTTTGGCTATACATTTAAATAGTTTAGGGTAATTTACAGATAATTTTGATAGTAGTTATTTAATTTAGTTAGTAGTAGTCATTAAATATTTTGTTTAAACCAAGAAAACATAGTTTTTTTTATTAATTTTACTTATGCCCTGCTGATAGAGCTGGCGCCCAATTTTTTAAATTATTTTTTAGTTTATATTAAAGTATTTGCCCATCGGTAAAATTGAAGCTGGTGCAAGTATTAATTATTAGGAATAACATTTAATTAAAATATCCATACCTACTATATTTACTTACTCTACTCTAAATTAAACAAGACTACAAGTAGGCCTACATCAGCCAATTAAATAACATTAATTAAATCATTATATATTAAATTTTAGTAATTATTAAACCTACATTATTTATTACAAAATTAAAGTTATTGTGAAACCTAAGATTAATGATAAAAAAATTAGTAGGCCTACTATCAATAATTTATAGGCCTATTTAATTTTTCTCCTGTCTTTTTGATTACCTATATCTACGTTTGAACATTACTGACCATTCTCGCAATGAAAAATGATAACTGAAAAAAAACTACTAACCATAGAAACTGCAAAGTCCTACTCATAAACTGACTAAAAGTGATTCTACGATATCAGCCATAAAAGTAAAAAATAAATATAATAATAAAAAAACTAAATAAATCACATACATAAAATTAATTGATATTTTCATAAATCACTTTAAATACGAACGTTAATAATATTTTTTTATGAATAAAAATTAAATTAAATTTTTTGTTACATCCATTTACTGCACTAACTCCGTAATTAAAACCATTTAAATTGGTTTTCATAATTAATTTCATTAAAAACGACGTTAGTAACAAGATAAATTTAGTTTTATAATTAATTATTGACAGTTAACAATAATTTTACAGAAATGACAGTTAATTTCAGCGAAATCCCAAAACAATTACATTTTGTTTAATTAAAATATTAAAGTATTTATAATACTCCTTAATAATAAAAATGTTGTTTTATTTTTATATACTATATTGCAATTATATTGGAAAATTATTTAAGCAATAAATAGTGCAGTTTTGATTATGAAAATGAAATCAGAAAAAAGTGGTTACAAAAGTAGAGAAGAATGAAAAAATGGAGCTATTGTTTTACTACTACTCTGTAGCGATATATTTTCAGCAGTAATAGAAAAGTAATTCAAACTTCACAGTTGACTTTTAATTTTCTGAACCGCCTCTGATGACAGCTCTCCTAGAACCATTTTTTGTTTTCGCTTTTAAACATAGGAAAACGAGAAATGTAACTGTGAATTTATTGTTTCCGTTTTTTCTAACAACATTTAACAGACAGCATAAGCTACAGTATTTATTTTCTTTACAAGTTTAATGAGAATAGCTTTTATTGATTAATAATGTAGAATAACGTATTAATCCGTAAGTTAGTTTTATACGGTAATCGTGTTGTTTTATCGGTAAGGGCAAATACGTCACCTGAATTTTGACTGTCTTACTTATTAATAAACGAAACTTGAATCACATTCGAAAAACGGAGAGCGACTCGTTCAGGATTCAGAAGATGACCTTCAGTACATTTAAAAAAATTATATATATGCAAGAATTACAATTCAAAGTTTCCTTTTTAATGGCATTTAAAGTAAAATTTCCAGTCCACTCAAAGATTCATTGGACAATGATGCAGAGAAAACATTAAAAAATTTTAAGCCAAGTATGAAACAATTAAAAGAATAATGAATAGTAAAACGAGGAAGAAAACAAAATTAAAATTTTACAGAAAAAAGGCTGCTACAATTATTCTTTACGGATAAGAATCATGTGTAAGATCAACAAAACAGGAAAGCGGGTTGCAAGCTGCAAAGATGAAATACTTGAGATGAATGAAAACTTAAATGAATGTTTGACAGAATACAGTCAATAATGGGTATATCATAAAAAATAAAACGTAATGGAAAGATCATGGAAGATGACAGTATACCTCTAAGTGTAATGAAATATGTGCCATCTAGAAGACGTGATGTAGAACAACCACAGATACTATGGTAAACCTTTTGAAATTGAAAAAGTAAAAAGCCTTATATCTGCTCAAAGAGGAAGAAGAAAAAACGAATAGAGGATTGCGTAAAAACCTACAAATATGTCTTTGATTTGAACGATGTCGCTTACTTTAGGAATTTAAATACTGTTTTTTTTTTTGAAAAACCTGATATTTCATGAATTTGGCTATATGAGAAATAATTTAAAAAAAAATTGTTTGACACTATCAGAACTTAATACTACAGTTGAATAGAAAACCTTAAAATTATAAATATAATTATTGTGTAGGGTTAATTCCCTACTAATTCATCTTCATGATGAAGTTTCTGAAGTTCTTTAACAAAGTGTCAATATACGAGTACAACATTCTGCAACAACTTTTACAATTAAACGAATGATTTTTTTATATAAGTCAGAAGTGGTTTCTAACATAAGTAAACCCGGTCTAGAAAGTGACAGAGTTTGTTATTAAAGAGTTGTTAACTGTATTTCATTTGAATTTGGAGTAGTGTAAAAGTAGTTTGCAAGTAACAAAATCAACGAGTATTTCTCCCAATAAAAATTAAATCACACTCTTCATGTACTAATATACTTATAAACAAATAAGTACCCTCAGTACGATAACATAGCCTAAAATATTTGGAAGATATATTTTAAATTTCCCAACAATAATAATAAACCACAAAAATGTTCTAATATGGGTAAAAGTTTTTGTGAGAACGTAAGAGATCAATTTTAATATAAGCTTTCGTTGACATTTAATTAAAACGAGTAATGAGTGTAATAACATACAATACGCTAAATTAACTATATTACTATGTAGAGAAGCTATTGAAATAATTCCAACTTACCATTAAGAATGTGGACAAAGGTACTGGCTGGCTGAGCGTTGGATGGTACACATGAATAATTGCCAGAGTGGCCGGGGGTGGCGCTACTGACTAGAAGAGTACTGCTTTTGGCGGATAATTCTGAAGTTACATTGATACCACGATCCAGGTCGTAATTGACCATGCGGTTATTGTGGTACCAAAACATGTAGATAGGTGGCTCAGGGCTCTGCCGTAACGTGCATAGAAGCCGCAACACACTACCTAACTTCAGATATTTCTCTCTAGGCCCCGCAATCTCAGCCCTGGCTTCTGCAAAACACATACGGAAACAAAATTTATTAACGAAATTCCAACAGCAATTAATTAATTCTATGTACTATAAAATATAATTGTGGCACAAATTCTTGTTTTCGATATGTAACTTTCACTGGAAATTGGCAAAGTTAAATATTTTACGCTTAACATACTAAACCTACAGTGCAGGAAAACCATTTTTAATAACACATTTAAGTGTAAAACTTAACATAGTATTAAAATATTTTGGTGAAAAAATTGATATTTTTTATTTTAGAAACCTGTATTATATGCAATAATTATATTAATTATATTATAATAAACCGATAATTGAAGGTACCTTTATTTATAATTAGTCTGGTTCAGGTTTGAACCCGGGACTCCGGGCACATATAAGCCAGTTTCACTGATTATTTACTACACGAACCAGCTCTTTATAAGGTTGGCTTAGTATAGTCGTAAAGTTTACAATATTGCGGGAAGTACAATGCAGTCAATGTAACAGGAATATATAGTCAACGGCGAATTAATTTTACAGATAGTGCGGTGTTCCAATTAGGTAAGCTTACGGAACTTAAAAATAATCATAAAACGGACAACACTACGAAATTAAACTTGCCGACGGAAATTATAAAAATGTTATTCAAACAAATTTTCTACCTGCTGCCTACAAGGAAATTGCTCAATTTCAGCTGATTTACTTTTTGAAATATTAAAAATAATGTGATTAACTTTCTTTCTGTTTCGGAAGCCCCGGTCTGTTAGTCACACAGAACAAGAAAGAGACCGGATTTTCAGACATTTCACTGGTCTCTGTAGTAGAAATATTTTCCAATTTTCATTCTTTTAAGTTTATTTTTAATGTTAAAATAGTATAAAATTTTACTTATGCACATTCATGTTACAATAGTGTATAGCACTAGAATATGTAAATATAAAGAAGCTTCTAGTTTCAATTCTTGGATAGGACCTGGTATTTTAGCTTGGATTTTAGCATGTAAATTTCAATCTTTCCATAACCCACTATAATAACTCATAGCTAAGGCAGTGATACGACTTTATAATTAAATTAAAGTTTGTAAATAAACTATCTCAGAAAACAAACTAAAAAACTGATTTTCTTGAAAATCCTTTTTTTAATTTTTTTTCCAATCCCTAACTAGTTTCTGAAATTGCTCTTTTATGCAGGTCTAAACTGGTTTTGGCTAATTGAATAATTAAAAATCATTTGGATAGCCTAAAGATTTGTGATATAAATCAGGTGTAGAAAAGTTGCATACATCAAATTTTATTTGATAAGGGTTAGCATTGTAACATTTTGAAGATAATTTTTGATAGTTATGGGAGGAGTTATCGTTTTATCTAACTGATATAAATTCCATTATAGGCCTACTTTGTGAAATCCATTTAACCAAAATCAATCTATTTTTATACTAACACAAATAAAAATTCTTGAAATCAAATCTTAAAAATAAACAATTATTTCAGATATCCAATTTAATTTTTAATTATGTTGCCAATAAGTGAAATTTGTGATAGCTACGCCCGAATAAGTTTTTATCTCTGACAGAAGTTAATGATTGATCTCATTTAGTCGGATTTTCTCATTTCACCAGATATTATTTTCATTTCAGTAAGTAATTCTTTTGTTCCAAATTACCAATCATTGTGTTCTCTATAGACCTTTCTATAATAGGAAATATCCATTGACTGAATTTCCGAAAACAGTATACAATAATAAAGTAAAACGTTTAGTCTAAATTGTCAACAAAAAGATGGAGCGATAATTATTTTGAATTAACTTACTTGGAATTGTTTTACTTAAGGTAAACATAAATTTATATTTAATTAATCTAACTACTTAAAATAAAAAAAAAACGTTACCGAGAGTAAAATGAACGAAGTCACTCTCGGACTCAAATAAGTATCTATTCTCTAAAGGGATGTGCTCAGCAAGAGGGTTATCCTGTGATACGAATACTTCGCAAAAAAATTCATAAAAAGATACTGTAAATCACAAAATTTTTATAATTCCAAGCAGTAGCAATCAATATCAATATATATGTCGTTTGTCAAAGCTTATAAAAATTTATAAACATTTGTGATTTGAATCATTCATTTTAAACAAAAGAAACAAACAATGAACAGCACTTAAAGGTAAATCAATAATAAGCGAAAATTTCTCCAACTTTAACAAAACCTGCAATGTTCAAATAAAAAGATTTTTCTTGTTTTGAGATTGTCTGTATAAAACATTTTAAAAGTTCAGCTGATTGACAGTGATATATTTTCTATTGTTAATCATTTTTATCAAATAAAACTTTGCCTTTTAAACTTGAAACCTTGGAATGTCTTGAAACAGTTATGAATAAGCACACAATCAGTTGTACTTGAAAATACGAAAATTTCTTCATTTAGTTATTAGTAAAAACTAAAGAACGACCAGTTCGCCTTATTGGAGGAGTAACATAATAGTAGAATTCCAATTGATGAATATTTGTGCAATTTTTGTAGAGAAACTAGAAATTTAGTACATTAACACTCATTGTCACTGATCCACAACCTATGTAGTCGCTAATGACCAAACAGTTAGACAACTTTACACGTATACCTTTTCCAGAAAGAATCTGTTAAATAATCACACCGTCATTTACCCCCACTTATTCTCTATTCGTTTATTGCCAAGAGGCTGCTCTGTTATTTAAAAAGTAGAATAAAATTTTACTACCTCGACTTGGCTATTTTTTCTTCTAATAATAATAAGGATCGTAATTTTGATTAGATATACAAACATACCACCGTATCACGTGATGATGAAATAATTTTTTAAAACTTTATGGCTTCAAATAATATAGGCCTGCTCATACAATAATGACAAAAAACCTTAAAATCACCGAAAGAGAACTGAACAAAATTGGGCTAAGAAATATGCTACTACACGTAACAGAACATCTTGTACGAAAAATAATAGGCCTGCACTCAATACAAACTTTGCTCTAATATTTATACCTATAATAATAGATCAGACTTCATAGTCTGTACCAAAGTGAAAAAAAACTGTATAACGAAAGACTGTAAAAAAATACTATAAGAAAAGAAAACTTCTCAGAAAACTATTTTACAATAATAATGGGTTAATAAAATGGGATAGTGGACGAACACTTACTTTTACTTACTTACTTACTTTACTTCTACTGTTTTTATTTACTTTTGGGTAGAGGGGAATGGAATTTGTGAAAAAAGAAAACTTCATCACGGAGACTTGAGATCAAAAACGTTTAAAAATTTCTTTCCCAACAAACATCTGCACTGAACGAATGAGAAAAATTAATAAAATTATTTTTTAGAACATTAGACAAAAGACCGGGATTGCCTTATTTGTGTTTTGAGGAAGTTGGGAAAGACCATGAACAGTTTAGAATACAATACAAAAAACTTTTAGACCGAACGAGGTACAGAAACCAGAAAAAAATTTTAAGGACTTCCGTAATAAATTATAAACAAAAAATTGCCAGCCTGTCAATTAAAATAAATAATGTAAAATCTAGAATTGTAAATTCAAAGATTTAAATAACCTAATATTCAGTAACTGATTTATCCTTTTGTAGTTTTTTTTAAATTGATTTAACCTCATATATATTACCAGTTCATATTAACGGAAACAGTGGGTGTGTAACAGCAACAGGTACATTCGAGTATAGACAATTTCAGTCCCTAACCGGGCAGCAAACCAGAAACTTTTTGAAACTCAAAAACCATTACTACTGTATCATAACAACAAGTAGACAGACTCTTTTATTCTTATTTTATTCTATAAAAGAACCCATGAATGTATAGTCGAAGCTCACTAGACAATCCACAGAAAAATTCAAACGCCGATGACCGAGAAACCTTCTTTAGGCTAAATGAATTAGTTTGAATGCTGCAGTAACTTCAGCACGAACATATTTATAAAAATGAATTACTTAACTTTTATTGTTTGATTTGCTAATTTTTAAAAAGTTAGGTGGTGTGTAAATAACGATTTAAGGGAGTAAATTGAAACAATCCGGAAAAAAATATTTAATGGTTACTTACTGTACCAATGTATTAAAATATTGTTTAAAATTCACTCAACCTTTAACACAAATAATTTAAAGAGAAAAATGTTAATTAAGGCGTATTTAAATTGAAATGCACATAACTATTATATTTCCACTTTTCTAAAGAACACCTTTATAAAAAAGAAACAAATTTTGTATTATCATTTTTTATATTAACACGTTCAGACTTAATTAATGTTAATATAATAATAACAATTCTAATAGGCTACATTAAATTTATTACAAAAACGTATTTAAATTTCTTCATGGTTCACCATGTTATTTAGATCAACAGCTGAAAGGCTGGTTTGAACCTCTAGAAATTTTACTAAGTAAAAAGGAGGAGTGAGGTGGTTTACTATTGCTCAATGTTTACTATTATTGCTCAATTGTTTACTATTACTCAATGAGTTGGAAGAGTATGCTTATCAGTATGCCAGACCCTCCGAAAAGCACATACTTGCCACCCTGCAAATAACGCCTTCACTTCATTCACAACAGGGTTTCACCAGAATTTGCCATGCTAATACGATTACATATTTTAGCATATGTAATCGTATTACTTACACGTAATATTAACTTGTTGTTAGTACACCAAAAATGAAAATGAATAAATTCATTAAATTTATAATAATACAAGTTTTGTACTTATTATTTCTACAGTATTTTACTCTGTTAATATAATAGAACAATCAGTTATTAATATGAGTCAAACCTGTGGAAATGGTTTTGTAACTGTCGATTACATCCATTCCAGGAATTATTAATGAATAGAAAATGTTCTTGGATCTGTAAAACAATTACAGTAATTTTTTGAAACTGATAGTTAATAGATACAATTTTGCATTAAATAATTTCTTTTTGTTCTTCTTTTTCATCATTTCAGTTTAAATTTTCCGGGAATTTTCATAGAAAAGCCATTCTTTTAGTCTTTAGAGTATTTATTATTTTGATTACGTAATTTGTTAATACTCATTTACCTAGACTACGCTGTATTGTTATCAATATTATAAAATTATTCTTATTATTCTTTGGGTGTTGATACAAAAATAAAATTTTTAAATGAATTCACGTTAATATTTAACCAACTAAAGCAGTTTATTAAGTTAAAAAATTGAATGACTGTTAACGATTGCAGAATAAGTACGAAAGGTGGTTCAAATCGTAGGCCTACGGACGTCATAAGAGTTTTCAGTTGCAGAGAAAAACTTTACGTTCCCTAACATTACTGCTGGTGCTGCTATACACTCTAGATCTACAGTAAGTGTAAAATGCAAACTCCCGAAAATTGCTTGCAGTAGGTGGTTAAGATTGTGAAAATACTGTGCGTTGCGCAATAGTTAAAATAGTTTTCACTAACACTGATTCTAGCTAGCCTAGCCAGTAGTCACGTTTCTTTTTTAATTTCCGTACTCCCTGGCTTACTTGAAGTCCTACCTTATCGTCTTTTTCTATCCTGCTTGCCTCTATTCTATTTTTTACTTTCTCTTGTCTATACGAATAAATAGGAAGGAAAGTATTGTTTTCGTGTCGATTTTTCGAAATCGAATTTTCACCGGATCTACACGTTTTCAGACCCCCTGAAACCAAAAGAACATGTTTTTAGAAATTAATCTGTGTGTGTGCGTGAGTGTGTGTGTGTGTGTGTGTGTGTGTGTGTGTGTGCGTGTGTGTGTGTGTGTGTGTGTGTGTGTGTGTGAAGAAAATATCTCAAGACGGAACATCGTACGAACGTAAAACTTGGGACTTTAGATAGGTAGGCTACTGCTACCGAACCCGACATGAACATTTTAATCAAAAGGTCAACTGGAAGTAGTAGTTTATGCGTGTGATTTTTCACTTTTTTGCGGTTTCATCAAAAACGGTTATCTATTACGATTTTTTTAAACATCGCCTTATTTACTTCATTTTTAATGTTCTATAAGATAGAGTAGGTGCCATGTCTGCTGTAATTTATGGAGAGCCTGTTTTCTCGTAAAACATGGTATTTTTAAGATTGCGGCTTTAATATGAATTTTAGCGCAAAAATTTATATAATAAAAGTTGTAGATAATTAAAAAACCTACAACGTTATTTTAAACATTTATTTGTATAACTCTTAGTTCATCGGTAATTAACAATTTTCTGTTTTCTTTTTTACAAAATGTGTAAAATATAAGATTTTTTAAAGATTTCAGCCTTAGTATGCAATTTACGAAATAAGTGTATATTATTAAATTTATAGGAAATTAAAAGATCTACAACGTTTATTTAGCGCATTTTCTTTACAGAGTCTAGTTTTGCGTGAAAGCGTGATTTTTCTGTACTTTTTAACCAAACTGAGGCTGATTTTCATTTTGCATTATTCACTCATGATTCAAAAAAGGGTTTTTTTGTTTATTTTTTAATGTTTTATTACTAATATTAGGTCATAAATGGTTCATTTTTGCATTGGCAAGAGAAAGTTTTGTGAGTTTTTCACACCAGATGTTTAATTTCGGTTTATTAATATTTGTATCTCTCATTTATAACTAGTAAATTCAAAAAAGTGTATATTCTGTAAGGAATAACTATGTACCAAGATAAACCCTATGTAACCTGACCAACTACAGTTTGTGTAGTCGTCAGCATAAGTAGCTTCAACGCCAATGGGTAGATTCCCGTTCGATCTGGCATATCGTCACCTTTAACCTAGTGCCTTAGCCTTAGTGTTCATAACTGCTAAACGCAAATAAATTGTGGGTGAATCAAGAAGAGGAAATTCCTGTCAAAATTTAATTCTTGTTAGGTCTTTTCAAGGTATCTAACTTTAGTTTCTAGTATCAACTTCGTACGATTTTCCGTTTTATAGAAACATGTTTTTGGGTTCAGAAGACCTGAAAACGTTTATCTCCAAAAACTGAATTTTAAAAATTTTACATTAAAACAATTTCCCTACCTTATTTCATACAGAGAAAGATATCGTAAAATTCAACAGTGAATGGAAAATTTTAGTCACGTTATTCCATAGAATACTAAAGAAATACTTACATTTCAAACCACTGATGTATAAAAATCTAAATTAAGATTATTATAAATTTGTTGGCACTGACTGTATTACCACACTTACGATATGAACAAAAAAGCCAATTTTTTCTTATAAGCTAATACAGTCTATTATATAATTACGCAAGATGTAAGCCTAATTCATTTTAGACAAAACATATTCATTGCCTATATATATAAAAGACTATAACAATTATAGGCTAAGTATATTATTGTAGAGTCTGAAAATGTTGATAGATAGATCAAACTTGTTAATTTTAACTTAAAGGAAGTTAAAGGTAGTACTTGGTTTTACAGAGTAGACTATGTTGTTAAAGAGCTAAAATTCCTTCATTAACTAATGTACAGTAAGTGCAGTAAGTAAATACCCTTAGGAACTTATTCCAAGTAGCAAGTGTTTGGAATAGCATAACAAGTAAATGTTATGTTTCCAGTAAAAACAAACTATAGTTTAAATTAAATGAATTAAAAGCGTTATATTAAATATAAAGAATACATAAATACCAGCAATTGAGAATTTTGCGAAGCAATAGTATAGTATAATTAAGGTGAAATGGTAGTGAAACATTTAATTAGTTTATTGTACTTAACTATTGGTTTTCAAGGCTTTTGTACTAAGTTTTACTACTTAGTTGCCAACAAGGTACTACTATCTGTTTGTGGTAAAATATAACTACTCGTTAACGATATAATAGCCTATTAACTTACGGTAACTAGCATGCTACCTTGGTTATATAGTACTTAGTCAATCAATTTCCTTTATAATAGAAGAAGGGTGAAGGTCCATTTTATATCTCACAGACAGACTCAGTATAAAATGTATCTCGTGTATCAGTGCAATAATGCATTCTTACTTATGCAATAAAGATGTACGCAAGACAATTTATACAAACAATCATACTACAGTATAAAATATATTATATCTAAGCATCACTGTCGGTCGTTTACCTCGTAATATATATTTTCTAATACAGTATAACATAATATTCAAAGTTATTCAGGAAAGCAGAATAGGAAGGTACAGACCTATTGCATAACAGGTTCAGTGAAAAAACAAAGGTGTAAATGGTAGCAAGATTATTTAAATTTTAAAATATTTTCCCAACGGCTCATTGTTCATAACAGGCAGGTGGAATGTTAAATTATTTGCACTCAATCTGGTAGTTTCAGGGATTCAAAAAATAGTTTTTGTTATCACATGATCAGCCAATGACATCACTGAAACATTTAAGAACAAAACAGGTAGAAATGTAAAAGATACTAGTCAGATTTTATGTCATTACCCTCATCTCTTCTAAGGGTTATGAAATTCATCATGGCAAATAAAGTGATGGTGTCAGTGAAGGTGGATAGTAGATGCCTTTAGAGAGCCTGGCATGCTGATAAACATACATTTTCCACTCAGTGAGGAAGTCAATAGTAAACCACCTCACTCCTATTTTTAATGTCTTTTATACGCCGTTTTATTTATTAAAGCCTCTTGAGTTTCAAACCAACTTTTCGGGTGTAACCTAAGCAATAACAACAAATGCTACAGAGTTTCAAAATTTGTCATTAAGTTTTTACACGAGAAATTAAAGTTTCAATTATCTTCGTTGCAGTCTTAAAGCCCGTAAGTTTTAATTTATTTCATACTCGTATTTCTTAATATATAAAAACATTGAAGTCTAACATTGTCTGGCGAAAACAAAAACTGGCTGAGTTCTCGAAGCCAGTATTTGTAAAACCCTCAAGACCTTACCTTAAAAATTTAGTTCGTATTAGAAGAATAATTATTAGAGGACCCATAAACTTAATTAGTAAAAACACGAAGGGTTTAAGAAGAAGAAATTCGAATTCATATTGAGAAAAATTAAATCTTTAAACATTTTGTATTCGATGTAATTGTTCATTAAATTAAGTAGTGTATTGTATTTATTTTTAGTCGTTATAACTGTAATAAATAAGGTAGGTATAGTGCTTAATTTATAAATACCTTAGTATTTCTGATAAATTTGAAAATATATTTTTTTTATTTTATAAAAACCATATCCCGAAAGAACTCGGATAAAAATTTAAAGTTCAAAAGATTGAGTAGTATTGACAGAATGCTTTACTTAACACTTCTTTGCAAAATTTATGTTTAATTTATCTCGTCAATAAAAGCGTCCAAGTTCATTAACTGAACCGCTAATTTAGTTTAATTATTTAGAGTAATGAAATACATTTATATTAGAACAATTGATCCTATGAAATATAATTATTAATGGAAAGAAAGTTAACTTTACTTACCGACTACTTCAAGATGTAAAAATATGCTAGCTGGTGGATGTGAAGAAACTTGGCACTCGTACATGCCAGCGTCTCTTTCTTGGACAAATTTTATCTGAAGAGTCCAATCCTGAAACAACAAAAGTAAAATTAATTGAAAATTTTTCTTAAATTATAGAGACATCATACGTTATAGGGTTGCAAAATATTCTGTTGAAATTAAGTACAAATTGTAATTTTATTTTTAAGAACAAAATTTGTAAGAACACATTATTTTAAAAAACATTTGAAAAAATTTTAAAAGAAAATAGTAATATTTAGCATATTTTATTATGGGGTAAATGTGACGGAGGAAATGGAAAGTGATTCGGCAGAATAAACAGTGACTGATGGAGAAATGACACTTTCCAGGAGAGAAATATTGTAGTTTTTTGTATCATATATTAGCCTACTTTTCAGACTGTCTCTCCGTTTTAGTATCTCCAATATTACTTTTCTTTGTTTTTGTTCTAAAAATATTCGGTATGAAATCGTCAACTTATTCATTTCTGTTCAAGAAGGAATAGATATAACTAAATAAAATATAACAAATAATAAAAAAATAACTTATCAAATAAAAATTAATTATTTTTCTGCGAATATAGCTTACATTCTTCTCCAAAGATGTATTTGTTTTGTTATTACCACCTTAACAAGAAACTTTTGTTAAACTTTATTTTTAATTTGTAGCAAGATAAGGTAACTCAGTAAAGATTATTATCGAGATTTATGAAAACTTAGTTGTTAAATTAACGGTATTAAGAAATTTAACTGTACTTAAAACCCTTCAATTATCAATCTTACCGATACCTTATGTGACTTGATCTTAAGCTACTTTTCAGAATACTCATAATACGTTACTTAACCAAAGCAGTTAAAAACACGCTTGATCACATTCAACGAAAACTTTAATTATTGTATTTTTTACCGCTTCTACTCATTTATGAAAACTAATAACTAGCTTCTCGTATTTATTTACAACTGTAAAATTTGATGTAGACTACAGTTAAGAAATAACTGTTGTCGGACAGTAACTTATTTTATAACTATGACAGAATGATATTTGAAATGCGGTTTACGTAGTTGAAGGGTTCACCATGATTTATGTACATGCGCAACTAATTGTTCCATAACAAACTTGCAAGAATTGTAGTTTAAGTAGGTATTAAAGGAAACTACAGTAACATTTGTCTTTGATGCAAAAGGAAACCCAAGTCATTTCTAAAGGCTGCATGAGACTCAATAATTTAAGGTAAATTAAAATATAGGTAAATGCAAACTTAATTAAACTACAACTATTGCTTTATTTTACACCGATTAAATGACATCGGAGTGAGTCAAATAGTACTGCTACTACAATTTGGTACAGAGAGTAATATTAGAAAGAAAGATAGGATGGCAGATAAAAGAAAAACAAGTAATTTCAGTGGTACATTCAGTAGGAACTTTTGTCTTTATTTGTTGTTGTTTGTTTACTTTCTCCAATCACATTTACTTGTTAAACTACTCGTATACCTTAATAGATCTGAAAGGTTAAGGAATGTTCTTTTTCGCGGAAATATTCTCCTTTAAAAACCTTGAATGAAAATTAACCAGAATTATTAGTAAGTTCTAGTTTTATCAGCAATTTAATATTTTACAGTTTGTATTCCATATTAGGAATTCCGTGAGCACAATAAGAAAATTATTTTCCAGTGTGTTAAAGTGCAAGATTTCATCAACCTACACATTTTTAAGATTATATGTTATACTTTTGGGTGACCTTCGCGCTGCAGTTGTTTGAATCAAATTCTCTACAATATCTGAATGATTGCCTACAAAAGGGTTGAAGCTCACCAACAAAAATTATCGTATTGTAGCTAATAAGCGAGTACACATGAAAATCCAATAAATTGAAAAAGAATAATATAGACCTATCACATCCATATTTAAAATTTGTAGCATTATAATAAAATTCCGATTTTTATTGGACACTAAATTTTTTTAAAAACTAACCAGAATGTAGTGCTATTTAACCTGTAAATATAAAATTTTCTGTGGTGTTCTCAGTTGGAGTTCATTATCAGTACTGACAGTCTATAACAGAAACCACAAAAATCAAGCTCGACTCATACCTCGAAGTTACCCCTTTTTGGTATTAATTTTTATAAGTTTTGATATTACGATTGTTTTGAGAGAGATTTAAGCGATAAGAATATTAACTCATTGATATTGTTTCCCTCCAATATTTCACAACATTTTAAAGTTCTTACATATTGAACTTACTTTTTTTCTAATTTTAACTGATAGCTAAATAGTACGAATTACCATTGATTTAAATGACAACGTATGTGTGAATTTTCAGTTACTTTACATTCATT
This sequence comes from Catonia carolina, assembly GCA_035578175.1. Lineage (NCBI taxonomy): Eukaryota > Metazoa > Arthropoda > Insecta > Hemiptera > Achilidae > Catonia > Catonia carolina. The sequence continues at coordinate 5,271,417 of JAQMRL010000022.1, read as the reverse complement.
ATATTTTTCATACTAATTAATTTGTAAAGCTCTAATTTTGTTTTGGTCCAGTAATCGGTAATTAAATATTTTTTAAATAGGTGATTTAATGAAACTTATCTCGATATAAATTCTCGTTAATGTTATTCTTGTTCAATGTTTGTTAGTACCTATTATCTTTATTTGTTAATTTCTGCTAAACATATTAAAAATTACAAGAGCAATAACAAAGAAAAAGGCGATTGTAGTAACACTGACGGTTAAAATGATTAATGAAGGAAACTCATATATGACTTCTGTGTACCTTGGTTGTCAAGAGACAATTTATGCGTTCAAGATGCGCAGTGTGTAATAGTTGAAAGGCAGTGATGAAAAAGTTAAACAACTTCTCTAAGAAAATTATGAGATTAAACTAATTAATGATAAATATATCTATTCCCTGAAATTTTTGTTTTAAATATAAACTTTCATTTATATCTTCTTTGAATAGTAATTAAAAACTGGGTTAAATGCGTTTTGGGTATGCTCGTAATGGATAGTTTCCGCGGCCATCTTACTGAAGGATGTCAAGAGAATATTATCGGTCGGAAGTGGGACCAAGAAGTGATTCCAGGCGGAATGACATCTGTCTTGCAGTCATTAGCTGTGTGTATAAATCTACCTTCAAAAATAACATAACCTTTTACACAAAATGGATAGCAGAAAGAAACAACGAAAAAAGTTTTGGGAGAATAAAGAGGCTTTCATTCACCTTGATGTATCAGTGGATTTTAAAAGCATGGGACGGAATTCCAGATCCTCTATACTCTATTTCATGTACAGAATGCAGTACAGCTCTTACATGAGAACACGTTGTGTTATGAGGCGTACAGAACAGTTCAGTCACAGCCAATACAATAACTCTCCTCCACCGACACCGTCTGAAGGTCACGGGAAAAAGAATTCGGAGTTTCGCTCACCACGTTTTAACAAACTAATTTTTAATCAAAAAATTCTAAGAAAAATACTTTTGCTTCCTAAGGAATCATATTTTATTACGCTATAAATATTATTATTATACTCTGATATTTAGATAAGAGACCGTGGGTACGGATAACAGAATGTGGTATGGTGTCTCTCTCTTCGTCACCCTTACTGTCAGGCCAGGGGAGTTTATTATCATTTTTAGACCTTTCCGAGATCTAATTTCTAACGACTGTTATTCAAACAATAACTATTCATTACTTTAAAATAATTCAAAACGACAGTAAAATTGATTAAAAATTCCATTACTATAATAATTGTCGATATCTGATCTTTAAAACAATACAAATTTTAAGTATGTTTTCGTATTACGTTATTCAATTAGGAGTTTGTAAATGAGAACGTGTGGCGCGGAGTCGACATTTTTACTTAGTCTAGTAGCGCTCAAACTCCCATATCAAATACATTGCTTATGGACTTCCCATACTGCATTCTGAATGTGAAATCAACTGTAGTAAGGAAAAGTTTTATAAAATGGTGCATCTCTAATGCTATGAAAGGTTAAGAAGACGATATTATGTTACGGCAACGCCAGAGTGATTCCACAAATTCAAATACCAGTAGTAATGTAAAGAGATAGAGTAATAATTTTTAGTTCAATTTTACAGTGTTGTATTACAGTCATGTACAGTTAGGTTTTTTAATTTCAGTAGGCCTATGTCTATTAACCCTGTGAATGCCACGGTTCAGCTTTTTAGGATGTGAGGGTCTTCTGAAAAGTGCCAGACGTGGTCACATCGGATGTCGGTAAACTGTTTCGTAAATGGCTAAACTTCCGTGTACACCGATAGATTGCTTTGAATTTTCGTTTTTTCTTAATTCATTTATTTGAAGTCGCATCAACTACAACGGTTATTAGCGACGACGTTGGGGTGTAACTATTGTACAATGGAGGATGAAATTATTTTTTGTAACGTATGCAAATATGCCGTGCCTGAGTGGGATTCGAACCCAGGACCGAATAATGAGAGGCGAGCATCATATGGTCCTGGGTTCGAATCCCACTCAGGCACGGCATATTTTCATACGTTACAAAAAATCATTTCATCCTACATTGTACAATAGTTACAATAGAATTTTTGTTTTATTATTAATGTAAATATAAACTTTCATTTATCAATAGATTTTGCTATCATTTAGTTACATCTGTTTTACAAAGAGTTTATAGTTTATGTACGTTTCTGTAAATACACGCGTCAAATGGCGATTAAATCTTCAGTTTTTATTATCACCATATGAATTTCAAATATATATTTTTAAAAATAAGGTGCGCATATTACACAAGGGCGCGCATTACATGGATGAAAACAGTAATAGAATGTAACTGTACTAATCATAAGCACTTTTTTTAACAATAGTAATAAAATCAAATGATAGATAAAAAATGATAAATAAATATTTGTCCGAACGAACTTAGTTTAATATAAATTCATTTAATCTGTTTTTACGATGATTTTTGAGAAGATCGATTAAATTGTTTCACAAAACACGTATTGTTTGGAAAGAAACGAAATGTAATGTATAGTTAGCTGAATGAATGAATTCACATAAACATTTTTGGCCCTAATGGGCCTACAATAACTAATCACATAGACTAAACTGTATAATAGGAGTGACGGTAACACCATTGTTTGGTAGTTCTACAAGTAATTACAATACACAATATGCAGGTAGTCATTTCAAATACAAAACAGACACTATAAACAGATGAGATTCACAGGCCAAGTAATGAGTAAGCGGTTTGTACCATGTGATTGATTGCACTCCAGATTATTGTATGTAATCGATTGTTAATGTTGTTTGTGCATTAATTGATCCTAAGCTAATTTATGCAAATATCTCATAATATCTTTACCTCTAAATTTATACGTTTGTTATCATTGCTTACTGTACTATACAAATCTAACACTGATAATCAATACGTACTTGTTATTAGCTATTACAAATGATTATAAGATAGTGATAAATTTTCAACCTCTCAGTAACCGCTAAACTCTAGAAATTGAATAAATAAACCTTTATTTTAAGACTGTACAAGTTATCCTTGTTGTTATCGTTAAATATTTATTTGTGAGAGTCCGAACTTCGCACCATAAAACCAGTAGGTTTTCTAGATAATCATTTCTATTGTATTATTAATAAAATATATAATACATTTCCTCATAAACATACAAAAAAAGTTTAACAAAATTAATAACATTAAAAACACAATAGTTGGTCGTTAGCCAAACAATATAGTTTTCTATTACGCAACAACGCTGATAATCCGAACTATTAGTGACTGAGAACTGTCCGTTATTCCTAACGTTTAGGTGTTCCGAAAAAAGTGCGTAAGAATTAAAAAATCTGGAGTAAAAAAGTCACTCAACGTTTTCTTGCCAATGTAAATAATTATGAATATAACCTAAATTTAATCATGAGTGGATGAGTCTACATAAAAATCTACCTTTGTTAATATTTTGGTGAGCAAAATATGGGAAATCACTTGGCTCTGTAGAAAGACCGCTTGAAATAAAGTTCTCCGTTTTTAATTTAAATAGGCCTAACGTTAATTATGTGATTATTACACTTTCGGCCGATAATGCAAATTAAGGCTGCAATCTTAAAAAAAACCTTTTTTACCTTGAGAGTACAGCCCCACATGAATTTCAATAGACATGCCGCTTACAACATCTTTTAGAGCACAAAAAAGTTTTTAAATGAGGTGTTTCTAAACAATATAGCAATTTTTCAGAAATTTGGAAAAAGCGAACAATGGCCAAATAAACTACTTTTTCCCGTTCAACGATTATGAAAATGTTCGTATTGGTTCCTCTTATAAACCTAATTTAAGTTCTAAATTTCAACATTGAGGTGTTTTTTTTTTGAGATATATCTTTCACACGAAAGGTTCAAATCCTAGTAACTACTTTTATACGGATTTGAACAATAGAGAGTGCTTACCGGTATACTTTGATGTTTGGGGTTCAATTTGGCCTACACGCGCGCGCGCACACACACACATACACACACACACTAACACACTCATATCGACTATTGACCAGATATGTATATTAATTACTGTGATACGTAGATCAGCACAAAAATTGTACGCCCTCCGATGTCATCTTAATGAGGAAAAAAGATTACGACATCATCAACCTCTCCGGCATAACGATTAACAAATTAATTGTGTTCTTTTGCGGCCAGACATAGTGAAAATTTATAGTTTCTTGTAATTTTCAACGAACTAGAAGAAATTCCTTTTACTAATAAGGGATTTATATTTTAAATACATCTAGTATTAGGAACTTGATTATGTTTTTTTTCTATACTCAACTACTCTGATATAAATAACGTTTTAAACCTAATTTTGTGTTTAGAAACATATAAAAATATGTTTCGAACTATAAAATTAATTAGTTTTTAATTAAATAATTTATGCATAAAAGATTAATTAGTTATTAATTAGTTTTTATGCATAAAAGAGTGAAAAAAATAATAGGCTGTATAAATCAGTTCGGGTTATCCAACATTTTAGATAAATGGGGGTTGTTGTGTAGCTACAGGTTCTTAATTTCAACTGTTTTATTATTTTATTTATCTGGAACAGCTCAGAAACAGTTTTTATGTACCCAATTGTTGATTTGTAGGTTTTCTATTCTGAAAGTTTAAACGAGAACCCGGAATATTAGGTGGTTTATCCTTGTTCTTATCAGGCAAATCAAACAAAATCCTTTCTCCGGCTGGTGTGACTTAACTTTCTAACGGGACGTTATACCCTAGTAGCTCTTTGTCTGGATTTACCCGGACTCTGATATTTTTATTTTATAGTTATTTCTCTCTTTTCTTCTTTATCAAGTTAACTCATACCAAAACGTTCTATTGATAATTGTAAATATCAAAAAATATTACAAAGTCAACTGTTAACGGACTGAAAATTTGAAACAATAACTTTTTTGGCTCACATATTAATATTAAAAAAAAATTATCAACAACTGACTTGATTGATGATGTGTGTATATATCAATTTGCATTACCCTTAGCTTGCCATCGATAAGTTTACCTCACCATTCTCTCTCTCAATTTTAGACATGACACATAAAATTTTGTTTCATCCAAGTGCCAAACAAAGATTTATTTCATTTACTACTATGTCACAAGTAATTAAATATGTAAATCTGCATATTTCCTGTTAAAATAGCATTGAGCCTATAAAAAGTATATCATTAAAATTTAAAGTATGTAATATAATCTTTGAAAATTCAAAATCGTACAACATGCAGATTTCTTAAATTTCATCAATTGTTGTGAGTAAAATATTAGCTACTTCTTTAATGGAATTGTTTGTAACAGATTCAATAGAACTTGGTATGTAATTTTTGTAGGCTAAATTATTTTGGTTGGAACTGAATACAAAATTTAAATAGTAGATTATATTTGTATTTCATTAATGGAAATTTTTAATATTATTTATTTGCCCTTAAAATTTTGTTATGATTAAATAAATTACCACTATACCAACGGGCCGTTAAATTTATTTTCCAGCGACTCAGAAAAAGGAATAGATGTCATCAAGCACAGTAATAGACCTCATTAAGCACTAGGTACTGCTTAAAACTTCCAGCCTATTTTTGAGCGATTTGTATCATTTTATAATAATAAAATTATGTGTACTACATTAAAATACTATTTTAACAAACAATATACTTGATTTTTGTTAAAAATTCAATATATTTACGAGAAATACAACTCATAATTAAAATTACTACACTACTACGGAAGTACTACTTAAATTTGATTAAAAGTGTTACTTTGGAACTTCAAGTTTGTTATTTTACACTGTACTATGGTAAATAAGATTAAATTTTACAAAGACTTCAATTATAGAGCATTCTTTGTAAAATATGATTAAAAAATCCTGATCAAAATAAAATGCATAATTATTTTGTTAACAAAGGTTTTCCGTCACTATAAAAATTTTATGAATTAAAGAGTCTTATTATTTATTTATTTATTTATTCATATTTGCTGCATATTTGTGGATGATACAGCGATTCTGGCTTGGTGTAAAGACCCGCATACAGCTTCGGAAAAACTACAAAACCAATTAAACGATATTTTGTTGTGGCTTGAGAAGTGGCGGAGAAACGTGAATACAACAAGGTCTAGTCATGTCACATTCAGCATAAACCACAAATTTTGTCCTCCAGTTCAATTGGATGAAATACTGCCTCAAGAAAGTAATGTGAAATATTTAGGTTTACACCTAGACAAGAGATTAACACGGACGAATCACATTACGATGAAACGTAAAGAATTAGACGTAAAATTTAATAAAATGTATTGGTTGCTAGGCAGAAATTCGCCTCTGTCATTGGAAAACAAAATAACAAAGCTATCTTCAGACCTGTCTGGAAGTACGGCCGTCAACTATTTGGGACTGCAAGTAAAAGTAATATAAATATTATTCAAAGGTTTCAGAATAAAGTATTAAGAAATTTGGTAAATGCTCCTTGTTATGCAAGAAACACTGAAGTGCATGAGTACTTACACATTTCATTAGTAAAAGATGAAATAAGAACAATCAACAAAAATATTACATTAAATTTTCAATACAGATAAATCATTTGGCTGTAAAGTTACTAGATAATAGTCAAACCACTAGACGTTTAAAACGGCATCATGTCTTGGATCTCCTTGACAGATTATTATGAAAAAAACTAAACAAATAAAAATAATTAAACAAACAATTAACATAAATAACTAACAGACTAAATATTTTGTTAATACAAATGATTTTTAACAACAATGTAGATTGAGAAAAAAGTTAAATTGCATAAACGTTAAGTTAAAATAAACGTTTAGAACTCAACCGCCGCTAGAAGCTACTCTTCTGCTTAATTAACCCTCGGTCGAAATTGAACCTCCGTTCCAAAATTTTAACATAAAAAACCCTTTTGAGACATATCTGGACTTATGGTGTCCAGCTCTTTGGAGTAGCGGCAGAGAGTAATTTGAAGTCGATCCAGGCCTTTCAATCAAAAATCTTAAGACTTGCTTCTGGCGCTCCTTTTTATGTAAACAATACGAAAACCCTCCACGATGATTTCAAAATTCCGACAGTAAAGGAGCTAACCGCGTTCTTGTATAGTAAATTTCACGAACGACTAGATGTCCATTTAAACTAACTTTCCCGTGATCTAGCTACAAGGAACTTCTCACCTGTGCGACGCCTAAAGCGAAAATGGAGTAGAGATCTCTTGGTCTAAATAACGGATAATACCCGTAGTTATAAACGGAGAATGTACCACTAGGTACCTCTTCCCCTTAAAGCGAAACTCTCTACCACTATTTACATATCATGTACGCAAATTACGCAGCTCAATGTACAGTACCGTAATAAAAATTCAACATAATAAATAGGAACTAAAAAAACTGCATAAAATGTATTTTTAGTTGCTTTTTTGGAAGGGCTTTAATGGAAGCCCTCTCCTTCATGTTATTTTGCACTATCAATCACATATAGTAACTTCTTACTGATTGTGTATAGTAATTATTTATTAAAAAAATATATTCGCTGCATTGAGTTGAAACTTATCACCTGATAGTATAGAATAACGCTTTAGATTGGTAGATACTAGCAAACGCGGTGTCTGATTGCTTCATTTCTCTCGTTGAGAAAACATAGTATTTACTTCCCTGTGATAACTTATTTGAGCACCCAACGGTACAACGCTTTAATATATGAAATATTGGTGACAGGAAATTTAAATTAGGTTTTTTATGAACACTAGATTAAAGATAATTAATATTTAACAATGTAGTAGTATAATAGTAGGTAGGTTATTGGAAATCTATACCCAAATGCAGTTTCTTTAATAGAAATCACAATTACCTTTGTTAGAAAGTGAAAGTAAGAAAGAAATAGCAAAAATAATATTTTATATAGCAAGACAAATAATAAATGAACAATTAATGAGCTTTTAATGAGAAATTAAACAATTTATTGAGCATATAGACTAAGTAATAGTATTGCATATTAAACACTGGATACCGCAATGTATTCCATTAGAATGGAGGATTCTGTAGTGGAGTGTATTAAAAACTATTAACGTACAACATGAATAAAACAAAGAGACAATTAAATTGCTACTGCGATATTTTCAGTCGCTATTCTGTTGTGTTTAATAAGATTATACGTTTCCATAATTCCACTTTGTTGTCTTTTGTTTATAACTTGTACGAATGTTTGTAACTGTAACCGTTACAGATAGTATTTGGGGATGTTGCAATGAGTACTTAAATGTGTCGAGGTATTTATGTAGGTGGCACATGTGAATTAGAGATAACAGAGAAGTACTATACAAAACATTAAATTCTACTCCAACCATTCAGGTGCATTTAGTGTTGTTATCTTGTAAACTGATAACATAATTGAACTAGTTAACTGTAAATTTTGTTGCTGTAATAGTTGTAATAGTCTGTTTCTACAAAAGGTCGTAATCCGAAACAAGAGAAACTATAAACATTACGTTATGTGTTAAATGTCCACAATTCAAAAGCTGTACGTGAAGTTTTCATTGAATGACCTACATACAGTATGCTACCCAAAACCTAATATTGGCTGATATTTATCTTGAAATTTATTCCTAATAAGATATTTTCTTAGATCGTTTCATTATCTTTATAACCGTGATTGATAGTAACTAACAAAATTTTTTTTATTATAAATCATACAATTCATTCGTGGTAATCACTTAAACAGTCAATGAATATGCTGGCTAATAACAGTATATAATAGAGAGTGATTTTTCAATCCTGTTACCCAATTGTTAATGTAAGGTAATTAGTTTCTATTCTAAGATAGAGAAATTTTGTTTTGTGAGACGAAGTTGGCAGCCCTACACAACCGGTATAGATATGACAGTGTGAGTTGATTCTCCTTGATCTGTGTAAAATTTTGTGCCGTTTTTGGTCGTGTTATGAACAGAATGCCTTTTACCCTTTTACCCTAGAACAACGGGTTTTAATTCTCGAACAATATTTTGCTGTGAAATCGTACACGAAAGTAAAAGAATCGTTTCAAATTAAATTTGTTGGTGTTCCTTAACCAGAAAAAAGTCAATTTTTAGGTTAACAAACAGGTTGTGAGAGACAGGTAGCCTTTGCGACAGAAAACGTAGTGGTCGACAAACTCTCTTGACAGACGACGTTTTAGAGAAGGTGAAAACAAGATTGCTCCATTCTCCACGAAAACTTTCCTCGCAAGTTGGTTTGTCATATTCGAGTATTCAAAAAGCTGCTAAAAAATTGAAATTGTATCCGTATCGCGTACGATTAGTTCAAGAGCTTCAGCTTCCAGATTTAAACATGCGATGGTTCCAGGGTAAAAGACATTCCGTACGTAACACGACCGGAAACGGTACAACATTTTGCAAAGCTCAAAGAGAATCAACTTACACTGCCGTATCTATACCAGTTGAGTAGGGCTTCTAACTTCGCGTCAGAAAACAAAAATTTCCCTTTCTTAGAAACATATTACAAGACATTAACTATTGGGCAACAGGACTAAAAAAATCACTCCGTAGTAAGATTGGAATGAAAATTCTACAAATGGGCCTGGATTCAATCCTATAATTTGCTTAAGTAATTCAGTTCAATTACTCGTTAGTAATTTGAATGACATTTCTTCCCGTCTTTGGCCTACATACTTAAATGTTTTTTGAATAAACATAAATCTTTTGTTGAGAGACCCGAGCCGATGGTCATTTAAATATCACGTAATTTGTTGGTACTTTGTTCACAATCACAGTATTTCTTATTACTTAAAGATTTCACAAGTTTATCTGCATGTATTATCTATTCATTATCTTGTAAACTAATACAAAAATATTTCACTCAGGCAATACGTAATACAAACAATAAAGTGTTATTTTTAAATCATCCAAGGGGAAAATATCAGATCTACATAAAAGTTCAAAAAACCTCTTCGACCACAAAACACTGAAACGGAGGAAACAAAAAATATAAAAAAATTCAGGGAACAAATTTTTTTAAATTGAATGGAATCAGTTACTGACATTTTAAACCAAATTTCCTTTCCCGAAATCGACAGACACTTAAAATATTCGAATATTTATGAAAATTTAGGAAAATCAATCATCATTTTAAAAGACTTGTTCACCCTATGCCAAAGAGAAGCGAATTTAAGTTATAATTTGGTTAAATACCAAATTAGAAGAGCCGTTAATTTTAATTTTTTAATTTCAGGGCTCCCACAGAACCTACACCTTGCCGTCTCGTCCCACAGACCAGTGTGCAGCCAGGTACGGAAGTTCGTCAGCAAATAAAACGGCAACAGCCTTAACACACTTGCTATATTGATTCATTATATATTATATTATTTCACCACTCCTATTTTTTGTTATCATTTCCAAATATACCAACATACTTATTATCAACATACTTATTCACGAAGAACGTCGGCAGACACGAAGACATGAACATAGACACACATAACACGCAGGTACAAAGAGCTTGAACATAAAAACATAAATTATATCAACATACTATCACAGTCAGTTACGTCAAATCACACTCCTCAGTAATGGTACCTAAAAGATTTCAATTTTCGAGTTAAAAAAGTCTACTTCGTTTCCAAAATCTATATTTCTTTACTAATATTAGCATAATTAAAACCACTCTGAAGACTTCATATTACGAACCCGAAGAAAAAGATTTTATTGAATTTCCTAAATATGAAAATATTAAAAAAATAAACAGATTAATAATTTTTTTTAAATTAATGGGGCTATTGACTTAGAAAAGACAACACGCAGTCCCATTTCTCTAGTAAATAAGTACTGTGTAAAATTTAAATTTTGATTAAATTTTTTGTTTTAATTTTTAATGTGGAATACACACATTAAAAAAACACGACAAAAATTCAAAACACGCTTTTACTTACTGAAACGATTATTGGATAGACGCTCAAAATTATCCCTAAGAAATGCAGTACGAATACACAAAACATTTATAAGGTCGATCTAGACTAACGGAATATAATAATTTAATATTACGGAGTAACTCTAAACCATCACAGATAAATCGCATTCAAATAATACCGAACAAAATAACACAAAGTCTCTTCTATGTCCTAACAGCACACTAAAAACGCTTAACTTTTATCGAATTCACGAATATAACAAGAAACCTTTAGAACTTTTTTATATTAAATTTCGAACTTTAACAAATTCGGACCTAAAACAAATGATTTTTTGTTTTAAAACTGGCTGTTTTGCAATTTTGCTGCCAATGCAGATGGTAAGAAGGATCATACATGAAGATGAGTGATAAACAATTGTCAGTCCTGACCGTGAATCGAACTGGGACCCCGGCGTATAAACCAGTTTCGCTAACCCCTACGCCAATGGGCCGGCCTAAAACAGATAATTTCGCAATATATACTAGGTATTAATCCGCGAGGTAAGCTGGTGCACCGAAGGCCGAAAGATTATCTCCAAAGGAACTGCTCGTATTAAGCCCACATCCGTTGCGTAGTGGTAGCACGCTATCCTACCTGGTCCCGGGTTCGATTCCCATCTAAGGTCTGGAAAATATAGCAAGTCAAAACCCACCTTTCCACTTATATAATCTAACGTAGTCGCTAATATCCAAGTTGTTCATTAGACTTCAAATAAAATTTTAAAAAATGTATATAACAATCGTGCAGACAAATGAAAATCGATTCCAAAATAAATTTTTCGTTTTAATTTTCTAGAATTATTCTTCAAAACGAAATATGCGTTAGACCTTCCTTTGTTCTTCAATCATTTAAGGGTTAGTTCTAAAACTTATTCGGTGTCCTCATACCCATTGATCGTCCTGGATAACACCTTCCAATTGGTCTGTAACCGTTATAGCCAGTCTAAGAATCCTATGTGCAGATATTCATTGAAGATTCGTCCATTCCGGTGGTATCTATAACATTTTCCTTAACCAACACCTAATTGTTACTGTATTTCTTCAATTCTAAACCGATCTAATTTTCTACAGCCCTAATCACTTGTCAAAAATCGTTTTTCTGAAAACTGGATGAAAATTTTATATTTCTTCTTTCACACTCAGGCCTAACTACCATATCTCGATGTTGGGAAAAATACTGTCTCATATAATATCATTGATGTATCAGTTCGGGGTTTTCCTTTCAAACTCCAACGTATTGTACCAAAAGTTCTATTAAATCTCTGTACTTTATGTGCTACATCATTGCCTTCTTTACAAATGGTACATTACTTTCCAATAGACCCACCGGGTTGGTCTACAGGTAAATTCGTCGCCGTAAGTCAGCTGATTTTCGGAGACGAAGGTTCCTGGTTCAAATCTTAGTAAAAGTAGTTACTTTTATACGGATTTAAATACTAGACACGGGTTACCGGTGTACTTTGATGGTTTGGGTTCAATTAACCATACTCTCTCAGGAATGGTCGGCCTGGGTCTGTACAAAACTACATCTCATAAACACTTCATTCATATCATCCTTATCTCATTGGGTCATGGGGTTACTTATTGTTCTGAATTGAACAGATTGCAATGTTCACAAATTAGGAATAACGATACTTTCTAATATTAGAAAGGGTTGACCACATCCAAAATTGTATCATCAACTACAACCTTAGTCGTGACTGGATATTTTTATCTAAAAGACATGACTTTTGTTTTTGCACTTGAAATTTCCAAATTAAACTGACGACAAACAACATAAAATATTTTTTTGTTCTTTGTAAACTCCGAAAATAAGGGATAGTAAAACTAACGAATCAGAATGAACACAAGTGTAACATTCACCCTTTGAAGCGGTAATCAAACACTTTATTAATAATATATCAAAATATCCTCGTTTTGAATAAGCCACGTATTTACGAGTATGCATTTAAATAAACGACTCATATAGTAACCATTCGTACGTATTAAAAGGCAAAAATCAAACATAAAATACTAACAACTTTATTGGATCCTAGAGGTCAAAACATTTTTAGTTTTTAAAAACTTTCTTATTTTCTAAAACACTTAAAAGACTATTGAGAACGTACAGAATCAGATTTGGGTAACGGCCAATAATTGAAACATAGTCATCAAGATGCCAATTGAAAATTTTCAGAGCACTTACACAATCACCATGGTACATGTATGACAAAATTATACACATAATGACGTAAAAACATATCAACCGTAAATAAATGTAAAGTCTTTAAATGCATTTTCTATAAGGAAAATAACTTGTTTTTACCAACATATTCAGCAAGTGACAAACCAAACAATTCGAAAAATGTATATTTTATTTGCAAAATAAACTTGATTACCTAAATGGCATTAAAGAAATTAAATCCTATATAATTGTCTTTAGTTGGTATATAATTACCTTAAATGTATCAGAGGTTTTGGAACTTCAAACATAATTAATGTTGCTTATTGTTTTTTCTTCTAATTTATGAAATATTTTCTATAAGTACCGAAATTTGGTTTACCATTATTCCTCTTCAGATCATTGTATTTGACAATGTACAAGAAAAATAGCACGGTAAGCCCACAATTTCTCATCGGAGGGTTTAGATACTAATTTGTAAAGGTAACAAATTAAACCTGATAATAACGTTGATTAATTGAAGAAAGTTATACCCTTCAGAAGTTTATAGAAGGGTCCTTTTCACATAGGATCATTAATATTAAGTAAATGTTATTTTGGGTTCTGGTCTTCATATTTTCTCTACTTCGATAAATTTATTCGAGAGCTAAGTGAAAATAAGAAAAACAGTTTATCTATGCTTTAATTAAAATTCATAAAATTGTAAAAATAATTTGTTATAATATAATAAATTTTACATGTCAAGTTTTATAAAAAAAACAAATTAATTTTACCTTTTGTACACATAGAATCAAATATTTTTATTAAAATACAAGAAGTTGTTAATAAGATTAACCAACTATTGTTTGCGGTGCTTTCCGGATCATATATCACTTGTAAACCCATCAATAATAATTTTTATTTGTGTTACTACATGCCCCACATAGTTGGTCTATAATAGGTATAGTCGTGGTTGTAAATTAGCTGTTCAATAGATGATTTTCGAAAACGAACGTTCCGCAGTCTAAATCGTGGTAAAATTAATTCCTTTCATACAGATTTCTATAATAAACAGTTAGACGGCTTTTACATAATTGGATCCAACCATCAAAACCTAAAAGCTGAGAAAAATGCCTTCAAATTTTTTGTCTGCAAAAATTCATACCGTAAAATATGTTGGAATAATTGTACACTATTAACTTGTTTTTTATTTATTTTTGTACCCCTTTAACTTTTTTTTTTGTAAAATGCTCAAAATATTAATAAAATTGGTGCTTGGTTTCTTTTAAAGAATTATAGAAGGAAGTTTGTTTAAAAATAACTACAGTTTTTGTTCATTAGTACTACATATTTATACACCTTAAATTATAAGAATGAATACTTGTACAGTGTTGATAGTAATAGTTGCACTAATAATATAAAAATAATTGAATATTAAACCACTTTTCAAAATAAAAAATGATAACGTTGTTATCGGTGAACTTTGATTGTTGGGATTCAATTATCCATACTCTTTCAGAAATGGTTGGCCTGAATCTGTACAAGATTATACCTCAATTGCACGTTATGCTTATCAGTCTCATCATTTGGTTATAGGGTTGCTTACTGTTGTAAAAATGAATATAATTATTGCAACGTACAGTCATTAGGGATTAAAAGAAGAAGAAGTAAGTTTTTTCTTTTCTTTAGCTCCTTTCATGACCCGGATGGGTCTTTTTCGGGATGTCCCTCGCATTCAGTAAACATTTTCTACTAAGTGAAGGATTTATTATAATAACTTGTACTAACCGTAAACAAAATTAATTGGCTATATAAAACGTAATTTCTGTGGTATTAAAAACACACACAAGTACACGGACACGCGCGCGCGCTTACACACACACACACACACACACACACACACGCACTCACATAAGTAAGTAAATCTAGTTATAAGCTTATGCTGTTTTAAAGCCAGGTTGCTTTTCGTAAACTGATTTCACTTCGGCAATCTTTCTTATTGCACCTCCATCTATCACTTCTGTCCGTTAAATACAATTCCATTTCGTGATTGTTTGCACAAAATTTTTAGTACGGTGCAAAACACCTTTTCTTTGTAAAAAAATATACAGATATTGTGTTATTAATTAGACGCATTAAAGCAAATAACGCCATGATGAATACTGACTGACCGTACTTGGGCGTAGGGCTACTATTAACCACTACATAGCTGATAGCGCTCATTGATAATTAAAGTAATAACGCTGATCAATTTACCATAGGTCAAAACCAAGATGCTTTTCGTTTGGTTATATGTTCTAGTACATTTTATTTCTTTTATGACCACATAGGATCACTTTAGTATTTTGAGATGGTTTTTCTTCTTACTGTTCCAAAACTTTTTCATATTTGTAGATCTTATTTTCTTTAGTTCATCAGAACAAACCCCAATTGTGCATTGACTGCTTTGGTGGTTAATCGGCCTTTGTGATTTTCCATTTGGTGTTGAAACCAAGGTGTACGTTGCGTAAAATCTTCCATGGTTAGATCGAGTTCTTTCATGTCGCTTTGATTATCTCTGAGCCAGGTTACTATAGCTTTTTTAGATTTAGCCTAGCACAATTTACAATAAATGTTTTTGCTTCACAAGGCAATTATACATTCAGTAGAAATTATTTACTTAATTCGGGAACATTCCGGAAAAAGCCCGTCCTAATTGGTTAACACCACAGCGATGCAAACTTGTAAACTGCTGCTCAAAAGAGTTGTACGGAGGTACAAAACTACTCTGCGGCTTCACCGCAAATTATCTGGAATTGAGCAACCGGGATTTTATTGTGTTTATTAAAATGTCTGTATAACTATTTTATGAATCGTAGTTTTATTGGGATAATTATTGTGATGAATAACATTAAATCCCCAACAGTTATATTTATGATTCAGTAGGAATTCACTTACAGGATTTTCGGATATAATTTTAAATATGATAGGCAATTTAATTCTTTTATTATTCCCTCAATTTAACGATGAACAATGGAGTGGAAGCACCATTTTGCATTTCCATGAAATATTTTATTAGAATCCTAAATATTTTATGAGTTGCCAATAGCAATGAGTTCTAATGCGGTGCGATTCCAAATGAAACAAAGGCATGATGAATGGAATCCCCTACCGCAGTCTGCCCCAGGCAGGTGGAGCGTGTCACCCTGATTTATAACCTCCAGGTCTCCAGCAATGTAAAAGATCGGTCGTTATTATTTGCACAGTATCACATCTTCAGATCTTATCTATATGAAATGTATGCGGAAATGTTTATCTTTTCCAATACTATTATTTATTGCTACTCGTAACCTGATATTTTAAAAATAAAAGTTTATTACAAAATTTCCATTTTGAGTTACTGTAGGCTTTGTTACGATCATCATTTTATGACAAAACATGGTTATCTTGACAGTAATATTTTATGAAGTAATAAGAAATATTATAGACAGAACAATATTTTTTTTAGTATGATAATAATATTCTTTATGATCGTTGTTACAACTATTTCTTTGAGTAAGTAACCTACCTACATTTCATTTAAAAACATGAACCAGTCAATATAGATCAGTACTTAAATAACCGTACTTAAATATATTAATAAAATTAATCTTTAATGTTCTATCGTTCAATATTGAAATGATTAATTGAAATGCATTTTATTTTATTTCATTTAATAATTTGAATAGTTTTATAAAATTTCATTAATTTTATATGAAAAACCGGTATTCATTCATGTAGTACACTTTGTACAAAAAGATTAATTACACCTAAAATTACTTAGATACTAATTTAAAAAGTAATTAAAAACTCCCATCTTTGTTTTTTCAAGAGCTTAAAATAATATTTTACACTAAATTTAAAATGGTATTTTTATGAAAGTTGTTTAAACTGAAAGTAAGTTTAGTAACCATTATTTTTTATTAGTGTGACTTCACAAGTCTTGTTTTAAGTTTATCAGGTATCGATTTCGACGGTCATTAACCCGTCGTCAAATTATGTTAAAAGAAGCATCCACTAAGAAAATCTATTGAGAACGTTAAAACTGGTGTTACCACCTCTTCTCAAATTATATTCGCATACACTTATCAGGAAAAAATGGAAACTTAACAACTGCCCTGCTAAGATTGTAAAAAGGTTTTGAATTAAAATAGCCGTTCGTTAAGCACTATCTATTTTTATATCTATTTTTTTTACATATTTGTATTATAATGTAAATATTCTTATCTATTTAAATCTATTCTTTTACTGGTTTTATATCCTATCGTTGGAGCTTAACAACTAATACGACAGTCTGAAACTAGGATAAAAACAAACAAATTAAGATGGTGTACTGTTCTTTTACACATGTGCGCAAGGGTACCCGAAATACCTACTTCTGAAACGTTAATGTAAGGAACATTATCTCAAAAAATATTGGAGTTATCCTGTTCAATTTTTGTGGTTACTTTTCATGTTTTTCTACACCCACAGAATTAGTAGCATCTTTATATTTTATTGTTATGAAGAATGAATCGCCTTCTTTACTATCGCTGTGACCGGGGTCTTCACTATCAGTCTCACTGGTATCTACTTAACAGTTTCTTTTTTTTACTAAGTGTCAACAAAACTGTTGAAGAATAGCTTCTTCACGTCTTTAATTTTTGAATTGTAGAAGGAGAAACATCAAAGCAGTTAGCCACTCGCTCGTGGCTTTTGTTAAGAAGCAAGGAAAGGCTTGTTGTTTAGCTTCAACTTCACAAAGTTTTATTACACAGAAAATCAGATTTCGTTAAGCACTATGAATAGTCTGCCCACGTTTTTGAAAAACTAATATTGAAATTACTTTTTTTAAAATCATATTTTTTTCTATTCAAGTGGCAAGTAGTTATTCAAAAACATTATATTAGTGTAATATTAACTAAGTACGTTGATATTATGGTATAAAAGGCTGTTCAAATTTTAATAAAATCCATCCATAGTTGGCTGAGAAAATATTCCTTAAATGTCTAAAATTGCTATTTACGGGAAACAAGAAACAACTAAAAGAGAAAACATTAAAGTCTAAATATTGCAAAATAGTTACCTCTAATACATTCCAGGATCATAATCCGTAAATTCCTCAAATTTTACATTCACGGCTGATCTAATACGAAGTTAAAGTTTTAAAACAAAAAATATCGCAAAAAATGAAAAAAAAATATAAATTTATCGTTTGTCATTCAAAAAATAGAGATGTTTACACAAAGACGTAACGTTTAGAAAACAACGTAGGGGGTCAACATATTTGCAATTCTTTTTTGAGGGGGGATAAAAGCTCTAAAAACCTAAACAAATTATAATTATATCATTGGATGCAGAAAATTCCAATTTTTTATAACGAGCAAATAACCAGATATTTAAAAATATTCGATTTTCTCCGTTGTGGGTACCTTTAGATTTTTGAGTAAAAAAGTTGAAAATGACACGAGTAAACTACTACTTCCAGTTGACCGATTTTTATCAATATGTTCGTGTCGGGTCTCCTGTAAGTACCTAGCTTAAATTTTAAGTTTCAACTTCGTACGATGTTCCGTTCTTGAGATATTCTCTTCACACACACACATACACACACACACACATATACAAACACACACACACACACACACACACACACACCAATTGCTAAAAACATATTATTTTAAACAAAAATTATGGAGAATTTAATTCTGAAGAGAATGATGTAAAATAGTCCAGTAGAAAATAAACACAAGCCTTATAAAATTTGATTTTTATTAAATTAAAATTCTGTTAAAAATGTTTACAAGTTTGTTACCAATTTAACGAAGTTAATTTACTTCAAACCTAAGAAAGACATGTTTTTCGAGATTTAGTTTTGCGTATTTTATCAGATATCTCAGAAATAAGTGTGTTTACATACGTGGGACCGGTGTAATTCGATTTTTCAGCTCTTTCTGCTTAAAACCTGTTCAATTACCAACCTCAATTTATGCCCTAAAAATTAAAATATGAATTCATTTCACAGGGAGAACTGAATTCCAGGCGAGATCTTTCGTTAGCCGTAACTCGCTAACGAATGATTTTCGGACCCATATTTATTGAATTTTTTTTTCTTATAATCAGTTTCTGTTGCTGTATAATCAGTTTCTGAAGTATGATTCGTTCCTCATGAAACACTCTATATTATAGAGTGTTAACAGAAACTGATTATAAGAAAAACATTTTCAATAAAATATGGGTCTGAAAATCATTCGGTAGCGAGTTACGGCTAACGAAAGATCTCGCCTGGAATTCAGTTCTCATATTCATAGACTACATATTATGTAAAAGTTTTCGGTAGGTTTGGCTATTACTCAGTAGCTTTATGTTTAAATACACGTTTACGTTTTTAAATTTCAATTATAATTTTGATTAAATTATTTATAATAATTTTTTTATAAGTTAATATTATTTTAAAAAATGGAACTTCTTTTTATAAAATGAATAAATGAAAGTTCGTTACTGATGTTATAATTACGTTAAAATTCAATAAAAGTGAGTTACTTTAGCGAAAGAAGAAGGAGGTATTTTCAGATTTTTATTCAGATCGACTGGAAACCCTTAAGAAATAGGCATCTCTTTCTACGGTTGATAAATAATAATTTTTTGAAACTTTCTTTGTTTAATTTATAGTAATAAAAATGAAGTGCATCAAAGAGTTTAAAGTCAACATGGAATTTAATACAATAAAGCGGCAACTTTTATATTCAGTACCATTACAGTATTTTAACCAATCTAGATCTTCAGTGGATCAAGTTGTGTTGTGCGAACGTATTAACATCAAGCTAGCTAGTGCACACCGCAGTTTGAGTTCAATCGGTGTGTTTACTCCCTTGTTGACATTGGGATAAGATACGTGCACAGAGTATTAAGTAAGCTGTTCAATAGAACAACTTTTGTTAACAAAATTTCTTCATTTTATAAGAAAAGTTTTTAGTTTACTCTTTTACTTTACTTATCGATCCTTTTTACCATGATTTATAGATCGACGTTTTTGCCAACAATACAAAGGTTTAACTGAATCCACATAATACGACGAACTAACAAAAAACTTATGGTATTCTCTAACAAAGGGTAGAAAGTATTAATATAGTATGACGTCATAATTAATAAAGTTTTTGAAATTTGTAACAAACTTAACCTTTAAATATATCACGTTATAGTAATATTAAATTAGTAGACACAAAACCCCGACAGAAACAAAGAGTTATCTCTGAACTTGGAACATTTGGTTGATATCGTAATCTCTGACTATATTCTGTCAATTCAATACAAAAAGTAATTGCTATTCTTAATTTGTTTTTAACACATTTCAACTTAAACCACATCAAACCAAAATAGCTGTCATTGGCTATCAAAAAAAAAACTTTTATCTACTTTAACAATATTTCCCTTGGTTTGTCCAAATCCAAACTTTCTACAACGAATCACGAATCACTTACTTTATAAATATTATCAAAGATTACTACAGACGATTTTACAAAATCTGACAAACATAAACCGACGTTGCAAGAATGCGTATACCGCATCCACTTTACATCCTTTAGAGGACATTAAAGGGTTAATGGAGCAGATATTTTATACATTCAAACATACACACAGAAATATAAACAGAAAAAGAATTATGAAGCATCAAATATCATATTTTATAAAATTAATATAAAATATATTGTTATGTAACAAGGGCAAATAAGAAAATACATGTTAAAAAAATAATTATAAAGGGTTGCATACTTGGTCCTGTGGTATTACCGTAATATAGCGCTGCATAGTGTAATAATCTGGAAGGTCTAATGTTCGACTCCCGGTGAGGGTCCACTATTATTGTACTTTAAAATCCACTGATTATGTACTGCAACATAGTATTCGCTAACAATCAAAGCAGTTAATGGAACGTTAAATAAACAAAATAATATATTACCAATAAATATAAGAAAAGTTATGCTATTTTGTAATAAGTAAAAAGTGTTGAGATTTTATAAATATGTTTATCAACAGTAAAATTGTGCGTCTCACGGTATTGACCCCCTCTAGACAGATTGCCTAATTTATGTTATGTAGTAAAACTTATACAACACAATAATTATCACATAAACAAACTGTACAATTTTGTTATGATATGTTTTGAAACTGCCTATAACGGACAGATGGAGTGTCAAATTAGTTACACTCAATCTGTTTGTTTCAGGGCTAAAAAAATAGTTCTATTACTTATCACATGGTCAGCCAATTAAATGATTGAATCATTTAAGAAAAGAAGAGGTAGAGGTGTAAAAAATACTGATCAGAGTTTTCTGCTCTGAAAGTAATGAATTTCGTTATACAGCCAGACCCTGTGGTGAATGAAGTGAAGGTGTCATTTGCAGAGGGGAAAATATGTGCTTTTCAGAGTGCCCGGCATGCTGATAAGCGTTCTTTTGCACTCACTGAGGAAGGCAAGGTAAACCATCTCACTCCTCGTTTTACTTAGTTAAACCTCTACAGGTTCAAACCAGCCTTTCGGCTGATGACATAAATAAAATATGTTTTGAAAATTACTTTGTACACCTCGGTGGCGTAGTGGTTAGCGCAGTCGCTTATAAAGCAGAAGTTTATTTTGTACAGCTTAATGTTTGTTTCTTATCCTTTATTTATAGTTGTTTGGTTCCGGGCTCAGTTCTGGACTAGGGTCTGAAAATTCTTTACAAGTTAAATCCCATCGTTACACAACCCACAGTAGTCGCTAATGACCAAGATGTTGAAATGACTTTAAAGAAATTTTAATTATACTGTATTAACTTTACTTATTAAAAAATTGTTTTAATACGTTTAGTATAACTACATAAAATATTCCAAGTAACATGACCCAATATTTTAAATGCAGGTAAGTTACGTCTAAGCAACAGATTTCAGTGAAACTCGCAGCAAAAATTGAATGTAAATATATTATTAACTTCGTTAAAAATGTATACAAATTGAAAGCTTAGAAGAACTAACATTAAAAACAATCAGATTTATAGCCTGAAACTTTCAGACCCAAAGTAGAATTGCAAAAAGTGTTTCTGTTTAGTGAACTTGAAAGCTGTTTGGAATCCCTCGAGATTTTACCTTTCTAAAACAATGACTAAAAGGTTATGCCTTTTATTCTTTATCTCTGAGTTGAAAAATTAAACTACGTACCTACCCATCGATCTGCTTGGAACTGAGTGTTCTGATTCACTTATTGCCGTAACGGGTCTAGCTAAATAACGTAATCCATCATGGAAAAAGAAGTATTACATTCAGTAAAACGTACAACTCTTAAAATTAGTTAAGATGTTAGAACAATTAATACAAGATTAGCTTATTTAAAAAATGTCTAAATAATGGCTTTTGTGTGTATTTACTCGGAACAAACCACTCCTATAAAATTACCGGCTTCATACGAAATATTTATTACCACTAAATAGTTACGAAAGAGGAGAAAAACATTTCACGTTAATTTTTAAAAATATCTCGTTAACTAAAAATATCTTGACTCAAATTAACACTTTCAGTTTAGGCCCGTTTTCTTTTTTGGTAAAATGTTTCCTCTTAACCGTTTTTAATTGGAGATTCAGCTGGGTGTTTAGTATGAAATGCTGAATACATTGACTGAGTAACTTTATTCAGAAATGGCATATTTAGATCGTTGTAAAGGGTTTAACTTGAAATAAAGTAACGAGCACTTGTAATTGTTCTTTTGAATCCAAAGTGTTCCGTATAGGCATATAGTTTTCATTACGTTGTTATTATTGATTATTTTCTAATAAGAAGCAGGTGGAGTGTTAAAGTATTAGCACTCGGTTTGCTAGTTCCAGGGCTACAAAAAATATATCTTTTTCTTATTACATGGTCAGGAAAAAATATGTACAAAAAATGACTGAAGGTTTAAAGAACAGAAGAGTTAGAGGTGTAAAAGACACTAGTCAGAGTTATCTCCTCTGAGAGTAATGAATTTTATTTTGCAGCCAGACCCTGCGGTGAGTATAATTTAGATAAAATTTAGTACAATTTATATTATTAGTATAATTATTTTATATAATTTAGTAAATTTAGATATAATTTAGTATAATTTAGATTTGTTTCAGAGGGCTTGGCAAGCTGATAAAATACTTTTCTACTCAATGAGGAAGGCAATTTTAAAACACATCACCACACGTTTTACTTAGTAAATCCTATAAAGGTTCAAACAAGCCTTTCAGTTGATGACTTAAAGAACTACAATAATGTTTCTTTTCATCTTTAAATTAAATTAAAAATTTCGCGATAAGAACGAACAGGTATAACTTTTTAAAACAGTTATATAGTTCCAGACGTTTAAATAACGTGATTGTTTCACGATAATCATTTATCTAGGCCTAAGTAACCACATTACTGCATAGTCATGCAAAATATTTCCGTTATTGAAATGAAGAGAGGGACATGTTTCAGGTCGATGGGAAAAATTTAACCTGAAGGGATTTGTTTTTGTTAAACATTTTTCATCTTTTTCAGACAATTGTTTTTTATCCTTTATTTTGAATCTTTAACTGTACTATATAGAACAACCAAAAGATGAGAAAACATTGATATTAAATTACAAATAACAAGAAAAGACTTGATATAAAATCAACATTCAGCAATGTTAAATTTGGAATAACAATGCACGTCAAATAATATACAAAAGTATGAACAGAAAACAAAAAAGTTCATATTGTCCCAGAAAATTTATTACCAATAGTAATAACACATATTTAAAACAAAACAAAAATTACATCTACTATTTCACATTATTTCTATCTTTTCTGACATAAACATGCAGAAAGAATTAAAGAAGATCTCCGCTCCATCTTCTTTTTAGACAAATTTAACTCGGTTAATATGTTCATGAATAATTTTCTTATTATCCTCCAGTGTATAACCTATGAACAGAACTGCTTTATCACCAGAATATCGGGCTGTTATTTACTACATTTTGTAATCGCCGTTTGTTCTTTTTTTTAAAGCAATGTATAATACTAATGAGATAAATGATTCCTGTGGAACCCCAACTTCGGTCGCGTATAACTCAATAAATTATTTTCACTGTTGGACTTTTTTAAATAAATGGGTGGGAAGAAGACTAACCCTCATCAACATAATTTTAAGCAATGTCATTTTAAAAGTTTACTGAAATCTACGAATCATGATTTTGAATTTTCGTTAAACATTTGTTAGTTTCTTGTAATCTAGGTTCGTAAAATAGTAAGTATAGCATCCTGTTTAAAACGAGCAGTATATTTTATTATTACAGAATGTTAAAGAAATTTTGTGGGTTAGTACTTTCTGCTGCCGACCCCTTTGAATCTATCCGCAAGAAACGAGGAAATTAAGTATTGTAACAAGAAAAGTGGATTGCCGATGAATGAAATACTTTTGAATGCGATTCTTAGTTAGTGGATCGAACTAGGTTCAATTGTTGTTCTTTGAAACAC
Source organism: Catonia carolina (assembly GCA_035578175.1). Taxonomy (NCBI): domain Eukaryota; kingdom Metazoa; phylum Arthropoda; class Insecta; order Hemiptera; family Achilidae; genus Catonia; species Catonia carolina. The sequence continues at coordinate 5,246,820 of JAQMRL010000022.1, read as the reverse complement.
GGTAGAAAGGTTCAATTATTCCGATTATTAGCTCTTTATTCTGTTGTATTTCATTCCACAATCTTTTATTATTCCTTGCTCTTTCTATTATTCTTTAGATTGTTTTAGTGAAGCATAGAAGGTTTCAGTATGGTCTATTGTTCTTTATTAGTTAGAAAACAACTACACACTACTACTACTACTACTTCTACTACTACTTCTACTGCTAGCTTATTGCAGCGTAGTAAGTGAAACTCGGATGCAAACGATATCAGTGAACTACGTGTACTATAGTGTTAGTTTTGTCAACCTTTTTATGGATTGTAATAAGTATGTTAGGAAAATAAGGTATTCGAAGGTAGGGAAACATGGTACTCAACTTGTTGTAGGAAAGTCAATTATTTAGTAGAAATAACAATTATTTATATTTTAATTAATTGTAGCAGCTTCTTCCAGATTTAATTATTTTCCTAAATGGCTATTACAGAAAAGCGATTAAATCATAAGTTTTTAATACCATTTTTTTAATTAATCAAGCCTAAGTAATTTAATTGCGAGTTATTAGTAGTCTAAGTGTAACCAATTGAAATTGATTATTTCGTTAAATAGTTATAGTAAGTTTGTAATATTTATGATAACCAGATACCAAAAAAGTCTGATTTAAATATTAATGTATCATAAACGACACGTGTGCGTTATGCCAAATGTCCCCTTATCCTCTACAATATAATTACGTTTCTTAAGACTAACTAAATAACTTCGATGACCTGATATAGGCCCCTATACAAGTATGTTGAATCATTGATTGGCAATAACGCAAGCCAAATCAATATAAAATTTAATAAATTTATTTTGTATGTCTCCGTTTTAATAGGTTTCATTAACCTCCTAAATGACTATTAGAGGAAAGAGTTATACAAATAAATTTACCTTATCTAAATAAATTTAAATTTATGTTTACCATTTGAATAAATAAATATATTTAAATACATGATTAACCAGGTTTCTTAACGTTACATTAATGATGGATACAACATTTACTCTTAGCTACATTTAAATGGAACACAAAAATAAATAATAAAGATATGTAGCCTACAAACTGAAGTTAAAATAAAGAAATCTTACTTTATATAGGCTTCCGTATTGACTAATTAAATTAGATATATCTGTTATAAGTTCTGAGAGAAATTAATTCAAGTTATACCAATACACGGAAGAGGAATTTGAAAATCAGCTATTAATTAAATGAGAAATAATTGTAACAATGCACGACTTAAATACTTACTTTCATAATATAATATTTCAAAGATAATTTGTGACTGAGATTGTTACAAAAGCGTCTTCTGAAATTAATTTATCTACCTGTCTAGCAAAATACATTTAATTATGTAGAATTAAAATATTTCATTTTATGTTCCACGCATAGGCTTTTGCCCTAAACTTCTCAATATGAGTATTATCAGATTATATTAGAAATAATTAAATGCTTTTTGTAAAGTAAGCTTACTGCGATTTGTTTTTATTTAGAAACTGTCATCTATGGTAACAATATAGCTACTTCAGAATTTAATTATTTTCTTTTTAAATTTAAAACAAATTCCTTTTAAGTGTTAAGATTGTTCGGTCTTTAATAGCGTAATCATATACATATTAGGTTGGATTTTCTGGCAACATTCCGAATTAGGAGACTAAAATAACTAAAAATTTGTTATAGCTATAGAAATATTCAAAAATTATGATCTAACAAAGTATTTTTCACACTCTTTTTTTAATCCATAGTTCTGTTTGACTAACTAGTGAAGGATATGAAAGTGTAAAATAATGGACACTATCTTGAAGGAAAACACTTCTTAACAGTAAGACCTCGAAAAAACAATAAAAATAGACTATTAGTTAAAAAGTATGAAAATATATTTTTGAGTGTAAAATATACTCTTACATTCAAAGAAAACGGCTGCCTATTTAGTTTCCTGCGTTAATAACTGCGTAAATATCAAAAAGATGATTTACAAGGAAGACTATCAGATGAAAACTTTTAGATCACTTGGTTATTATTGTGTAACAACTTATACCAGAAAAATCTTTACAGTCGTAGCAGAGTCCCATTTATAAAAGGTATTCCCAAAGGTACTATGTAGGACTGAGTTATTTTTATGAAAGGGTGCATCTACTAAACTGCCGTATGATTTTAAACTGAATTCTTTGAATATTTATTATTACTGACACATACGTCGCATTTAATACGACATCATTTTATCAAGAAAACACAAAATTTTACGAATTTTACAATGAAAAAAGGGACGTACCAGATGATACCGAGGAAGCGTTGTATGTAAGGGGCCATGGGTAGCACAATTTCTGACCAGCCATATCTGCTATAAGGCCTATTTTTTTGCTCGGGGAATAAGCGATGACGATTTTTGTATACATTGCGGGGAGTTAGACAAGATGGAGCATAAGGTATTTAAGTATGTTCGATGGGATCGGTCTAGAACAGATTCGTAGTGCTAATCGAGCGATTACTTAGACGTTATCGGAAAGTCAATCGCGAGTCCGAATTACTAGACTGCAGTCGAGCGGAATATATATCGCGTCCGATAGCGGCTATAAGCGGCGAAAGAGTATGTTGAGGGTGAGGTGGGGTGTTTCACTCTGTGGACCAGCCTGCAGACTGTCACAATAAAAGCTAAATCGATTTGTTGATCCTCGCGAGACTCCAGAGAATCCCTGACTCACAAGTGGTCGTTTCCTCTGTTGAGTCTTTTGTGTAACCTGAGCCCGCACCCAAAAATTGCATCATATAGGGAAGAGACCATATATGTCTTTTCTTGGGCATTATTGTGGTGAAAGAATGGTCGTGTTGTGTGGATCTGTAAGAGCTTACTCTTGGGTTGTGTATAGATAGCGGTTCCAGAGTGGGGTCACCAATCAAGTAACCACAGCTCAGAAGAAAGAAGATCGCGATACACCATTACAGCATGTTCATGATTTATTTCGGGTCCAGTGCCCATGGTCGCCGGTTAAAAAGTTTGATTTGGGTTAGAGTCGTACACTCCCGGCTGTGTGCGCATTCAGTGCCATGATGGTCTTCTGAAATATAACGTAAAAACATAATATACATAAATATTTTACCACCCTAATTGAAAAGTGGCAAGGGACCGGACTGCAAGGGAAAAATTTCTAACTACGATTCCCCCCTAAGTTTTAAACGAACATTAAATTATTTGGTGCTTCGTAACTCACTGTACTTATAAAGGTCAAGCAGTTGATTCAGTCTTGAATTAACTGCAACAAAGGGAAATGTCTTTTCATAATTTACGTAGGCCTAGTTCTTTTATGTCCTTGCTGTCATTCTTGAAATAACTTACTTATGACGAAATTGTTTAGGCACGGACACAAGATCAATTTTATTCGATTAACGAAAATGTAAAAATTTTTAAATCGTAAGGAAGTTAATAACAATAAATAAATCAATAAAGTAGACATATTATATAGGGTTACAACAAATGTGGCATTCTAGCTAAGCCAAAATGCCAAAATGAGAAAAGAATTAATTACACAATGATTTTCCTTTCTCAAAGACGCTATCAGACTTTCCAATGTTCGAACTACTTGCTAGAAGGACGGAAATAAATTTAGAATTGTATCCAATTTACCGAGCTATTAGAGACAAAATAGCTTAAAGGACTGATCCAATTTTAGGATAAGAAAAACACAAAAACGGAATTCAATTAATGAGAAGTAATTCTTAGATAATAAATAGTTTCAAATTTGGTGTAGTTGATTTTGTCTTTTAAAATGAATGGCGAGGAATTGGAAATTAAATAAATTAGAGGCTATTAAAACCTTCTCATAGAATTTAATGAATTCTTTAGTAATTACTAAAGAAACGATTTCCAATTTCATTTTTGTTACTTGTTATTTTTAATTGTCTTAATAATTAAAATTAAATATAAATGTACTCCCGTTTTTGAATAGATTGAATTGAAGATTGAGGGTATCCAACATAAATCAACGACAAACACATGTACAAATTGTTTTAAATGCTCGACGCATGTAAAAACACTGATAGGTAAGCAAAAATGTAGTAATGAAGTGTGTTGTTCAAAAATATTGAAAATGGTTTCATTTGTGTACATATGTAACTTGCGGAGACACTGTGTAGTAATTTATTTGCTTTATTTTGATATAAATGTAAGTTCACTACGTTAGTGGAAAAGTTAAAGTAAATTTTATTTCAAGTACAACGAGAATAAAAGTAATATAATTTATAAAAATAAATATTTGGCAAAATATAACTAAATACCTTGCCCATAACGGGCAGGTGTAGTATTAAATTAATTGCATTCGATCTGTTGGTTCCAGGGCTACAAAAAATAGGTATGTTTATTATCTCATAGTCAGCCAATTATATGACAACTATATAAGAACACAAGAGGTAGAGGTGTAAAAGATACTAATCAGAGTTATTTCCTCTAAGAGTAATGAATTTCACTATACAGTCAGATTCTGTGGTGAATGAAGTGAAGGTGTCATTTGCAGGGTGGAAAGTGGATCCTTTTGGAGAGACTGGCATGCTAATAAGCATACTTTTTCAACTCAGTGAGGAAGGCAATAGTAAACCACCTCACTCCTCGTTTTTACTTATTAAAACCTCTAGAGGTTCAAACCAGCTTTTCGGTTGTTGACCTAAACAACAACAACTAAAAACCATTTACAAATTCTGATTGAGGTAGGCTAGTAAAATAACTGTTAAACTGTATTAAATTACTATTGAATTGCTTTAAATTCTAAAGATAAATTTGCTTTCAACTGATTTTATATTAAATTATTATTGTATGACTATATGTGTACTTAAATAACAAGCTTAAATTAACACTTGGTTATCTGTAACTGTAAATTAATTTATTTTCCCTTTGTTTAAGCGAAAATTTAATGGAGAATCTTTGTTAATAATAAATAGTCGTTTGAAATTACAAAGTAGCCTATAAGTCCTGTGTATCAGAGTTCCCAACGAATTATCAACAAAGTACAAAATACATTGGAAGCTGTGCACAATAATTTCACCGTTTCGTAACTGTTAGGCTACCTAAAACTAATGGGCTTAAATCTTAAGGAGAGTAATGTGGACCAGAACAGAACACGGGCGCTATCTCCAAGCGTCAGGCAAGAGCACACAATTAATTGACGCAACAGCTCCCTTTAAACAAGGTGATAAATAGCTATAGCCGTTAACCCCTTGTTTATAGTGTTTGTTTTTTTCCCAACCTACATATAAGACACTTCTGTAATAGGCCAGACTTTAGTTTATCCGACCGGCCGCATTCTGTTAAAAATTACTACAATTATGGTCGGGTTATTTAGCAGGGTTTAATTATTTGATTAATATTAGGTCGTTCAAAATTATATCTTTTAGTTAGGTCTATAAATTACGTCATCAACTTTCCGTCAGTGCCTAACATGGCTAAAATAAAATGTATGAAATTTCTTTGAAAAATTGTATCACCACTTTTTTGTAGTAATTCCCCTATAATATTGTAAAAAGCTACCATTAAGTGAACTTTTAAAAAAAACACATACAGGATCATTTTTAAGACTGTTTTTGTATTATGAAGATAAATTTACAATAAAATTCAGTCACTAATAAAATAAGTATTATACCAAATGCATTTCAAAAATATTAAAATTTAACGTTTTAGCTTGTTAGAAAAATTTAATAATTCTCTCACAAATTTCTTAAAATTAATTTTTTATTGTAAATCAGCGGTGTCTTTCTTGTTGTTAAGTTAATCAGTCGAAACGCTGGTTTGAACCTGTAGAGCCTTTACTAAGTACAACGAGGAGTGAGGTGGTATACCCTTTGCGTTCCTCACTGAATAGCAAAGTAAGCTTATCAGCATGCCAGATCCTCTGAAAAGCATCTACTTTCCACCCTGTAAATGACACCTTCACTTCATTCACTTCAGGGTCTGGCTGTATAATGAAATTTATTACTCTCAGAGGAAATAAGTCTGATTAGTGTATTTTAAACCTCTTCCTCTCCTATTGTTAAATGCTTTTTTTAGAATTTTTTTTTGTTAATGCTTTTTGGAACTAGCAGATTGAGTGCAAACAATTAAACGCTCCACCTGCCTCTTATAGGCATGGTGTATTTCTTATAATGATTAAATTTATTTTTGTTACGTAGGCTCCGCATGAGGCTGAACAGATTTGGGATAAATTTACTAATAATCTGATTTGTTCTCAGGAAGAAAAACATTATGAAACTAATTTAATCGTTAAATATGTAAACATAGTTTATTTTTGTTCATATAATATTCAATCTTGATTCATTAATAATCACAGCTAAAACTTTTATGCAACAATCAATGTTATAATATTGTAACAACATCGAAGAAAAGCATAATTTACGAAATTTCAAGTATTTAATTCATAAAATGGTAAAGAGAAGATAATAGAGTGAAAAAGAAACAATAGGGCTAGTTATAAAAGGGTACCTATTTAAAAAGGAGTGTAAAAAAGGTTATTTATAAAGGGATTTTATAAAGGGTCTTTGTTGTACAACTATTTGTGAAAGGGTCGGTTGATTACCTGTAACACCTTTTATTCTATTGTTGACTTGTTAACAGTAGTTAAGATTTCTCCAGAAAAGACTTTCGTATCGAATCTCGGTGTCTTTCGAGAAAACTCTTTGAAACACTCATATAAATAGAGCCAGTGCGGTCAGTGAGTTAGTATTCGTTTGATCTTTGACGAGTGTTTACTACGTGTGCTATCGGTACGTTAGAAGGTACCTCTGTTAGAACAGGTCAACGGGTTTCCAAAAATGGAAAATGGGTGTTATTCAGTCTTATTGTATTTGTGTATTGTGTATTCACTTTTATTGTGAACGTGCATTCTATATAATTGTTTGTACGTAGTATTAAGTAAATTATTGAGTTACTTATTGTATAACTTTATTATAATTAGTTTATTTTTTATTCTGTAAATCTTTTAGTGCAATAAATACTTGTAATTGTAAACTTTAGTGTATTAATTATTTCATTACCTACCTAGATCCCGAAACGGACCTTAGGGATAAGTGTCACAATATTTAATCGTGTAAGTCTTGCTAATGAGTGGTATGTTCCTCATTTTATGTGGTTAATTTGCACATTTAATTTTATTTTTACTTTATCTAATTAATTGCGATTTGTTTAAAAATGTAAACTTTTTTTGTAATTTTTTTAATATCCAGTTTCCCTCTGAATGTCAGTATACTATTTTCATTAGATTTACAATATTAGTTTAAATTTATAACGTTCTGATGATATAAACCCAAAAACAGGATAGCCTAAGGAGATATCTTCTTTCAATTTTAATTAGTTTAATAATAGCTATACATTGTTACTTACTATTAGGATAATGTTAGTTTTTAATAATGAATATCATAATTACTGCAATATGATTATCATTGTTTTAAGTATTAAAATTGTACTTTTCTTCATTACTTTAAGATTGTAATTACATTTGTAATGGAGATAAAATATATTGTAATAATTTATAAAATAAGCTGTTAAAATAATAATATTTACTAATTGTTGTTGGTAATACTTACTGATTGTTCAGAGTTGCTAACTGATAATATTTACTGGTTGTTCAGAGCTACTAATTGGTAATATTTACTGGTTGTTCAGAGCTGCAACGTTTCAAACTTAAATAAATAAAATGAAACATGTAAAGTTAAAATAGTCTCCAATTCGTATTTTCGAATAGTAATAATAGTTGTTCATACAATTTCTAACTTACACGGAGTAAATATAGTAATAGGCCTACTACTCAACAAAAAGTAGGTTAACTAAGGAAAAGCTAAAATAAATTAGGATTTAAGCAACAAGTATAAGGCTTAAAGATTGAAATATCTAGAAAGGAATGTCATAGTAATGTTATCCTAATGATTTTTTTTGACTTTTCGGTCTATGTAATGTTGTATAATGAATAAAAATATATTTAATTCACAAAATTTATTTTGCAGTTTGAACAATGACGGCATATTTTTAATAGATTTCCCTAACTAGTGACTTCAAATTTATTATCTCGTACTGAAAGTTTCAATTAAATATCGTTATATTGTTATTTCCACGTTGATTTTTAAATTATTCAAGAATATTATATATATATATATATATATATATATATATATATATATATATATATATAGATAACTGTGTTGTTCTGTGTAAAACCAATCACTTAATTTTATTATTCTTTTGAGTGCTTATTTATTTTTGCTTCATAATTTGGGTAGCAATATGGTTACACAGAAGGTTAGTAGCTTTCATAAATTCTTTTTGCAATTTATATAGAGTGATTCAAAATTCAACGGCAATCTCTTAGGGGCCGATTCGATTGCTTAAAGTAAGAAAAATATCTATATAAACATAAGTTCAAAAACGGCTAGGTAAAGGTACCCGTTGGTCGGCCCGTTGGGGTAGTAATTAGCGCAACTGCCTTTTATACCGCCCAGGTTCGATTCACAGTCAGGTCTGGCATTTTTTCGTCTCTCATTTTCATTATCATCATTATCCACCGTCTGCATAAGGAGAAATTGCAGAACAGTCAAATGTATAACAAACAAACAAAAAAAAGGTGCTCGGTATTCAGTTACCCCGGGGCAATGAGACCATACTGAAATTATTAGCGTCACAATAAATCAATAAATTTAATGATTTTACATGGTTTTTGACCTGAAAAGCTGAATAAGACAGGTCTCAAAAAAGTTTCCGACACAAAACAAAATTACCCGTAGAAAATAACTTTTCTTTAGAGTAAACGTAAAATAGCATCAATAAATTTCGAATTAAATCATTTTTTTATTAATTCAACATGTTAAAATTTAAATTCTGAAAAATTCTGAGAACAAAGAGACTGTCTTTACATTCTGGTTACCTAGTTAAAATCACAGTGTTCTATAATACAGGTGTTTTCAGACATTTTGGAGACCCGGTATAAGGCTAAAACCCGGAGAAGTATTAGAATTATGTGATTTTCTACTCCATTTGAATAGAACATAGTATTTACTCGAGTGTGAAGCTAAAAGTTTATTTTGAGTTTTACAGAAATCGTTAAATTATTCAAATGATGATACATCCTGAGCTCTAGTATTGCGTAATATACCTACAATAAACATTTATTAGATTACTAAACAATCTTTATATGGTATAAAAACAGTTAACAACTGTTACCTGAAAGTAGGTGTAAAGTTGGGTAGATAGAATCAGAACCGCCTACGATGTTGTTTTTTGGGTGACCAAAAATAAAAACCTACAGTTTTTGTCATATAAAAAAGAATTGTGATCCAATATCGCAAATACAATAAGAAGTTGAGTGCAATAACTGCAACCTGCTTGGTACAATATGTTTATTTCTGAATACGAAATGAATAAAAACTGTGTTTTATGAAAGTAGGAGAGCGCTGGTTTTAAAAAGAAGGCACAATATAAAATCAAATTGAATACGGTATTTTCTTTCAAACATTTTCATATAAAGAAATATCTAAAACTTTTAAAAGAAAACAAAGGAAAGTCGTCAACATGCGCTAGCTACTGACATATTTAATTTTATAAAATATTTTTTTTCCATTAGTACTATAAATACCTTAGATATAACGTGAGTCTTTAATCGGCAAGTGAAAAAATAATAGGCTTATTAAATTAACATAAATTTTCCGTCTCTTTAATAAAAATTTTATATATATATATATATTATCACTGTCAAGCCGTTTTTATTGTTTTACAATTAAAAGAACCCTTGGAAGACATAGTTCTTGGTTGTACTGTTTTCGCCTCTCCAACTCCTGTGCGTCAATACTATTCCCTTATGTCGATCAAACTGTTAATAATCTTTGAGAGCTCCACTTCCACAAAGAGACAGCTAGAGAGTGAACTCTTCACTAGTTTTCAGTTGGTGCATGCGCATAGAAAATTTTTTACCATGTTGTTCTGTCATAGTTACCATTATTCTTGACCTGTTTAGATATAGGCATGCAAAACCGGCTCTTATGTCAGGGTTAACAAGTTAAATGTTAGATTGATATCAGGAAATTCCTACTCCTGATAACGTTTGAGTATTCTAAAAGTGGTTTGAGCTAAATCTATTTCTTGGTAATTCCTAAATAACCATAAATCTTGTTTTATTTAAAATTATGCACAAACGATTTGATTTGCTAACAATATACAGTCGTTCCGTGACCCTTATAAACATATTTGAGATTACAGCATTATATTCGCATTTAATGTTATTTAAAGATATGTCTATGAACAATCTTTTTTTTTTTTTTTAACTTTAATAACTTTATTTGCAACTATATACTACGATACAACGAGCAAATTAGATGACAGTAAACAAAGGATGACAAGGAAAAAAAATAAATAAATGAAAAAGAACAGTGATACCCATTGGTATATGTTCTATGAAATAAAGTTCATGATACATGAATGATAAATAACAACATAAGAAAAAAAAGAAGAAAGAAAAATAAAATAAATCACTTTATAGAAGATCTTTGGCCCATTGACGTTTCAACCTGCGCTGCGGATTTCCTGGTAGTGATGCATCCGATAGTTTGGTGATTAATTCGTTGGGGTGATCATGCAATTTTCTGTGAAAAACACTGTAACTGGACTTAACTACTTCACTTATGAACGAAATATTAAGGTCGTCATGTAGAATTTTGTTGTTGACATAAAAAGGTGCGCAGGTGATTAAACGTAGGCATTTTGACTGAAAGGCTTGTAATTTTTGTAGATTGCTCGGTTTAGCTGTGCCATAAATTTGTAGTCCATAGGTCCATATTGGTTTGAGATAAACTTTGTATAGTAATAGTTTAGATTTTAGAGTCAGTGAAGAGCGGCGTCCAAGAAGTCGAAATAGTTCTTTCAATTTGGAGTTCAAAGTCAGTCTTTTGGTTTTTATATGAGTCGCCCAGGTGAGTCTCTTGTCAAGGTGAAGTCCAAGGTATTTAACTTTTTGTCGTTGTGGTATCGGTTTATTGTCGAGGAATAGTTGATGACATTCGCCTTTCCGGAGAGAAAAGGTGACATGCACTGATTTTGAAGCGTTGAATTGGATCCTCCAGATTTTTAACCAATAATTTAAAAAGTTAACGTGACTTTGTAAATTATTACTTGCTGCTTCTGGCTTTACATCAGAAGAAAGGATGACTGTATCGTCAGCATAAGTCGCTAAGGTGGTGTTAGCAGATGCAGGTAGATCTGATGTATAGATGCTGTAAAGCAGTGGAACAATCTTTAAAAACATTTCAAAAGTTAATGATATTTTTCTATAAATTATCACGTGTAGGAATTTAACTCCTTTCAAAAGTGTGAAAGTCGGCTGCCAAAAATCTTGAATTAGTTACCTTACAAATACTCGTATGCTTTCATACATGAAAAGTGAATTCAATAAAATAACGTATTAGGAAATGAACATTGATTAAAACCCAGTTAAATAACTGCAGAAAAATTGACCCGTAGGAATGAAATTATCTGTACTTAAGGCGCCAGTCTCATTGTATCAAGTTATATGCTATATTAAAACAAATGAGAAGGAAAACTAAGAATAAATTTCATATTTAATTTTCGCTAAAAGTCATTTAAATTCAAATAAATAAGCTACACTAATAAATCAACTAGGTTAATTAATATTTTACATTTAAATTAATTGCATCAATTTTAATTAATAGAAAACTTACTCCTAGCGAGATAGTTTACTTATATGATGCAACACATTTATTATTTTTATAAAAACTGAATGTTTTTGTTTTTTCAAACCAATAACTTTCAGACTAGCTTATTCTGTTATACAACTTTGAACTGAGACTGTTTATTAAATCACTAAAGTTTTCTATGTTGTAGTTTACTTGCAAATGACCCATAAAATTCTACTAAACTATCTCCAAAATGTGTTCTACATGAACTATGAATTTATAAAAATACAAACTTTGTCGGTTTATATATTTACAAGTCATACATAAAATGAAAGTATTAAACAATCGTTAGTACTCTAATACAAACTGTTGTAATGTAGGCTTTAACCTACTTTTTGAAAATATTTTTTTTTTTACAATTCTATAACATTACAATCTGTTCACTTAAAATAGAACAATCAATAATTTTGAAAAATGTTAATTAACATGATGACGATTTCGTTATATGTTAAAAAATTGAAAATAGTAATAAATTAATATTTTTGATAAATACAATGATGACTTTAGAGTAAATCAGTTAGAAAAAAAATAAAAGATAATAAGTGTAACAGTGATCTTTAAAACTTATAACCTAAATCAAGAACAATAGGCTATGTCTTTTCAGTCTTGAAAACCCGGTATCAATGTTATTTAGTAGATTCAGAGCCAAGAAGATTGGATGATTTTTGAGTCATTTCTCATATTTACTGCTGAATTTTGATATAGTTTGTTTCACTGAGTCATTATTAAGATTGGCATAGATACAGGTTTTTTTGATTTTCCACGGAATTTACAGGGCCCGCCGCAAGAATTTTGACTGGAAACGTTTGAATATGTTTATGTTTGAAATGCAGAATACCCAAGAATTGAAGCCCATATGTCCACATGGGTTTTAAAATGGATTTATATAAAATAATGTTTGATTCATTTGACAAAGGTGAGTATTTACCAATTAACTAGTGTAGTTTACGTACTGTCAGCTCAAGTTGTTTCTATTTAGTTATTATGTGATGCATCCATGTGAGGCGACGATCTAAATGTAGGTTAAATGAAAATAATAAACCAAAAAAATTCATATTAACTTTTTTTATTTGGACAAAAAAACCATTCATAGTTCCCTTGAACTTTATCTGAAAACTTTCTATTATGTTTAGAGTATGAAATAATATCAGAAATTTTTTTTTAAATCTTTCGTTTAATATAAAATTATACACAAAAAAACTTCGTTAAGTCATAAAATTTCAATTTAAATACAATGTATTCAACATGTTAAATCATAAGAATAATAAATTACATTTTTAACATTTTAAACATTAATGAAAATTTACAAACTTTGGACAGATGGTTAGTTATGACTTAAAATAAGTTTAACGAATAAGTTACAGGTTACAGTGAATTGTAAAAATGATATAATGTTATCCTACTAAAACTAGCTGGCACATCCGAGTGAATTATACAGTGTATTCTAAATTACATCATTATACATACAACAGACTTTTGATTTGGCAAATTTAATATGCGTTCTATGCGTAATTTAATATCTGATGTAACCCGAACTATTCAAAAAATTTCGTTCATTTAATCGATAAATACAAAATGTTTAATTTTTCATGGTGGAAACAAACATTAAGTTCAACGGCATGTCGGTCCATGGTCGTTAAAGTGGGGGGTCATACATGAGAGTTAAAAATACGTGAGATTCAACAAAAGCTAAATAAGTTCTCAAAACTGGTTGTTAATAGGTGTGATTGTTAAGAAGGGGTTAAGTTAAATGTTTAACTTTAATTAGATTAGATGTAGGCTGCTGTTTAAAATTTGTTTTTCAAAATTTAAATAAGCCGTCCAGATTTACGGTACTTTTAATAGTACTTTTAGGCAATTGAGCACGATATAAGGATTCTATCAACACAAGAATCGTCGAAATTTACCGGTTTAAATTTCTTAATGTAAGTGGTAAAATAGTTTATTTAATTCTCAAAATCACTAACGTTTTGATGTATGAACAGGCCCAGAGGATCGTTGCAACCGTAGATTTGTAGCTCTCAATACCTATAGTCGTATGCACGTCCAGTTGACACAACGAAGCAGTAAAGAACAGTGTATTTCTTATGGGGCTCTGACTGCTACTAGCACATACGCAAACATCGGCTTTGTAGATCAATCAATTCCATCGTAAATAATAACATTCCTCTCTGCAACGCCCCATCCAAAACCAATATTTTTAATGTACAGTAGTCTAAATGACTATTAATTAATAATTACCACTATACGTTTATACTCAACTTCATATGCAGATTCCAATGTGAAATATTTTTTCGATATCTGTACTGGGAAAGATTTTTTAGATTTGTAATAATAATCGATAGCGTCATTTGTTTAAATTTTTCACGCAGTGTTTAGAAAGTCGGGCGAGAGAATGAGGAGAACGTCTGCAGAAAAATAGATAAGAGAAATTAATTTAACCCTCCCCCCAAATAGAAGAAAATGTTTTTACAGTTTTATTGATGTTTTTTACAATTTACTAAACATTCTACATAATACATAATTTTTTTCTGTTAAGAAAAACTTGAATTGTAGTTCTATCTTAAAAAATAACTACTTGTTCTGTAGAGGTTTAAAAAATGTATTTTTACGCATCCAGATGCCTTTAATTGATGCTTTTAGTTGCGCTAATAGCAGTGACGATTCTTTTAACATCCATTGCGTCAACTGAACGTGCAAACGACTATAGTAATCTAATTAAAAAATAAAATAAAAATTTTACCGCAAGAAATCAAACTTTACAACTTCACCATTAGAAAAGCAGTAGACTATTATCAAAACTGAATTCAAGTTTTTTATTTAATTGCAAAATCTCATTAGATACTGCTTTTACCAATGTTTATATTTGAATTTTTGCAGAACTCAGCAAGCATTCTCTTTACATGCATGTACAAAAACTATTTAAATATTTATCCGGAAAAACTATATTAAAGGACAAGCATAATCTCCATTTAAATCAATTTTGCGTTTTAAGTAGAGTACATACAAAATTTTTACCCTAACAAACTGCATTAGTTCAAACAGTATTTTTTGATTACTTGAAACTTCATCGTATACGTTAAAAAAATTTTTATAGGCATGATTTCAATTACAATATTAGCAAAGTAAGTTTTTTTATGATAAATTCTGCGTTGAAGATAAAGTAGCAATTTATTTAATTTATTACACCTTCAAAGAAACGAACGATATCAAATTAAAAAATTAAGTAGTTTTTTATGTTTTTACGGCCAACTGTTTTTCTATTACTTATTTTGCAGCCGATGAAGGGTGGTAGATGAAACCGATCGAAAATGACCTGATCAAGAATCGTACCCAAGACCTTGACTTTGAAGCTACTTTTGGTGACCACTACACTAGGGGCTAGTCAAAAAATTTAAAAAATGGAACAGGGTTAAAAATTTATTAAAATATTCAACGACAGTGAACCTAAGATCATATTATCGCATATAATACATTATGAACTGTGTTTAAAACGTGAATAGAATATAGCCTACATAATAAATCAAAAACTAATGTAATAATTTCACTGAATATTACAGCCTAAATTTACGGTTTATGAAGTAATAATAATTTTTAATGACGTATAGGGGAAGATTTTATGAGTTTGGTCTGTGAAGTAAATCTACCATAAAACCGTAATTCAAACAGATTAATGTTTAATAAATAGAAAATTTTCCAAATTACCGATTCGTATACGAGAATGGAACAAATACGATAAGGACTTCTCCTCAAATTTTTATAAAATTGCAAGCGTTTTTAATGAAACCTGCAGTTAAAACAAAAAAATAAGGGTAATTCACTGTCAAGTGCAACCAACTATAACTCTGCAAGAATCCGCAGTGGGAATAGCAAACCATTTTCAGGAAATTGTTCCGTACTTAGAATAGCTCTTCAAAGAGTCCACGCTCATATACTCTGCAAAGAAAAATCTTACGCTTTTATCACTTTCGTTTACTCAGCTTAATCTTTCGGCAAATTATAATTAGGTGGATAATCTGATATCCATTTTCTTTTCAAATATTAAACAAATCAACAAATCTTTATAATACTACCAGTATAAATGCTAAATTGTTTAAATTTTGATAAATATGGCAGTTGTCATTTAGTTTACAATGGACATAATTGCAACGTACATAACCGTCTATGACAGTCTACACAATACCGAACGTGATACAAATTCATATGTTTTTAGCCGACATATTGTTAATATTTTCAAATAATACAAAGGATTCGTAATTAGCAATGCTTTTTATTAACAAAATGCTAATCAGGCCTACAGATGTAGGATTACGTCTAGTTGTTTCCAATAATAATAATTGAACACGTACAAAATACTCCAACGTTACCACGGCTTGTTTTAAAACATTTTCTGTTTTACAAATAAAGCAGTCAGGCATAAAAAGCGACCGAAAACATTGACAGAAACAATACTTGTTTTTTTAGTAAAAATCCAACGAACATGTTGAATTAACAATGGTGCTCTGATTTCACTCGGTTGAGATAAAGCCAATGAGAAATAATACACATAAACACTGAAAGATCTATTTCAGGGGACAAGTTAAATTTTTTGTATCAATTAATCCAAATAATGAGTCATTCATTCTTTCTATTTTTCGTCTTCCTTTATTTGCTTAGAAACTTCAGGATGGTATTTTCAAAACTACATACTTATAACAGAAAAAAAATTAATAAAATAAAAAATTGGCGTAACTCTTGTTTCGTGTTGAAAATTGAAACGTACGTTTAGTTTGGACGTTTGTTATGATCGAAACTCTACAGAAAGATTTAAAATAGTAATATAAAAATAGGGTATGAAAACATAGCCATATTAAATTGACTTTTGTGGTTGCAGCAAAATCGTACAACATGTTCACTACAACCAATAGGAAGCGTTTATTCCAGTCACATGATCAGTTTGTTCTTTGGCTCTCAGTCACAATAAAATATGCAGGTGTTTACAACTGATTGTTATGATTAGTTATTGACAAAAAGTTTATTCTTCCAATACGGTTATATTTTAAAGTGGCAAAATAAAATTAATGAAAATCTGAATGTAGCCTACAATTAACCAACTTTAAGTCAACAATATTTTTTGTCAAATTTAATATTGAAGTACGTTTTGAAAGAACTGATTATTTAGCTTTTTGTTTAACTTTCTCTTGCCTACATGCGTATACAGGAAGGAAAGTATTGTTTTCATATCGTGTTTTCAATGAATGTATCAGTTTTCATATCGATTTTTTGAAATCGAGTTTCACCGGATGTATACGTTTTCAGAGCCCCTGAACCCAAAATACATGATTTAGCATTGGTCTGTGTATGTGTGTGTGGCGCCCGCACGTGTGTGTTAACAAAATATTTCAAGAACGGAACATCGTACGAAGCTGAAATTTGAAGCTGAAATTAGGTACTACTAGTGAACCCGGCAAGTACATTTTCATCAAAATCGTTCAACCGGAAGTAGTAGTTTATTCGTGTCATTTTTCACTTTTTTGTGATTATCTAAAAACAGCTCCTACGACTATTATAAAAATCTCCTTAGTTACAACATTTTGTATGCACTGCAAGATAAGGTAGACGCTATACCTGCAGAAATTTTTGGGGGAGGATGTTCTATAGTAGAAAAAAATGGTTTGTTAAAGATTTCGGCCTTAATATACATTTTAGCGCAAACCTTTACATACCAAAAGGTTCTTGAGATATTCCGTTAACACACATACACACACAAGCACGCACACACGCGCGCGCACACAGACACACACACAAACATACACACACACACGAACAGACCAATCGCTAAAAACATCTTTTTTGGGTTCACGGGTCTGAAAACGTATATATCCGGTGATGACTCAACTTCAAAAAATCGACCTGACAATAATACTTTCACTCACATAATGTTCATATAGACACGAGAACGTAAAAACTAAAAGCTTAATTATATAAAAATAAATAAATCCAAGTAATAATACATGTTCTCGAAACACAGCAGTTCCAACAAATTTTCCTAACGATAATTTAACATGTTCATTAAATTGTTTTCAACATTCACGCTCAAACACACAACTTATGTACAAAATATTAACATACTATAATATTTTACAAATTAAAATTAAATATCCGAATCAGTGGCAGATCGAATACGGTAACCTGTTTTGTTTTGTGTAGGGCCTACATAGATACTGTTTTCTAACAGATTTTAAAAATTATTTATCGTTATTTTCATTGTCTAACAGATTATTTATTAATAGAAAGTTAACTGTAATTTTGTAACTACATTTTGAAGAGTAAAATATAAATTGCCACACCAAAAATTTAGCCTCCATAAGCCAAAATTGGTTTGAGGAAAAATGTGTAACTATAGTTCAAGGTAAAGTAGGAGTTTTATTGTTTCAATATAAAGAAAAATAGTCAATATTTGTTGTTGTCTGGAGTGTGTAGTTTTCTTTGACATGTCTGTTCCAGATTAAGCAACTGTTCAGGCTATAATATCGAATTGGATCTGCGGAAGTTGTTGGCCGTGCAATAAAACAGAGTGATTTTTTTAAATGACAGTATAACAGATACTATATTTTGTTTCACACCATTCATCTTTATGCACTAATCATGAAACGATTAATCAAGATTCACATGATATTTTGCATTTAAATTACATAGTAATTATACTCAGAATAGGAGTACGTTTATTCAAACAATCCTGAGTTAATGTCTTACATTAATTTATAAAATATAATATTGTAGTTTTGGTCGTCCTATGCGAAGCTAAATTATCAAAAGTGACAGGATAAATTTTACTCGGTACACAACATTAGAGTTTTCACTGATGACGGTAGTTAAATCGGATTTTCAGAAGAACATTTTGCTTTCTCCCCTGATCTTTGAAACATGGTCATGAATGGATAGAATGGTACGCCAGTGGCATGTTCAGTACGTTTCATTCTACTTTGAGAGGGGAAAAGATAAAAATTCAGTGAGAGGAGAAGATAGTCTGTTCAATGTGGTAGAAAACTATATTAAGCGTAAATTTCTACCCATTGTAAGTACTGCAAAGCTTTTGACTTCGTATAAAATTATGCGTCGGAGAAATTAGTTTTATGCCATAAAAAATTATTCCCACACATTTAATCTACGTAGTTAAATAGTGTTTATTTTATGTAATATAACTATTCGAGGCAGCATACACTTTATTTCGTATTCCTCTACGTTACTGACCCATTTCCTTCCACTTCTAAAAATCTTAAAGCAAAACGTAATCTTTTATTTCATATAAATATTCTCTAGTTTTGTAACAAAATGCTCACAACTAGTGTCCACAACATTATGTGATTCTACTGTTTCCTGTCTCCATTTTCAAACCTGACTAAGATTGAAGCTTTGTTTCTTATCATGATGAATCAAATAAGCACTAACATTATAATATTAATTGTAAAAATGACTGACCGGGTTGGTCTAGAGTTAAAGTCATCGCCGTGAGTCAGTTGTTTAATCAGTTGATTTTTTGGAGACGAAGGTTCCTGGTTAAAATCCTAGTAAAGGTTGTTACTTTTATACGGATTTTAATACAAGACAGTGGGTACTGATGTACTTTGATGGTTGAGATTTAATTAACCATACTCTCTCAAGAATAGTCGGCCTAGGTCTGTACAAGACTACACGTCATACACATCATCTTTATCTTATTGGGTTATGGGGTTGCTTATTGTTCTGAATTGAACATATTGCAACATAATTATAACACATTAGACATTTTTTTTAAAATTGTATAAATTAATTAACATTGTGGAAACATTAATAAAAGTGGTTTCTCAAAATAAAACATTAGAACTTCAATTCGCGAACAATAATATTTATCCACGATAAAATAACGGATCACGAAACCTTAAACAGTTTTATTGAGATTTTATCACTCAGTATCTAGAGAAAATCAATTTTTTTTTAATTTGACAATAAGAGCGATAACTACCTACTAATTTTTTGATTAAAAACAATAATCTTTTGAACAGTATCCCATCATGGGAAGACATCAAAAGAAAAATACATGACTAATTAATATTTTCCTAACTATTATATTTATCTATTTCCTATTATCTATTATCTATTCCTAAAAATGATCAGAAATTCCGAGACAAACTAAAATCCCAATACGCCTTTTTACGTGGAGCCATAGAATTCAGACCACTTGCACTTATTTAATTTTGTTGCTGATAATCATGTCTACAGTGTTGAAATGGGCTAGAGCTGTAGAATAATTTTTTTTGTTAGTTTTGTATCAAGTTTCATTAATATATTGATCATACATTTTTTTGTGGGCTATGAATAGATGTGTTTCAATATGTCAAAATTTCTTCCCACGCGCCATTTCTGAGAATCAAACCATGACTTTCCGTTTTGCTGTTTAAAAAGATACCTCCTACGCAACAAAGTTTTTTATCTGTCAACTTTGTGAAATGTAAATAGAATACACACATGTAATGTTTTCATTAAAATGTTTTTTTTATATTATTATTATATTTTTTTGGTTTTAATTTTTATTACGGTACTGTACATTGAACTGCACAACTTCCGTAACTGATATTTAAATGGCGGTGGGGAATTTCACTTTAAAAAGAAGAGGTACTCAGTGGTACATTCTCTGTTTAAATTTTCGAATATTGTCCTTTATTCAGACCAAGAGGTCTGTACTCCATTTTTCGCTTTAAACGTCGCACAGTTGGGAAGTTCCTTGTAGCTAGAGTACGTACTAGTTGGTTTGAATGGTCATCTAGTCTTCGGTGAAATGTACTATACAAGAGCGTGGTTAGCTCTTTTAATGTTGGAATTTTTAAATCATCTTGGAGGGTTTTATTGCTTACGACAAAAGAACCGCCAGAAGCCAGTCTAAAGAGTTTTGATTGAAAGGCCTAGATCGACGTTAAATTACTCTCTGCTGCTGTTTCAAAGAGCTGGACACCATAAGTCCAGATTGTTCTTAAAAGGGATTTGTATATTAAAATCTTGGAGCGGAGGTTCAATCATGATCGAAGGTTAAATTAGCAGAAGCGTAGCTCCTGGCGGGTGTTAAGTTCTAAACGTTTTGTACGCAGATGATGCTTCCAAGTTAGTCGCCTGTCAAGCAATAGCCAAGATATCGCACCATCCTGGTCTGTGGGATATGAATATTATTCAGCATCACAAATGGACAAGTTTGACGTCGTAAGGTCAACGTAACCTGTGTTCATTTAATTGGTTTCACCTTAATAAGCCAACGGGTAAGCTAGTCGTAAATTAATAAAAGATGTCTCTGCTTCAACCTGGAAGCCTCAACCGTCCTCTTTTTCCGTACAAGAATTGCTGTGTCGTCAGCATACGTCGTGGTTACCGTTGTGCCCAAGATAGGCATATCAGATGCAAATACGCTGTACAGAAATGGGGATAGCATTGCCCCTTGGGATACCCCTGCGTTAATTTTGTGTAGCTCAGAATAAGTAGTACCGTCCTAGACCTTAAAAAAAATCTATGCTCTAAAAATGATTTTATAACCAAATAGTATTGTGACAATATCGAAGAAGAGTATGGTTCGAGAAATTTCTAGTACTTAATTCATAAAAAATGTTAAATAGTAAATTAAGGAGTGACAAAGTAACAATAAGGTTATTTAGAAAGAGCCGCGCTATTGTGTATGATAAGGTAGGGTCTTTTGTTGTACAACTATTTTTGAAATAGTCGGTTCGTTACCTGTAACACCTTTTATTCTATTGTGACTTGTTTACATTAGTTATGATTTTTCCAGCGCTAATAAATACCGGATCTTTTGTACTTTATTATTTGCATCGAATTTCTCTGCTTCTCTGGAATTGTCTTTCACTACCTACATAAAGGGAGCCCCAAGTGCGGTCAGAGAGTTAGTATTCGTCTGATCTTTGACGAGTGTTTATTGAGTGAGCTATCGATGCGTAGTACAGGTCACGTATCCGGGCATTGTAGTGGTCAACTATTGTTTTACTATCCGATTGTGTATGTGCATTTTATTCAATTTTTGTGTATATGCTTTGTGTATAATTAATGTTAGTAGTACTAAGTAAATTATTTAAGTTATTTATTGTATACTCCATTATAATTAGTTTATTATTTATGTTGTAATAAATACTTGTACCTTAAAACGTTAGTGTATTAATTATTTAATTACCTAGATCCCGAAACGGACCTTAGCGATAAGTGTCACAGTATTATTATTATTTAACGTCGCATCAACTGCAACGGTCATTAACGACGATGTAACTGTTGGAGGATGAAATTATTATTTTTTTGTAACGTATGAAAATATGCCGGGACTGAGTGGGATTCGAACCCATGACCGCAAAATATTTTATTTTGTCACAAAATACTAGTGGTTCTGTACGAATTACATACAAACCAATGAATTTTTGTGGTATTAAATCAATACTTTTGCACATTGTTACACGACTGTGAAATGTTACAAATAATTTGAGTCTAGTAAATTTTGAAAATTTAGAAAAAAATTTATTTTACGAAAACGAAAATTCGCAATCGGCTAACGAATGACTTTTATTTGAGTGGTTGAAATTCGTTTTCGTGGAAAAAATATTTCTTCATTTTTTCCGCAAGCTTCAAAAATTTAAATTTTCTGAACTGGATTCCACGTAATCTATTATATAAAAGGACAACCATGTCCAGGGTGATTCATTTATAGATCAACGCGCAGCCGAAACTACTGACGCTACAGACTTGAAATTTGGATGTTAGCTTTCTTATGTTGTGTAAGCGCGCACTAAGAAAGGATTTTTCAAAATTTTGATTTTAAAGGGCAGAAATAGCAAACATTCCCCCCCACTGATGCGAGGATAAAGAATCAACGCGAAGCGCTACGCTTACTGCTGGTTCTCCAACACACATTTACCCCCTCCATAGGCATATTCCATTGCATACCAGTACTGCATTTCTAGGCTTGCGGAACGTCGTAGCCTCTTTTTCTCTTTACAAAAATTACTAATTAAAATTTACATTTTATTGATTAATCATCAATTTTATCACGAATAGTAGGCCTAACCACCAAAACAAAAAATTACAAATTTACATATTCAAAATTAAATGATTTTTATAAAAATTTTCAATTATTTCCGTTTTATTGATTAAATAAATTTGATTGCAAATCTATTATGTAAAATCCTCATAAAGGATTTTGCAAAATTTTGATTTTAAAGAGTAGAAATCGCAAAAATTTCGTCCCATAAGAAATACACATAGGTAGCCTATTCTTATATAATATATGATTCGTTTAAAACAGTAACAGTCGGCCTTAACTTAAACAGCCGGATGTTAAAACTCGCATTTTATTCTTAATCGCATTCTTATCGTACGTAAATAGCAGATCAATTACAAAACTATAGCTATTTTCCCAGAAGTTGAATTGACTTTAACAACGATTTTAATCTATGTTTTACTTTTGTCACTCCGGATGTTTTACTGTACGTAGTGTTTAATCTTTTGACTTAAACTGGATTAATATTTTAACCAGAATTAATTCCAGAATTGTTGTAATTAGCATTATAAGTGATATGTTTTTTTATGCTTTAAAGTATTATTACTTATGCGAGAAACGAATCTTCTTGCTTAGGTCACACAATGTATTTGACTGACATTGTAAAAATGATTTTTGCAACCGAACAATTAAAATCTAATTTAAAAAATGTGTCAACCAATTCAGTAAAATGCATACAGTAAAGTTATTTTTTTAAATCTAACTTAAATTAAAATAAAACAACAGTTATTTATGTAAATTCAGGCAGTATGCTATTATAATCCTTCTCTTTTTCATTTTTTCACCATGAGGGTCGATTCATACACATCCGTCACGTCACGTCTCAGTTCCGTCATTCCGAGAAGTAACAGTCACAGAAAAATATTCTTTCTTGAAATATTAATGACATTGTCTACACTGAGCATCGGCAACGTCCCGAATTCGGCGCGTCAGTCTTGTCGCCGTCACCGAACCGTCAAAACGATATTTTGTTTTTTACGGACGAGTTTGTCTCTATGTAAAATGACAATGGAGTTTGACGGAAGGAAAACTGACGCACATGTGTAAATACTGTCATCATTTTTGACTTCGAGTGGCCGTGCCGGTTCCGTTTCGGAACGGTGACGTGACTGATGTGTGTGAATTGTTCTTTATACGTAATTCCAAAAAAAAATTATATTTGTGACTTAGTTATTAGCAAATAAGAAAAGTTATTAGCAAATTAAAATACAGAATCATAAACTTAAAGTTGCATGGGTGAAGCCTTGACGGGGCGCTATCTATTATATAAAAGGAGATGTCCTGATTTATAGATCAACTTAAGTTTTCTAAGCTGTCGCTAAGAAAGGTTTTTGCAAAATTTTTATTTTAAATGGTAGAATTCGCAAAAATACCTTCCCATAAAAAATACAGAGAGTATACTTAAACAGCTGATTCTTTGTTAACGTTTGCGTGGGCGAAGCCACGCGGGACCCAGCTAGTATGTTATAATATATTTACAATTGCAATTTATAAGGCACTAATGAATGATGCTGTGCTATTACAAACGTTGAACGTTACCACTAAAACCATTGTCATTATAAGCTTACCCAGTCACAGTTTCAAGTTAATAATTACTATTAAAATTACGTTGTGTTTAATTAACGTAAATCAACGCTTCTACTAT
The DNA here is from genome assembly GCA_035578175.1 of Catonia carolina. Classification (NCBI taxonomy): domain Eukaryota; kingdom Metazoa; phylum Arthropoda; class Insecta; order Hemiptera; family Achilidae; genus Catonia; species Catonia carolina. Next base: position 5,222,391 of record JAQMRL010000022.1, on the reverse strand, counting down.
GTGCTATATTGTGACCACTACAGACCAAATACGACTCAATCTATAGAAGTGAGGTAATATCTCTCCGACGTGTATGCAATTCTGCAATTTATATGGGAATTTGGTAATACATGCAAAAAGCGGCTATATTATTTGACAAACAAACAAACTAATAGTAACAGCATAAATAAAGTATTATTATGAAAAACAATCTGGTGTGAAACACCCACATGACTGTATCTTGTCGATGTAGAAACATGAAAATTACGATCTACATAATTAGTAAACAATGGAAATTAAAATATAACTTTATTTTAATCATAAGTGCATGAAAGTCAACCTCAGCTAGAACATAAAAAAAAGGAAAATTAGTTGACGCTCACTACAACTACACAACTAATAAACTACAGGTGGTTCTGTAGAAAAAACCTTGGAATAAACGTTGTATTTTTTGAAAATTTCCTATTATTTCCTATTAATTAGCGTACATACTTTTGTCATTAAAAGTACACGAATGCCGCAGTTGTAAAAGAAATCCCAGTTTTTACCGATTTTGATGAGAAAAATATCGGAAACCAGAAATTGACGCTAAACTAACCGTCGTAGAAAAAAATGTTTGAAATAAGAGTTGTACGTTTTTAGTTTTAACAACTGTGATAATAATAATAATTTGCTTTTGCGTAAAAATGAGTATCAAGGCCGCAATTTAAAAATTAAATAAAACTAAATAATTTTTTTACCAAACAAGCAAAGCTCCAAGATTTTCATCAGCTATGATGCTTACGCTACCTTGTAAATGATGAAAAATGTAGTAAATTAGGCGATTAGAAAAATCTTGTATCAGTTTTTGAGAAAATCGCCAAAAAGTGAAAAGTCACATGAATAAACTACTACTTCTGGTTGGCTGATATTTATGAAAATGTTTGTGTCGGGTTTCCTTGTGGGACCTCGCTTAAGTTTCAAGTTTAAACTTCGTACACAGAGCAATCGCTTAAAACATTTTTTACGAGTTCAAAGGAGCTTGAAATCTTGTAGGATATTTTCGGTGGAAACTCGACTTCGAAATATTGACATAAGATTAATATTTTCCTTCCCAGTATATTTATACACGTTAAGAGAAAGTAATATAAGGGGAAAGAGCAGAAAATTATGCTACTAACTAGTCATTAAAAGAAAATGTTTCTAACGTGATTTTATGAAATTAAATACTTTAAAAAATAAATAAAAATATAATATTAAGATAAATTAAAAGGTGATTTACCTCGGAGTTATGTACATGAACAGCTTGATATCTTTCATCACCTGTGTATGTAGTTAAACCAACAGTTAATAAGTGATAATCCTTGCGACGGATCCAAGACACCTGAAATAAAATAAAAACCAGATTATATTCCATCCCTAGAATCATATTTGATAATACTCTTCACAAATATCTAAAAGTTATTAGTGTGTAAAAGAGGAAATTCATCATTTATTGCAACATTCAAGATAACATATTTGCTAATGAATAAAAAAACACGCCGTAAAATAATATAATCTAAACAAATTCATATCACATTCGCATTTAGCTAACCTTTTTGTTTGTAGTGGCCATGGGATTGTTTTTCAAGTACTTTTTTATATTTGATAAACTTTTCGATATGTGTTATGTTTACTTGTTGCCACATGTTAAAAAATATGGTTTTACAACTTTAATTTTTCCTAAATCACAATTTTCATTTCTAAAACTTATCAGCAATCAACCGACAAATGGGAGGGATGATAATATACCTATGAAATGAATGAAAATTTCTGAATAAGCCCTGACAACATAGTTTTGGACATAAAGTTAGAATTAAAAAAGTATTTGTTAGGAAATGTTAACAGTAACAAATTACACTTTTATAATTTTTGAATGAAATTATTTAAGATTTTGTAAGGAGTTTGGAATGTTACATCATCCGCCTTTGTTAAATTAAAGTAACAACCACTGTGTCAACAGCCCAGGCTTGAAGCATTTTAAATCACAAATCCTGATTTTGATTCCGCATAAGTTATGTTTACATTTAATGCACCTCTTAGTCAAAATGGTTGATACCAAAGAAGTCATTAATGAAGTGACAATCAATTTCAGAAACCAAACCTAAACTACAGAATTGCAAACTAGTCATTCTGTGAGTTATGACTGTTCTGAATACAATAGTGTTTGTTAAAATTTTGATAAATTCACAAAGAGCCTCCAAGTAAGTTAATCGTGGTTTCAACTGGCATAGGGCGTATAAATAGAATTTGAAGATCGGCCGTTCTATAATCAAAAGTAACTCATATTATGATTTATTCGAATACACCTTTCAAAATAAATATTCTGGACAAAATGAAATCAGGTACGACAGTATGTTTGTTACCTTACTAACGACATTTTTTTATTTCAGAGTAAGACTTAAAAATATAATTTTGTCTTCATTTAGAAAAAAGTACAGATTAATATAGCTGAGAGTGTTTATGAAAATATATTTGTGCACTTGCCTGTTTCCGTCTTGATTGAGAAAATTGCCTAATAGCAAATTCAATTGGTGTTTCATAACAGCTATCTCATTCAATATCCTATAAATCTTCTTTGTGGATTTTGTGGTAGGTATTCGTATCCCTTGATTATTGTGATTAATCAATTTTTAATAAATACAAGTGTCTAATTATTTAGTGGTTGTTTGTACTTTATGTAAGATGAGGTCCTCAATGTGTACCATAGTTTTGTACGTAGTTGGGAGTAAATGTGATAAAACACAAAACATTATTTTAAGTACCCTGTATCCTGTTAACATCATTTTGATTATTTCTATACCAAACCATAGTTAAAAGCTTTGTATATCCACATCGGTCAAATAATGTACTTGTTGCAATATAACTTTTATTTACCATGTAAATGTGATCTGTGGAGTAAAGAATATAACGTCATTAATTTGTGACTCAGCAAATCCTTTTGGTCGTATTTAAAGGGTTCCATCTCAATCTCCTGTCTACTATAAGGCCTAAAAAACTACAATAAAAGGATTTATAATCGTATCCGACTCAGTTATTCTATTATTGTCGTAGTAAAAGAGTGGATACGTTTTCCGACAAAGACGATAAAAGGTTAATGAAAGTGGAAACGGTAAAAATATGAACATTATATTTTAATATAAAACAATACGAATAAAAAATCCAGATACAAAAAGAAATAAGCGTGAATTCCTTGTTTTTTTAATATTTACATAATTTTTCTACGATCTGTTTTTTCCGAAACGTAAAGTTGATTTCCACGAGGTGAAATCATCCTCTTCATCCCCAACATGAAGAGGAAAGGAAACTCCCAACGGCAGGGGCGGTTCCAGGGCTGATTTTCGGGGGGGGGGCTATCTTGTTTTTATGTAGCTCTTACTACATAATTTGTAATACATAGTTTGTAATTGAGTCATTGAAAAGTCCTCTTTTATGCTGTATTGCTGTAACCACAATTTTAATTCATAGAGAAATTTTCAAGGTGCTGACTGGATCCGAGTGGCTTTTGACTACTGACACTGATTGTTACCTTAATACTTTTTAAAAATAGATACTTTCTGTTTGACTCATTTTTATACTAAAATAATTATTGTTAGTTGATAGGTACGAGTATTGGGATTCAATTTTGTTAGAAATAATAGCTCATAGAAAATATTAAACTAAGTTTTCCTAGTATTTCGGGGGGGCCATGGCCCCCATGGCCCCTTCCCTGAAACCGCCCCTGCCCAACGGAGATAACCTTTTAGCAAAACTGTTAATAAAATGTTTACACTTGCTATTTATTAAAAATATAACTTAATGCACATTGTAAATAATACGAAGCTAAGTAAAAAATATTAGAAGAATTTAAATTAATATTAAATAAAATATTTTAGTGAATGCTTCTATTCCAGTTATCCTTTTCATTGCAACATTTTATTTTGAACAGCAACTTGACGGACAAATATTTTTTTGTGAAATTTCAACCGTTTATTCTATGCTGAACTTTAATTTAAAAATGTCTTCCTTAAATTAAAGTACATAGACATTTTTATTAAATTTTGTCTTTTGTCACATAGCAGTGTAGCCTATAACTGTTAAAACTCAAAGGGATTTCATTCAAAATTCGAAATATTATTTATTCTTGAAACACTGAATGAATCTCACAACTGGATACTGCAGATCAAAACTGGTTTGAAAACGTTTATATAATTTAAATCAGGATTGAAAAAGTTTTGCATCTGATACGGAAATACGTAATAAGTAACGGAAAAACTATTTTTCAGTGATATGTTTAATGAATGTCTTAAAAAGAAGTTTAAGAAAACATTCAGCTATAGATATATTATATTTTAAATTTTTTTTGAGTATGGTTTACTGTTTCGATGCTTTAAACTATTTTCTTTTTTTATATAATTAAAAGAGTAACATTTTTGTAATCAGAAAACTCATTTAAAACTAGCTTTACTAAAAATTCCTTTTACTCTTTTCTACAAACCTTAATTTAAAATGTATAATTAAACTATGCGAGGGTTCTATTCAGGAATGCATAGGCGGGCTTTGAATTGGAAATTCAAATATGATTTCATTTTCCTTTTTTTATATAATAAATATATAGAGAGGTCGTAGAAGCGAGAACCGCATTGCCAAAGGACTGGAGTAAGACATGCATTTCAATGAAGGTGTGGCCGCTGCCGGCGGAATCTGGGGCGAATATTGACGTCTGCTATCACACTGCAAATTCTCTGACAGATTTTATCGTCTAACACCCATTCCGAGAAAGATTTGAATTCACATCAGTATCAGAATTTATTTCTGTAATTACAGTTCAAACAAATTCCTAATATCTGAAAGATATTGTTATAAACTATTTAAAATATTGAAAAATCCCCGTCTTATGGAATTTTTAATAGGATAAAATTTAATTCATAATAATATTATTATCATTTTGAAATAAAATCAATTCTGGTGGTACAACCGTACTCACAATTTTTCGTAATTTTTAGGTCTGCTTATAATTAAAACATTTTTTCTTTTATAGGTCAAAGCCAATTTAATACCACGTCAAGTGACTTTCGGCATTTTTAAAACTCCTGTTGTATCCTAAATTCTCACCATTTGTTTACTGTAGGCTTTTTTTCTCTTTTACGTCCACCCAGTATTGTGTTCTTACTCGTCGTGGAAGCCCTTTAAGTCGGTAAGCCTAATATTAGTTGTCCGAATTTGGTTCAGTCGATTATGGTTTTCTCGGTGTATTCCCGTTTTCTCAACATCCGTTCTGTCTTCTTTAAAAAAATATATGTGATACCTTAGGTCTTTTGTTTGATGTCTTAAAATTTTGTTTCTTTAACTATTTATCACCCATTATAAAATATAATGTAATATACCCGTAGAATTTAGTTTCATTTTTCTAATCGGTTTCATTAATCGTTCAATTTTCTTATTCAGTTCATTCACTACGAAGCACAAATAAAAGACTATCGAGGCAATTACCCAATTAAATTTGTTTCATTTTCTGTTTTACGTTGGAAACCCCTTCCTTAGTTTACCCTCAGATTGTCCATGTTTCTTGCACAGTAAACCTCTTCATACGTATCATGTTATGATATGTCATGATATTAATCCTTGCATTCTAAAGTATTTCATCGTCTTTTCTAATAATTAAAGGTTTGAACATTTGCCCTTGAACTCTTATACTGGAAAATAATTATATCAGGAATGTATTTTCAATTAATTTTAATAGTTTTTCATTTACATTTTCTCTTAAAACGCTGTATGAAAGGGTTTTCTATAGAACTAGAAGCGTTTAAAAATTTAACTAAGATGATTGTTCATTTTTAATTTTAATTTTATATTTTTCGGCTATGTTTTTCTAACGTTAGAATTTTTTTAATCGCAGATAAGCGTTTTTGTAACTGCCCTGATATTCAACAACTTTATTGCCAAGTTCTGATTTTAATCTGTTTAGAGAAAGTTTTGAGAATATTTTACAAGTTACAGAAACTAAATAAAATGGTATTGTTAAAGTCTGTACGATTTTTTTGTCTACGCAACAGATAAATTAAGAGCCATTTAATTTATCTATGACATTTTTTTCTGAAATTCTGCACGAATTCAATTTCTCTACGATCTGCATTATTGCCAGTTATTTAATAACTCGTCGAATTTCATCTAGCGTTGGTGGTAGAAAATTTGGGGTTTGTGATTTGTTTTCAACGTTAAATTTACTTTACTAAAATTTCCAATTAGTTCTACATATTTAATAATGGGGTTTAAAAATACTATATTAAAATTACACTTATTTAAGTTTCTGCCTAATATAACTGTCTGTAATATACAGCCTTCACATATTAAGAAAGCTCCTGGATATTATTTAATTACTGCGAAAACTTTTTAGCAGCTTCCAAATAAAGCTTTGATATTTATTACTTCATTATTCAGAGGAATTTTACGGACCACCCGTTTTCCCTCCCAATGGAAATATTCTCAGATCATAATTATTCTAAAACGTGGAAAACCCGCTAACAATGTTACATCTTATAGACCTATTAGCCTGTTGCCGGTCCTTTCTAAAGTATTAGAAAAATGGTTTTTAACTAGATTGAAACTTCATTTAACGAGTAAAAAGAAGAAATAAGAAGGCTCAACGAAAAATATCACGTTAAATTGTTAACACATATAAATCATTTGGCTCTAAAGTTACTAGATAATAGTCAAATCACCAGACGTTTGAAACGGCACAATGTCTTGGATCTCTGTGACAAATTATAAAGAAAAGAAAACTGAAAAAAATAAAAATTAACAAACTAAAATAATAAAACAAATAATTAAAAAAATATTAAACATACATAACTAACGGGCTAAACTATTGTATTAATACAAGTAACTTTTAACAACAAATTAGAATAAAATATTTTTACTTGTTTATACAGACACTTTTGCTGTAACCACACTCGTTCCTTTTCTTGGCCACCAGCGTTTGAGCCTTCTCCGTGGTTTACCTGGTATTTGTCGCGAATGTATCTGCTTTTGTAAAAAAAGTATAAGATATTAAATATTGAAATTACTCGTTTTCTGAAAACGAAGTCAATGAACATTATTTTTTAAAACCAAACTTTAGGCAATACTAAAACAAAACTAGTATTACAGTCGTTTCAATAATTTTTAAAACCAAATTGTTTTGAATAAAAATGAGGAATAGGTTATACGTGAAACGAGCTCCCATTTCCAATCAAATAAAAATAACCTTAATTTTATTTAAAGTTTCTTCAACATCTTATTCAGTTTATAATAATTAAAAACTGAATTTTCTTCTTTTTTTTTTTTCTTTTTGGGCCCTGGGAAGTGACCTGGGGAGGGCTTCGGCTCTGGCAAAGGGGAGTGATGACGCGTCACGATACACAACATTGGTATCAAAATAAGCGGTTAATCAAGAGACCGCTCTTAGCCTCTCTCACTCCAACTCCAACACTTTAACCTACAAGAGGTGCCCCTGTTACGCTGAGCAACTCGATGGAAGGTTGGGTTAAACCCCAGCGGGAAATCGGGTCAGCAAGCTGATAGGTGTTGGGGGCTGAGGAGCCAATCTTCAGTCAATTCTCACAACCTGATGGTCATGCCTCAATCTTTGACGTCTCAGGGAGTAATGATCAAAGAGGATAGGATCATGAAGTGAGAAATAGGAGTAATTCTCCAAAACAGGATTGTTAGGAATCCTTAGGAGGCAGCCCCTCCACCTAACTAGCCTTGCCGTTGGGTTAATATCCCACGCAGGGCGAAACATAAACGTATTCAAAGAGACAAAATAGAAAGAAACGGACAGGTTAAACGGAAAAAAGACTGGAAACGGACAAATAACATGATTTTTGGAACTTGGAATATAACCTCACTGACAGGGAAAGACGTGGAATTGGTGGAGGAGATGGAGAAGTATGGAATCTCTGTTCTGGGAATAAGCGAAACGAAAAAGAAAGGGCATGGAACACTGCAGTTGCATAAGGACTATGTGTTGATGTATTCAGGTGTGAGTAGGATGCAAAGGCAAAGGAAGGGGTTGGGGTGATTTTGAGTAATGCAGTAGCGGACAAGGTTATCTATTGGGAGCCAGTGAACTCGAGAATGATAAGAATTGATGTGCAGTTACAGGAAAGAATTTCATTTATACAACTTTATGCCCCGACAGAAGACAAAGATGTACTGGAAAAAGAGTTTTTTTACAGCGAGTTGCAAAGAACAATTAACAAGGCCAGGGATGAGTTCGGTTGTGTGGTCTTGATGGAGACTGGAACGCAAGAGTGGGAAATGATATGGCAAGGGGACATGGAAGTATGGGAGCATATGGGGCTGAGAGGACAAGGAACAGAAATGAGGACAGAATGGTTGAGTTCTGTGTGGATAATCAGCTGCTGATTGGAAATACTTTCTTTCCACATAAACATATACACCAGGTTACATTCGTGGCAGAGGAAAGAAATGTGAGTAGTGCTATTGACTACTTTGTGTATACGAGGGAGACTCGGAGAATTACCATGGATGTCCGGGTGTATCGTAGTGCAGAACTGAATACACAGCACAGACTACTGATAATGAAAACAAGATTCAGAAGTGGAAAAGCAGTAAAACCTCGTAAATTCACAAAAATTAAGGTGGAGGAATTGCAGCGACCAGACTGTAGACGGGAATATACTAATAAGTTAGAGGAAATGTTAGGGAGGGAGGGTGCTGATGGATCAATTGAAGAAATCTGGCAAAAGCTAAAGAACATAATCCTAAAAGCGGCCGAGAAAGTATGCGGGAGAAAGGTGGTGGGTGGGGGAGTGAGGCACACTAGATGGTGGAATGATTCAGTCAGGGAGGCGGTGAAAGGAAAGAAGATGGCATGGAAGAGATATCTGCAAACTGGTACAATAGAGGATCGGAAAACCTATGTTGAAGCACGAAGGTTGGCTAAGGAAGTGGTGAGAGGAGCTAAGATGGATTCCTGGGAGGAGTTTGGAAAGGACATGGAGAATAACTATAGAACAAACCAAAGGAAGTTTTGGACGACAATTAGGGGGCTAAGGAAGGGGAGATCAAGAAGGGTAAGAAGTATACAGAATGAGGCAGGTGAATTGATCACTAATGCAAAGGAAGTACTTGAGACCTGGAGATTGTACTATGAAAAGACCTTCAAAGAGGAGAACCAGGAGCTGGTAAGAAGGGACGGGGAAGAACAGCTAGAGGATACAAACGAGGTCAATATTGAAGAACAGGAAATTCGGAATGCTGTCCTAAAAATGAGATTGGGTAAAGCGGCAGGCCCAGACAACATAGCTCCTGAGATGGTTAAATATGGAGGAGACCAATTAATAAAATGGTTGTATACACTATTCCAAAAGGCATGGCGAGAAGAGACTATACCTGAAGATTGGGAGAACAATGTAGTAATACCCTTGCATAAAAAGGAAAGCACAACTAGATGTGAAAACTACAGAGCCATATGTCTTTCATCTGTGATATTTAAGTTGTACACCAGGGTACTGGAAGGTAGGTTGAGGAGAGAAGTAGAGGGAAAACTCGAGGATGAACAGGCGGCATACAGGCCGGGCAAGCAAACTCAAGATCATATATACGTGTTGAGAACAGCTATGACAAGGGCCAACAATAGGGGAAAAACAATGTTTTTGGCTTTCCTTGATTTGGCGGCAGCCTTTGACTCTGTTCCAAAAAAGGAGGTATGGAGGGCATTGGAGGAATTAGAGACTCCACAGAAGTTGTTGAGGGTGATAAAGAGTGTGTATCGGAATGTGTATGGAATGATCAGAATGGAAGGGAAGGAAAGTGGAAGATTTCTTATGGAGAGGGGAATGAAGCAGGGAGACAGTCTGAGCCCACTTTTATTCATCGTTTTCATGGACTCTATTGCTAAAATCTGCAAGAGACGAACAAAAAGATATAAGGTAGGGAACTGGAATCTCCGGCCAGTGTACCTGCAATCATTGATATATGCAGATGATATAGTCTTGATAAACTCTAAAGCAGAGGATTTGCAAGAAGCAATAACGGAGTGGTGCAGTACTCTGCAGGAGAGAGGAATGAGGGTGAACGTTAAAAAGAGTAAAGTGATGAAGGTTGGAGGTGAGAAGGAGGAGCTGAGAATGAGGTGGGATGGGGTGGAGTTGGAGCAGGTGAGGAGTTTTGAGTATCTGGGAACAGTGATTGATGAGAGTGGGGGAATGGAGGAAGAGATGAACAACCGAATCAGAAAGGCCAACCAAATATTCTATAGTTTAAATAACACACTTATTGGAAAAAGAGAGGTGAGCAGAGACGCCAAACTCAGAATATATAAGTCAGTATATTTACCAACATTACTGTATGGGTCAGAAACATGGACCATGAAAGATAAACTGGACAGTAGAGTTACAGCTCAGGAAATGAAGTATCTAAGGAGAGTGATAGGAAAGACAAGACGGGACAGAGTTCGTAATGTGAATGAGCGGGAGGAGTTAGGCTTAAAAACAGCAGTAACAGAACTGATTGAAAGAAGGGCATTGGGTTGGTATGGTCATGTGGTGAGAAGAGATAGGGAGGACAGACTGAAGCGAATTTTTGAGGCGAGACCGGAGGGAACCAGAAGACGGGGAAGACCAAGGATGGAGTGGGAGGAGTATGTTGAGGGTGTGGGGGGGCGAAGGGGAGAGAGCAAAGGACGGCTGAGAGCATTGGCTTTGGACAGAGTGGAGTATAAGAAGTTTATAGAAGGCCCGACGCTGAGAGGCAGAAGGGAGAGATAAAGAAGAAGAAGAAGAATTATTTTTTTAAGTGATGATTCCTACATAAGCATTGGATTGTGCGTAGGTAGATATTATGTGATATTCCTATGAATTAAAATAACACGCCTGAGCCGTAATCGATCCCGGGACTCCAACATAGAAGCTAGTTGCACTGACCACTACACTAACGGGCCGAATAACTGACTAACATAAGTTATGGAGCAGTGGATGTGAACAAAGGTTTTTATGGAATAATTTCCAAATCCCAGCCCAAAATCAAGCTAAGAACCTTACACTTTGTAAGTATACAACAAACTACTACACCTTGAAAGCGCTCATTATCTCAATTTAATCATAATGAAATTGGACGTTCCTCAACTATATGCAACGCGTCTAAATTGGTCAAGTTATCTCAGATAATTTGCTTCAAGTTTTCAACTAATTTAAAATATTAATACAAGGCCTTTAGAAAGTTAGAGTTTGGAATTCATTTGTAAAACATATGGTTATAACAAATGGCTTTCAAAGATAGATTTGAGACACACTGTCGGCTCTATATTGAGTAATATGAAACAGAATAGCACTATTAAATCCCTGTTGAGTCGGTCTACAGCACATTTCAAATCACTTCTCCTAGAATTATGTCAAATTTACTAACTCTTGTTGTGTAACTCAAAATCCATGTAGCAATAATAACAATCCTTGTATCATACGAAATTTATAATAATCCTTCATTCAACATCAACATACGATATTGTTATACAATAATATTTCTTATACCCTAGGGCACACGTACAATTCAAAATTACATCCTGTAAACTTTCAGTGTCGCACCACACGAAATGACATGTCAAAACCCACAAAATAAAAATCAATAGCTGTAGATGTGTTTACAGGATCTCAATTTAATCATAATCATTATCATTATTATAAATCTGTGTTTTTAAATCTGTGTGTTTTATATAAATCTGTGTTTAACATTTAACATTTTAATAACGGATATTTTAATAACGGAGTGGAGAGGAAATTTATACCAAACCCACATTTTTTGGTTAACCTCTATCTTTGCTGTCAGCACAAGACTAAACTAATTTTAGTATTTGGTTAAAAATAACGAAGGTACAAACATTAATGCAGCTATTACATAAGGTTGACATTATCAAATATTTTATCAAAGTATTTAAATATTTTCTATTAATCTTGTTTCTAATAATATATATATCCAGTTCTGGGCTTGAACTTAACAGTTACCGGAAGGATATCTGATTCAATGCTTCTTGAAACTGACGAGAAATCCGGTTTAAAGAACGTGAACTATTTAGGACGATTAGCTCAATTACTATACCGGACGACCCTTTCTGAATTCTAATGTGAGCTCGGAATAGCGATCTGTTGCTACCCTAAAAATCTCAGACAACTTATGTTTAACTAAATACACATGCAACAACAAATTAGAGAAAAAAAAATAAAAGCTCCATCAATGAATGGCTGGCTTTTTTATGTAAATTAGATCATAATAGGGCCTATAAATTGTATTAACGTAACGATCAGCTCATTTTTGAACGAAATAAACTGTACAGAAACAAAAATATATAAGGTTAAAAAAATATTTTACAATGTAATTACTTTTTATTTGAATTTTTTCTGATATTACGCGGTAATAATTTTTTACGCCACAAATTTTAAAATAAATCTGTGTAAGTAATTATGGGGTTCATTATTTAAGCACCTTTCAGTAGACATTTCAATACAAGAATTTTCATTACTTTGAAAATGATGCATCCTTACAGAGATATCAATAAATTACTGAAAAACAGAGGTTTTGTGTACGAATAAAATTTTTGATTCAAATGTTCAGGTTTACACTCCTTACATTTCCTGATCCTTTTTAAACCCGATAGCTAACTACGAGCCGTAAGGTGCAAGGCGTTTGCTTATTAAAAAAAATTATATTAGACATTATTATCATGAATTTTAAGAAGAAGAATTCATTAAGCAAACAAAGAAGAGAGAATATTCCTTTAATCATACCTTCATAGAAATACTGAACAGTTTTCTCCTTTTCTCAACTATTCCACTGAAAAACTAAAGATACTGATAGGATTTTTCTACCAATCTAGTCGTAAAGTCAAACAATTATCTTAAAAATTTTCAAATTTCTTCAGTAATTAGTCCAATTTTATAACGTTGAATCTTTACACAGGCTAGCAATTATTGACGTTTTACCATGTTTCTATTACCCAGTCCTATTTTTTTCTGGTTGGCCAGGTTGTCCATGCTTTGCATTATTTTGTATAATGTCGGCGACCGCCTTCACAATTATTAGCACAGCAGAAAGTCCCAGAACCATCCGCGCAGCAGGCAGTGCCTCCCCACCACCTTAAAGTGAACTCACCAGAGAAAGATTTAAGCGGCCGCATCGGCCTGCGAGGCACACTCGCCATCCAGCTCCTGAACTGGTAACAACAAGGAAGAAGAGCAAGCAAGAAGAAGATGAAGAGCTCAGCCGAGACCGGATGTAGCCATCCCTGGTCGACGCTATCGGTGGTAGACGCTACATTCCCGTACCGGTCAGCTCAAGGAAGCCCCTGCGTACCGGCTGACACCACGGTGAAGATAGAAGTCAGCGCAAGGTAGGAGAGAACCACCTCGGTCGCGCTATCGGCCGACGGCCTACGCCAACCCGACACAGCGGAGCTCTTGGGGTCACCACTATCACGCTGCAGTGGGAACCTAACTGCCGCTGAGGGAGAGCTAAGCCTAAACTCGGTAGCTGATCCGTTACTCTTCGGACACCGCTTCCAACACTACCTCACCGTTTCCGACCTCCACCAATGACCCTTTTAAGGGCTAAGCTCGAAACACACCGGGCCCTTTTCAGGGCCACCAACACAATCCAAACGGCCGTTTTCAGGTCCACCAACCCGCTATGTACCACGGTCCTTCTCAGGACCCCCAACCAATTAAACCACCAATATCAGGGCCACCAATGTCGCAAGCAAAGTTTTGCCACCTGTCGTCGGCCCCGGTTGGCGACAATAAATGCAATCAGTTTGGCTTCTACTGGAAGGCAAAAAGGGTTTAATCATATTTACTTGGCTATTTATTATATTTTTGACATACAATCAAATTCAGCGTAACTTTTCTTTGTAACACAAACTAGTAGGTCTACTTATTTTATCTTTCAATATTGAAAGTAATAAAATCATATTTTATTATAAATTTCAAAAGAATATTTGAGGAAAGATAATTTTGAACACTGGATTCTGATTAAAAAACTTCTCAATTTGTCATTTAACCGCAAATGAAAGGAAACTATTATTTGTATAAAAATACAAGCAACAAAAAGTTCTCGAATGTCAGAATAACATATATGTTACTTTTACAATGAGTTAATAAAATATTTATTTTATAAAACGTCTATTTCTAAGTTTTTAAAATAAAATAATGAAAACAAATGTTGTTTTCTAACATTACAAAAAGTTTGAAAGAAAATACAGTTCTCATTGAAATTCATCTTCAATTTAGGCCTTTATTAGCTAAACTTTATTTTTCGCTATGCTTGACTTGTAATTTTTTGTTAAGAAATGTTTAAATGTTACATGTAACATTTTAGAAACGTTTTGTTTACAATTCTTTTCAGAAATAGTTGAATGTAACTTAATATTTTGTGAAATATGTAGTTCTATTATTACATTAACAAACGGAAGAAGAAAAGCACAACAGGAATGAAAGGATTTTCTGTATAATAACTTATTAGATACCTAATATAATAGATTATTATTAGATTAGATATAATATAAAGGTATATTATTTTCTTATGATAATCTAATCCATAGGTAATTAAAGTTTGAATAAAATTGATTATTAGTCTAAGACAAATACACTGATTGTTACAATAAAAAAAAGATTTTCTCCCACATATTTTAATTCTTTCCGCCCCGGTTTCCATTTGTTCTTCTGTTGTAGTGTAATATTTACAATCAAATATCTTCAGTTCAAATTTTGTGTTTTTACTTTTTAGCATCATTTTCTATTCGCAGTACTTAATATCTTACATTGCTAAGCCAATTCATCATTATCACCTATAATGTCAGTCATCAAAATTATACAATTTAAAAAAGAACGAAGCGGCCGTCTTCATGATCTAATGGTTAGTGCGCTAGCCTACTAATCAGAATGTTTGGGTTTCGATTTCCGAATCAGGTGTAAAAGTTATAACAAGTCAAAACTCTACATTTCAGTTCCGTTTAGTTTTGCGCAGCCACCCATCATTTTCTACCTATTTTCTTCCTCTCAATGTTAAATACATTTATTAATAATTTTTGCATTACATAGGGAAGTCTCTAACTCTTTCTAAACTTATCGAAAGTTAATGTTCGATGTATGCGAATATAAATATAATAATAGTAGCGAAATAAAATCACGTTACTCAGAAGAAAATGTGTTGTTTGGAACAAAATTATAATATCGGCCCGTAAGAGCCAAAGGGTAAATTATGCTTTTAGGTAACTAAAGCAAAATTCAAGTATTAGAGCACTGAACTGTATCAGACAATAAATAACAGTAAAACAAGCTCCAACCGCCATTAAATCCAATACAGAAAATAATTTAAAACAAATTGCAATAGGTAACCTACTTTTAATTTGTTATTGTATTACTTGTTTTATGTTTGTTAGAAATTATTATTAAAAAACACCATACAGTAAATAAATTATAGTATGTGAATTAGTTTGCTAATGGTGAACCGCTGAAATCGTCATTACATTGACATTTGAATGCTTTCCTTATAGTGCCAAAATAACTGTGAAAATTGTAGGTTAAAGTTAAAACTATTTAATAGTTCATTTCCTTAGTTGCAATTCAAGTTTGCTCACGGCTTCAATTCAGTGAATTTATTTCTTGTAAAAAGTTGCTCAAATATAAGTTAATTAAATTCAATAAAGTTTTATAGTATTAAGAAATCTTGAAGTTTCGTATTAATAATACAATCTGTATTTGTAATGGAAGTATAGAATCAAATGAACCAACAGACAGGTCGTTACTTGAAACGGAAAGTACTGTGCTTTCTATTTTCCTTGACTGCAGGCAAAAACTGTTTCCGCAAAATGTACTTTCTTTATCAAAATAACATTGGTTACTTAAGACTTCTCCGACTTAAAGGTTAGAAGGAAAGTTGGAGGATTAATTTTAAATAATCGAACTGTCTATCAAAAAATTCTGCTGCTAATGTTTAAATATTTTATCAGCACCATGTAAAAAAATTTCAATTTATATTATTTTTAATCAGTATGACATAGATTAACTGATATCTTGATTTTATTAGTATTGCAGGTTACGGAGTTTTTGGCACACAGAGAGATGGTTGTAAATGTTATTATTTTTTTGTATTCGTGAGTATTCCTGCTTAAACTTCAATCCCTTTCTTACCTTCTTGTATATTTTTTCTTCCTCCTGCTCTGCATATTCTTGTTGTTGTTCTTCTTCTTCGTACTCTTTCTTTTGTCATAGGTCTACGCTAAACCACTTCTTATGATTTAGAAGTCAGGAAATATTTCTCCTCTCGTTGCCCATTAACCTTTCTCTGAATGCGACCAGCAGTAATTTTTTTTAGCTTCACGATGTGTCCAAGGTAGCTACTACTCACAGATAACGAGAAGGCGGAGCAGTGAGAAGCGGCAAATCAGATGGACTGTACAGCCTAAAAAAATTGAGCTGTAAATTACTAACGAATAACAAACACCGGCGAATTAGAGCCGCGAATGTTTTGTAAAATTGTATCGGCACTGTCAAGGTTGGCACGTTTTCAACCTTACTTGGCTCGCCATCTCCTAATCTGTACTGTCTCTATAACTTGATGGCCTCCCGTAGAGGGAAGCGAAATACGGATTGTAAAACCATTTCAGCAAAGAATTCAATTTTTTTCGGTTCGGTCAATGTAAATAATTTTTTTACTAAAAATTAATTGAAATTTTTTTCTTTTTTTTTGTTTCCTACCAGTGTACAGTTATCTTTAAAGACCGAAAAGTTTCTGTCATGCTAATTCTTTTAGTTCGTGTTTCCCGATTTTACAAAATGTATTTCTGAAAATACTTAAAAAAATAATGAATTTCTGTTAAATTTTATAGTCTCATCGTTTTCCATAATTATTACAGTACAAACCTGCTAAATATTATGTAAATCCGTGAAAAATTGATGAACAATGACGAAGTATTTGAAAATAATACGGTTTTTTCTTCAAAAACAAAACTTCTACTAAATTTTACATAATTTCATTAAGCGTGTATTTTTCGAAATAATTTTATGGAAGAAAAACCATGCGAAAAACTTTGTTTATAAAAGTACGTCATTTCCGACATGTATCAGTTACTTAAAAATAAAATAGGTTTGTGTGTTTTTGTAATGTTTTTACAATTTTTGTTTATTGCTTCCTTCTGCCGGAGGCTATCAAGTTGCAGACGCACAGCACATAGTACTCGAACTTCCGTGTTTTTAACCGTCTCCATCGCCTTTATTTAGAAACATCTCTGAGGACTAACTCACTCATTTCTTATCCCTTCAATCCAGCTTCAGTTCCATTTTTTCAGTTCCAGACTAAACTTTCTATTTAGTAACTATGATCTTTTTTTGGTTTAACGTTCGACTGTTCTGCAATTACTGCTAATGCAGACGGTGAAGGATGAAATGAATTTTCTTGTAACGTATGAAAATACGCCTCGCCTGAAAGGGATTCGAATCCAAGACCGCATGATGAGAGGCGAGCACTTGATGAGATTCTATTTCGTAACTATGATCTAATTTAGGCCTAACATCACATTATTTTGGGCTTTAATCAAATAAAACGATTAATGTCAGCTTTAGTTTTTTAATAACTCACCGGCATGTTGTCAGCAATTTATTTGACAATATTATAAGTAGCCTAATTGTTCTCAAAAACAGCTCAAATTGAAAGGAATTTTTTGTATTTGAAAATCCTAATTTTTTAATCTATTGTGAATTGGGAGAATGGAATGATTAAAATTTCATTTCATTTTAAATTTCTAAACTGAACATACGTTATATGTATTTAAATTTTGCTTACAGACGAATATTTTAACAAAAAATGTATATTCACGAGGCCACTATATAAAATAAACATTCTTTAAAACAATATTTGCTTTTACGGATCCGGGTTACGAAATTAACCAACCTGAATATATTAGCCTAACAAACAACACCATTGAAAGATGAAAAGCGGAATAAAAACTTGTAATCAGGGAGGCGGAAATTTCCATTGAAACTCTATCGATAAAGTAATAAAATGTAATTTAACACCTCTTCTGAGGTCACTTTGATTAGCAACAGTTCAAAGAAAACACCTAGAGATATTTAATTATGCTTCAGCTCATAAAATTCAAAAAAGGTTTCTTCACTGAACCTAATAAATTATTCTTTCACTGGAGATATATTTCAATAAGACTTCATAATCTTAAATGTTCACACTAAAGTAACTTTAAGTAGGCTTATCAGTTAAGATATTTAGAGAAGACTTATGATCGGTGAACTTTTAAATAAATTAAACATTGGTCTCATTTTACCATTTGGAATTTTAACAAGAACAACTTCTTAATATTAAAATACCTTCTTAGTTTTTATAACCTTAACATAATTCTTACAAGGTAGTATGTATTAAAGGTTAAATAATTAAAATTGAATAAGGTTAACAACACAGGTATTAAATTATTAACATTTCTTTGTAAACCGATCTCAACGTCAGTAATAGGCCTATTGGTACTGATTAATATTAGACTTGTTTATTCTGTTTGTTGTAAAACTATTGTATATTTAGGTAAAGTTTTCAAGTCACTTTTAAAAACATTGTGGAACTTTCACATTTTATTATTTTAACGTTTTTATTTTTAAACAATAATTGTAATTAATTCCTTCTTATCTGTGTAGCATGAGGGTTTGCAATTAAAAAGAATAATTTAGTATAGTATTCTACATATTTATCCGTTACTATAACATATTGGTCTTTGAATCAATGAAACGTTACAACAAATTGATTGTTTTGCCATCTGATTGGCCTTCTCGTTCAGAACACTGTATGGAATATTCGAGTACATTGTATCTTTTACACTTTGTTTAAGAATTATATACACTGCTTAATAGTCTTGTAATTTGCAAACATAATAAATTTGGACGAAACATAAAGACATCTGTTGTTATTTAGCCTACAGTAAGGAGATGCAAAAAGACCTACATACAAATAAATTATCAGGGAAAAATAAATTATTAGTCTATAAATCCAGAATGAGCCTACTTACCATCTAATTATCAACATGCTATTAGATTTAGAGCATGATGTTCAGAACAATACAATTTTTAGATCACGAACAAAATATACAATTAACGATATGGCTTGTTAAAACTTAAGACTGATAAATTATTTTATTAAACATTATTTTCCTTTGTTTGCTCCTCACATATATGATAATGAACTGCCAAAACAAAACAAATTAAATATAAAACTCACCTCAGAGTATTACATTTATTCGAGATCTTTCGTCTCTCGAGGAGACATCATCAGGAATTAAAACACACTAATCACATATATAACGATTCGGCCGAATAACCGCGCGCGGCATGGTTTATGATATAGGCAATAATTGACGTGGTCTTCGACCATAATTGTTTTAATGTTTTTTGTTATATATGTGATTAGTGTGTTTTAATTCCTGATGATGTCTCCGAGAGAGACAAAAGATCTCGAATAAATGTAATACTCTGAGGTGAGTTTTATATTTAATTTGTTTTGTTTTGGCTGTTCATTATCATAATGTAAGACTAATAAAATGTAATTGTGTTGTACCTAAAAAATAAAATTATGTATAGATTAATTTATTTTTGTAAG
Organism: Catonia carolina; assembly: GCA_035578175.1. Taxonomy (NCBI): domain Eukaryota; kingdom Metazoa; phylum Arthropoda; class Insecta; order Hemiptera; family Achilidae; genus Catonia; species Catonia carolina. The sequence goes on along the minus strand of JAQMRL010000022.1, from coordinate 5,202,768 downwards.
GCCTATAAATAAAATCGAAAAAGTACAGAAATGGTCTAAGTAAAATTAAGAACACTTTCTTTTGCCGTTGCTGGTGGTTTTATACATTTATTTACGAGTATATAAAAAATATGTGTATAACAAAATACTCTATTATTTTGTTATATTATATTTTATTATTGTTCTTGTTGTTTAGGTCCACAGGTTTGAACCTCTAGAGGTTTTACTAGCCTAAGTAAAAAGAGGAGTGAGGTGCCTTCCTCACTGAGTACAAGAGCAGCCTATGCTTATCAGCAAGCCGGGTCCTCCAAAAAGCATCTAATTTGCACCCTGCAAATGACACCTTTACTTCATTTACCACAGGTTCTGGCTGTATAATGAAATGCATTACTTTCAGAGGAGATAACTCTGACTATACTAAGACGAAATATTTAGGCGGGTTAAGTTCTCGCTTGTGTATCCCTTCCACAACCTCATATGTACCTACTTATAGTACTCCCCTTACGCTCTTTGCAGTGTACAAGTGTTTTTACGTGGTATTAGATTGAATAAAAGCATTTTACAAGTATTTTTATTATTATTTTTTATTCACTGTACTTTTTTATTTACTGTATTTGCTATTTATTGTATTTAGTTACAGCAGTTGGATAATACATTATTAATATAAATAAAGTATAAATAGAATTGTAATGTATTTACATAAAAATTGTAATGTGATTTTTATTTTATGTTACGTTTCGTGAAATATAAACTTCACAGGTAATTAAACATACATGCAGTAGTCCTGTAAAATCAAATACGATATAACATATTTTTAAACACGAAAATAGAACCGTTTAAAATTTTTCTTTTTTAATGTGATTTTTTTTGAATGCTTACGTCACAATTATAATAAATTTATCACTTGATGTGTATTAGATATTATAGGTGAAGTACAATTTTTGAGCGTAAAGTGTGAAGTTAACTTTAAAATAAGGTATGTTTCAAGTCAACTGGAGCAGTAAAAGAGGAGAAATTGCTCGACTGGTGGAAGTGGTGAGGTCATAAAGTTGGGAAGTACGCAGCAAACTCCCACCCGCCTAAATTTATCGTGTTTACTATAGTGTCTTTTACACCTCTACCCCTTGTGTTCTTTAATAGTTCAATCATATAATTGGCTTACTATGTGATATGAAACAAAACTGTTATTTGTAGCCCTAGAATTAACAGATAGAGTGCAAATAATTTAACACTCCACCTCCCGGTTATGGGCATATTTATTATAGGCTACCTAATAAATAGTATAATAAATAAAATTTTCGAATAATGAAGTAGAAAAATTATTGAACGATGAAAAAATTAATATTTTTATAAATAAGTTACACAAAGTTTCATTTAAAATGAAGAAAAAGCAGTTCATATTTTACGACCACATGTTTAAAATGAGCGAAGATCGATCGAAAGAAGTAAAACTTCAGAGTAAAAGACAATTGTTGTTGAAACGGAGAAGAATTAAGAAAGCAAATTTATAACCGAAAAATCATTCCTGCTGAAAAAGATAATATAAAAGACAATTCACTCCAAAGAAGTGAGAAAAAAGGGATCCGATGGATTAAAAGAACATAGAAGCAGTGCGATGGCAGAATCAGGATTTAGAAAAAGAGGTGTCACTATACTAAGTGCGTAGTCATCATTTGTCCTTTTTGCAAGTAATAAATAAATAATATATAACGTTAATTGTCATAATTATTCTGAATAAGGGTTGTCTTTGTAGATTTTAAGTAGTGTGTTTGAATGTCTACAAAGGAAAAAAGACGTTTCCGTTTAAGGAAAAGGATCGGTTTATAAAAATTAATTAAATTATTAAAACAAAAATTGAATAAATTTTTACGTTTTACGAAAGATTTATATACCGGTATGTTAAATAACAAATATTCTCTTTCAACCTATGTTTTGGAAAGTAAAAACTATTTGAAGTACAGCTGTAATATTTGTAAGTCTGACCACAAAAAGTTGAATAACAAATCGTACAGTCTGACACCTCTACAACTACGCGTACATCCATCAACTCATAAATTGCATTAAAGAAACCAACTTTGATTTATGCACACTATGTAACTCCTTTTTCTTATTATATTTTCATCAAGAAAAGTAGAAAAAAACTTTTATAAGTATAAAAGAAAAGTTTTTCTCCTTTAAGAGGAATTACTGTAAAAGTTTTGAATTAGATTGTCAAGAATTATGAAATATTTACGAGCCATTAATTTCATAAAAATGCTATCCAATAAAAGAAAAAAATTAAAATTTAAGGTGAGAATCTCTTTCCCGTGATAGAATTTAATTACTTTGGATACGTATAATTAATAAAACGCCCTATACGATAAATAACTACTGTTCTATTATTACAACCGATTTCAGTGTCTTATACTTTAAGCTCACCTTGGTTCCGTTGTTACGTCCAATATAACATGTTGAAAATTTTTGGTTAACCAGAAAAACAAAATAATTATTAAATTACGTAACACAAGGTTTTTGAAACTATCATAACTAATTGGTAGCGCTATGTCTCCTAATGTAATAATTATGTTTAAACTGATAAATAAATAGTCTTGGATCAGCCATTTCTCTATTTATAATACAAGATTTTGTTAATTTTTTTTAGCAAACAGATAACAAATTTAGACGTTCAACTTTTTTTCATTAAGACGTTCAACTTCTATCAGTATATGAACATCGAAAAGTTCGATGAGACAAAGAAAAAATTCGCAAGGAATCACGGAGACTGACTTCTACGCCATTTCAATGTTGTGCGCTGTAGCTCTTCGACAACTCAAAGCTCGAGACAAGACTCCAGAAAATCATTGGCTTGATTTGATTTAAGAAATAAATGATTTGATTAAGAGTATTTATTTTAGAAGATAGGAGTATTTATTTTTAAATTTGGTTTTACCTTGTAATCACCTTGATAATAATTATTATCTTGTAACACCCTTCCGTGACCCAGTGGTTAGCATGCTTTGCTGAAAACGGAATTTCCGGGTCCGATTTCCGGCTAAAGTCTGTAAAACTATTACAAATTCAAACCCACTGTTCTTCGACCCAAATTATTTTCAAATAACTAATATGTTGATGCAACTTAAAAATAAATAAAAACAATCTTGTATCTTAATTACAAAACTTGTTTATTTTTATTAATTTTTTTTTAAATTTATTTAACGTCGTATCAACATCAAAGGTCATTAGCGACGACGTTGGGGTGTAACTGTGTGTAATGAGGATGAAATGATTATTTGTAACGTATGAAAATATGCCATGCCTGAGTGGGATTCGAACCCAGGACCGCATGATGAGAGGCGAGCACGTTACCAACTGCGCCAATGCGGCCGGCGCAGTTAATTTTATTTAACGTCGCATCAACTGCTTGTTTATTATCAAATACGGTGGGTTATGTATCGAGAAGAGGTTTTGACTTGTGAAAATTTCCAGATGCTAGTCGAACCCGATTTCCGCGTTTTAGGTTAGCGCGCAAACCACTACACTACGGAACCGGCCTTTTCTCTTGTTTTGTTTTATAAACTAAGAATGTTTAGTTTAGGAAATAATTTTTTTTCCCGAATAGCCCTTTACAAACAGCACGCTAAACCAATATTTTAATTACTTGTTCATGTTTTTCTCGCGTTTCCTTTTCTCCGAAAATCTCTACGTTCCTTCCTAAGTAGTTCAATGATGTGGAGTACTTAAATTTTCTTTTCATTCTCTTCCCCAAAGATCACTCTCTGGCTTTATTTTCTAAAAATGTTCACATTCTGTGTGTCGTTTGTGTCGATTTTTGCATCTTTAAAGTCACCCAATATTATTGTGAACCATGCTAATTTGGTTTTGAGATTTAAAATTTTTTTCGAAAATTTGTTATCAATCTCCTATTCTTACCTCATTCTTGCCACATGTTCGAAAAATATTTCATTTTTGAACTTGGGTTTTAATTTAAAAAAACAAATATTTTAGTACTTGGAGTAGTGTATTTTAAAACTTTTATCTATTTCCTAAGTGTTTTATGTATAATGTAATATGTATGTATGATATAATTTATGTTATAAGGAAGATTAGCTATAGAACTGAATTTAAGTCAATTTAATATAGAAAATAACTACAGCAATAACAAATAACTAGTCTCATAAGTAAAAGTAGATTTATATCTTAAGGTTATTTTGTAATCGTTCGGAAATAAGAGTTGCTTTTTTCTTGAGAAAAGAGTGGTTTTATTCTTCTAAAAAATAAAAGAAGGAATTTTCTTACAATACGAGGAAATAAGAGTGGCTTTTTTCTTTTGATAATTATAATTAGGATTGAATAAAATTGTTAGTTAGCCTGAGAATTGTCGCATCAACTGGTTTGGTTATTAGCGACTACTAGGTGTTTGGTACTGAATCGGTACGTTTTAACATGCAATAGTTCCATACCTTCCACTTTGCATTGTTCACCGCAGTCTACTGCTCTAACCACTGGGCCACGGAGGTGACCACGTTAAATTAAATTATAAAATAACACATTTTGGCTATATTTGAAATAGAGCTTATTTTGAAGACTGTAGTAATGAGATCATTCTTGACAGAGATTATTTGTGTGAAAGGAAAACAATTTAGAAACAGAACTTTCAATTAATCTATAGATTAAAATTGTTTAGATCACCTACAAGGTGTAGGGTGTTAGCATGCTAGACTTTAAAGTTGAACATACCAGGTTCGATTCCCGGCTAAAGTTTTAAAAGCTTAGTAATTAAAACATTTCCGTAATCCATGGTAGTCATTAATGAAAAAGTTTCGGATACGACTTTGATAACAAAGTAACTCCTAACATCCGGAGATAATACGAGGTAACAACAAACAACAGTTTTTGAGTGATGAGTTTTATATTTACAAAAGTTTCATATTTTGTTGCATTATTCGTCGATGTATTGACCTCATTTTCCATAGGATCCTACAGTGATGGTTAAATAAAAAAATTATCAGATACGCATTAAATGAAGAGTTTCATTGCCGTTTATTACTCTTTTGGTTGTTTTTAGGTTTCTGTCAAGTAGATCTCTGTTAACATTAATTAATTTGCTTTCAGTTTTCAAAAGTAATATTTCTAGGTCTAAAAGGAGTCAATAAATAAAAGTAATGTAACAAAATAACGACAGTTTCAAAGGTGTGCTTTAGATGTTGGTAACTAGGGAATACATTTATACTTCTTTATTTTGTGTAAAATTGCTTGGTCGTTAAAAACTGGAATGGGTGTGGTACAGTGGCAGTGTGTAATCATATTAACAATGTTCAGAAATAAGCCAGGAATTTATCCCGAATATTCTATTTTTTTATATAAGTAGGGTCTTTTACTATTCCTAACTAAGGAGTCTAACTTAGAAATAATTATTAGTAGCTTTTGAAGTTGAAACTTATTTATTTACTTTTACGTTAAATATTTAGCCTATATATTTAAAAAATAATAAACGGAATATTTTTATACATAATTCGTAATTTAATTGAAAAATTTTATTTTCTAGCAAAGGAAAAACAACTTTGTCCGTTGGGAAGAGCCACGTCTTGCATATTGTGACAATATCGAAAAGAAAAGAATGTTCGAGAATGACCGAGAGTTTAAACATGTCAACGTAGGTAATAAGAGTAATAATAGGTTTCCAAGAAATAGTTATACACGGTTTATTTAGTAAAGATAGGCCTGGCTTTAATTGTACAGGTATTCTGAGAGCCGGGTACCTGTTTATATAATTCGCCTTTTCGTAACACCATCTATTCGATCCTAATTTGTGTACAGTTTTTAAGATTTATCCAGAAGCTGTCAGAAGGAATTTTATTTCATATTATACCGAAAATGTCTTTTCTCGAATTCTCCATTAGCCCACCTATTGAAGCGCCGGTTTATTTACGGTCAAGTTTCACTAAGCGTCCAGAGAACTCGCCTACCATCTAATAAACGTCGCTTAAACCGGCTGACAAACGAGCTGAAACAGCAAATTCAAACACACAACACCCGCTTATACGAAAATTATATTGGAACTTTGAACGAGAAGGATGGTAGTCTCTGGCGTAGCACAAAACGCCTACTACGGCATCACACGATATCGATGCCCCTTAGGGTGGGTGACGGACCCTGGCTAATAACTGATGACGACAAAGCTGAATGCTTTGGTAGACATCTTTCTGAAACGTTCACTCCCCACAATGACATCCAATCTGTACATCACCAACGCGTTACTCAGTCACTAGATGAACCGCTTCAATTATCCCTCCCGCCGAAATACTTTCACCCCTCCGAAGTAAAATCTGAAATTTCGAGATTACCACGTAAGAAGTCACCGGGATATGATTTAATAACAGCTGAAATACCTAAACATTTACCGTGGAAAGCGCTCGTTCTCCTTACTACAATCTTCAATAGTATATTGCGCACGACACATTTCCCCACTCAGTGGAAGTATGCAGAAATAGTAATGATACAAAAACCGAACAAACCTTTTCATTTACCTTCCTCCTACCGACCAATAAGCCTCCTCTCAGTACCTTCAAAAATTTTCGAAAAACTCCTTTACAAGCGCATTCTTCCGCTGGTTCATGATACACTACCTCCACATCAATTCGGGTTCCGCACTCAACACTCCACCACACAACTGCACAGGGTGACTGATTACATAGCTTCGTCTATGGAACAAAAGATGTATGTGTCCGCAGGTTTCCTGGATGTCGCTCAAGCTTTTGACAGAGTTTGGCATACAGGTCTCTTACACAAACTGAAAGAAATACTACCATTTACCTACTACCTTATCATAAATTCCTTCCTATCTGACAGATTCTTTAGAATCCGTTTAGGATCGTCCTACTCAAATTTCTTTCTTGTCTTAGCCGGCGTGCCTCAGGGCTCAATTTTAGCTCCACTTCTCTATTCTGTATACACTTCAGACCTACCGACCCTACCCCAGACCCTAACTGCTACCTACGCTGACGACACAGCGATATTAGCCCGAGACCAAAACTCTATACACGCTTCACTAACACTCCAACATCATCTCAATCTTATACACGAATGGTGTAAAACATGGAAAATAAAACTTAATACGACAAAATTCCTTCACTTAACTTTCACACTCCGTCATGGTGATTGCCCCTCAGTATCCATAGACAATGAACCTCTCACAAAGACAGATACGGTCAAGTATCTCGGTCTGACTTTTGATAAACGACTAACTTGGAGCACACATATCAAACGGAAACGTTTATTACTGAATTCCCGACTTAAACTTCTATATTCCCTACTTCACAAACGATCAAAATTACCAATGGCACAAAAGTTACGCATATATTGTTCTCTTTTGAAACCTATTTGGACCTACGGATCCCAAATTTACGGTTCAACCAAACCCTCTAACTTGCAACGAATTCAAGCATTCCAGTCAAAAACATTACGCCTTATAGCAAATGGACCTCTTTACGTTAGCAATAAAACCTTACATACAGATTTGAAAACACCACTTGTACAAAATTCCATTGAATACCTATACAAACGCTTTCACGACAAGTCACACGAACACGAGAACCCCCTGGTGCGTTCACTTTCCTCCGTCCATTTACCTGATAATCCTCCTAGACGCCTTAAAAGACGCTGGAGTAGAGACCTGGTAATTTTATATACAAATTTCATTCTTGGGGAGGCACCAATGGGGGCCCTACCCCTCTCATGCCTATCATGTCATTTACATTATTATGATAATCATCACATTTGCTTGTTTTAACGTTTTACAGTTGCAAATAAAGAATTAAAGAGGAAAAAAAATAGTTTCAGTTTCGATTCGCCTGTGTTAGAGTGAGCGATTCGCGTAGTCCTGAACGGTTACGTTAGAAAAGGTCAACGTTACTGTGTATTGTTTAACGTTTATTCTGTATGATTGTTAAAAGTAATATTAAGTAGATTGGTTAAGTTATTCATTGTATTAGTTAATTATAATTAGTTTGTTATTTATTAAATAATTTTTAATTGCAATATACGTATTTGTATATTTTAGTCACTTATTTAACTATAAATTTAGTTGTAATAAATTCTTGTAATTTTAAACTTTAGTGTGTTAACTATTTAATTTACCCAGATCCCGAAATAGTCCTTAGAGATAGTGACACAATATTAATACTAAATAATGTGTTACAATACTTATACATTTATTAAAAAAATATTCCGTAACAATTACTAATTATTAGCTAACTACTCATAAAAATCCATCACCATTACCTACTGCTATTATGAGCTATTGCTGGTATTATAAAATATTTTTTTATAAGGTTATTGTCCCATAGATTGACGGGTTTTTCTAGTGGTAGAGTCTAAGTTAGCTGTGTAATCGCTGATTTTCGGAGTCGAATGTTCCATGGTTCAAATCCTAATAATGGTAGTTTTCTTTTATGCGGATTTGAATACTTGACAGTGATCACCGGTGTACTTAGATGGTTAGGGTTCATTTAACCATTACTCTCTCAGGAATGGTCAGCCTGAGTCTGTACAGGACTACACCTTATTTACATGGAATACACATTATCCTAATCTCATTGAGTCATGGGGTTGCTTATTGTTCTTTTTTCTATTGCAACGTTCACACATTAGGAATTAAAACAAATTTTCCCAAAACCAAATTTATTATTAAATACTGCAGATTTAAAAGAAAAATCTCGTTTCGTGAGACGACGCGACTCATGGCTGTTGGAAATTTAAAATAGCTTACCTCTGCCTATGGCAAAAAAAATTAGTGATTTTTGTATTTACTTATTAAGAGGATAGAATGACACAATTTTTCGTTTCCAAATTCACACTTTGATTTCTAGACTTCCGGTCAAAACCGAAAAATTTTGTGTATTCGTATTACTAATCCAAAAATCCCTTGTTGCTCTCTTGTAATTTGTGACATCTCGGTGTGACGAATGATATAGGACAAAGGAAAATTAGAGATGAAAATTGTAAAAAGTGCTTCCAAAATTAGTAAAAAAACCAGTTCCATAAATAAAATCGATTGTAAATAAAAATAACATTTCATTTACCGTTCAGTATATTATCTTTCTTTATTTTTTGATTATTGTGTTCTGACTATTGCTGAATAAGTACACTATTGGTGAGTGTGCGATTATATTCTAAAATGCTTTCTAAGTATCATCAAAACAAATTTGACTACATGAAATTTATTTAAATTTTGAGTTATTGAACTATACGAAAAACTGTTTTTAATACTTAACGACTCTTTATTTTAATAATAGATTAAATTAAAAAATGTTTAAGTAAAATTGTATTAAGCTAAGTATTCAATTAATTATTAGTTATGAAAACTTTTAAACAATTTATGAATTGCACGTTACTAAATTAAAGGAATTCACATTATCAAGATGCATCAGCAAGCTACTAAAAGAGTAAAAAAGAAAGTACAGTTTAAAAATCAAAAACTAGAAAATAAAGTGCACTGTCATTTGAATAAAAGTAAGTCCGATGTTATAGTGCATTTGTGTTTTTCTTTTTCCGTAAAAAGGGCAGTATGAACCCACTTCCGTGAATGTAATAGTATTAAGTACTTTTTCTACCTGATGGGAATTCTAAATAGAAATTTTTATTCAACGTTGTCGTCAAAAGTTTTTCAAAATGAAAACTAAAACGTTTATGTTAATGAATTAAATAGAAAGGTAAATGAATTACTTGTATAACTGAAAATGCAAAATAATGTTCGTTATAAAATTATTTTTACAATGATTAGATAAAAATGTTGCATATATAATTTTTTGAGCTAAAAGAAGATACATACGCAAAAAAAATCATCTTCAGAACTAGAATGTAAAATTTTACTTTATGGGAAGAAGTACCCAGAACGTACGTTCTGTCAGTTTAGGACAATGACTGTTAGTCGGTATTCAGACCAAGGGGGCTTTGCTCCATTTTGGTTTTTTTACTTATTTTTCCTTTGATAATTTCTTATATCTTGGCGACAAATTAATTGATTGAGATGGTTATGTAGTTGATCGGGAAATTCACTGTAGAAAGATTTTTTACTGTTGAAAGTTATAACTATTTTAAACCTCCATTCTAACGTGTAAAATTATGAAAGCCGTTGAGATAAATCTGGATTAACGATGTCCAGCTCTTTGGAGGACCGGCAGAATGTAACTTAAAGTCGATCCAGGCCTTTCATAAAAATTTATGAGTTGTTTTTGGTTTTTTTTTATTAATGTAATAAAACCCTCCACGACGATTTCTAGCCTACGACATTAAACAATTTAAAAAAAATTTCATAGAAATTCAAAACTTTTATTCGCATCATTCTTACTTTTACCATTTATAAAACGACAAGCGTACGAATATATTGGAATTCCTAGAAAAAACTGGAAATTTTCAATGATGACTGTCAGAAGTAATTATATACATCAATTTTTTACAAAAGAGTGTATAAAAATAGTATAAAAATAAAAGGTGTATAAGTATTTAAAAAATAAAACACCATCAAAATGTTTAGACCTTTGTTTACAAAATTTCTAGTTATACATATAGACTAGGCTACTCATAAATAAATTCTTTCGTAAAACTTGTACTTTCTGCTTTTTAAGTATGATTTTATCTTACTTATTTTCGTTAATACACGTCAAATTAATCGATAAACTAGTATATATTCTTATTTTGCTTAACGCAAAATGAAGTAAAAAAGTAAATTAAATTAGGAAAGAATCTCTGATAAAGAAGCTCTAGTCTCACTTTTAAGTAGGCTATTTCAACGAAGTACAATAGTAGGGACTACTTAATTCAATTTGTGTTAGAGCATTTGTTAAATTTAATTTAATTTTATAATAATGATAATAATGAAATTAAACAAATTAATAAGGTGTTCAACGAGAGAACAGTTATAGAAAAAATATTTACCCACTTAAAACTTAATGGAGAGTGGAGTTCTCAAAGTAAAGGCGTGTTCCTTTACCACCACTACCGTTTAAAAAAAAAGTTAATGGGTAACGCCAACCACTTGGTGAACATAATATTTTTCAGCCACAACAAAAGCTTTTTCAACCACTAATTAGCAATTTTCCACAAAATAATTTTAGCCTAAATTTATGTGTAAAGCGTAGGATTGCATTTAAAGTAAGATTATACATACTTATAATTAAGGTAATAATTTAAATAACTTTTTAACAAGTTTTACTTTATTTTTCGTCGTAATTTTATTTACATGTATAATTTCTGAAGTTATGTAATGAATAGAACCTTAATGAAAGATTTATGTGTAAAATAAAAGTTAATCCAAACAAAAATCTATTTAAACAGATCTGTTCTTTAGTCTTCAGTATTAAACAAGTCAATCTGTTTAATTAATCACCTGACCGTAACCAAGCAATACCATTTATTATAATATCATTAAAATAAGTAAATTATCTCAGACTAGACAATGGTAGGCTTATAAGACGTTTAACACTAAACAGTAATAGCCCGGTTCGATTCCCGGCTAGGGTCTGTAAATTTACAGGTTGAAACCCACCGTTACGGTACAAAAACCCACAGTAGTCGCTAATGACCAGACTGTCGAAAAACTAAAAAAAAGTATTATATGAGTTATAGGTATGAAATGAAAACCAGCTTATTGACTACGTACAGCAATTTACATATTAGGAAAAATTTATTAAATTACTATGTTTGGAGGGTAGTATTATACGGGAGTGATACGTTGGTGGTAGGGCCTGCAGAAAGGAAGAGGACAAAAGATTTGAAATGTGGCGTTATAGGAAAATGATTAGGTGGGGGGAGGAAATAAATAATTATAAATTTTTAGACGAGTGGATGAAAAAAGAAGTATATGAAAACATCTTACCAGAAGCAAGTATAGGCTACTGGGGCATATTTTAAGACATCCAGGTATTGGTCTATCAATAATGGACGGTAATACTGAGCGAGTGAATTGTAGGGAAAGATAAAGGTTAGAGTATATTAAGCAAATTACAAAAGATGTATGATATTACAGTTATGTCGATATGAAACGACTTGCGAAAATAGAACAGCTTGGAGAACTGCATAAAACCAGTCGAGAGACTGATGTCAAGAAAAAGGTATTTACACCAGAATGCTACGGCATGAACTGTTCAATAAATTTATTTGAATTCTATTATTCTAATGTACATTTTTCAATATTATGAGTAATGAGCTATTCACTCTGTCAAAGAGAATATGGTATAACAGTGAGAAACTGATTTAGTGGGCGTAAGTTAGCTGCCACTATGAGTACTGGCGATAAAATGTTGATTCCGGCAATGCGTTTGTTATTAATTTCGATAACGTTTTTTACAGTGTACAGATCTATTAATATTGTAATAAAATAACATTTTTTATTTTCTTTGAACGAGGTAATCTCAGAAACTATCTACCCGATTTCAAAAGTTGGAAAGCGTAAGAATTTTGAGTATCATAGAGAATATTACGTAATTATTAGACTAAAAAAAATTTAGATTGGTAAATTTAAATATTTTATTTGTTTTGTAAGGTCAGTTGGTAAAGTTAGTTTTCCATCATTTCTATAAATTATATTTTATTCGACAATATTTTTTTTCGTTTTATCTTTAATTTTATTACGGACATTAGGCCTACATGAGCTGCACAATTTCCGTATATGGTATGTAAATGGCTGTGGGTAGTTTCACTTTAAGGAGAAGAGGGACCCAGTAGTACATTTGCCGTTTATAACTACGGGTATTGTCCGTTATTCAGACCAAGAGGTCTCTACTCCATTTTCGCTTGAGACTTCGCAAAGGTGGGAAGTTCCTTGTAGCTAGATCGCAGGCTAGTTGGTTTGGATGGTCATCTAGTCGTTAGTGAAAATTACTATACAAGAACGCGGTTAGCTCCTTTACTGTTGGAATTTAAAATCGTTTTGGAGAATTTTATTGCTTACATAAAAAGGAGCGCCAGAAGCAAGACTTAAGAATTTTGATTGAAAGGCCTGGATCGACTCCAAATTAATGTCTGCCGCTACTCCAAAGAGACACCATAAGTCCAGATTGGTATCAAAAGGGTTTTGTACATTAAAATCTTTGAACGGAGGTTAAATTTTGATCGAGGGTTAAGTAAGCAGTAGAGTAGCTTCTGGCGACGTTCAAGTTCTAAACGTTTCCTACGCAGATGATGCTTCCAAGTTATTCGCCTGCCAAGCCATAAGCCAAGACATCGCACCACTCTGGCTTCGAGGATATGGACGTTAAGCATTACAGGTGGACAAGTTTAATGTCGTAAGTTAAACGTAACCTGTGTTGACTTAATTGGGTTCACCTACGATATTGCAATGTAAAATTTGTTATATTATTCAAGCAAGTATTATAGAGTCAGGTATCTGGCACGTTACAGTACTGCCCAACAATCCATACCCAATTCTTTTATTTTTTTCAAGAATTTATTTCCTTGTCCAAACAAAGTGTCAACCGATTTCTGCATAGAGAGTAACGTAAAATCAGAACTTTAAAAAATCAGGATGATCGTACGTACCCTTTTCAAGAAATAAATTTTGAAAAAGTCGATGTCTCATAACACATTTGGTTTTTTATAGTTTTATCATTTTGTGATAAAACAGGTGATACAGACGTTAACAAAACTTCTGTTTCCAGTACTAATTAGTTTCATTTGTAGAGTTGTGATTTGGCTTTGAACCTGTAATGTTGTACGAAGTTAAACGCTCTAAGTTTAGTTTCCGTGATGCGTTGCGAGCGGGGAGTAACTAGTATTAGATAAACGTTTAACTTGGTCACAGGGAAAGTATTGAGTTAAATAACCGTTTAAAACTACTGCACCATTTCTTGCACCCAAAGTTTTCTCTTTCTCTTACCTAAAAGAATATAATGCACACAAGTCTTCTCCAGTCCATCAGGACATTCTTGACACTTGCTCTTGACTCTCAGCTTTTTGTTCTGTTACATACTTTCTACTAGGTCAGCAAAAAGAGCTTTGTTTTGATTTTTGGAAATTCCTTTTATTCCATTTACATAAAAATCAAATTAGAACTGATTTCATTCAAAACAATTACTTGGATATTATACAACATAAAGCCAACAACTTTCACAAAATATTCAACGTTCACTACGCTAACGGCGCAACTGGAGAAGAAACTTGCTATTCATAACTTACTCCATGTTTTTATTTACTTTCAGACATAGTAAGTATTAAACAAGTATATTCTAAGATTATAAGATATTACAGTTTTGTTTTAACGATTCCTCGATTTAATGTCTTTGGGTAGTATAATTTTTTTTCTTAGTTTGCGTTAATATTTTGCTTTCTAACAACTAACAAAATTGGTAGCTATTGAGTATTTTTATCAGGCTCAATTATCAAATACAATATAAAAGAACATTCTTACTATAGCATTAATAAGTAAATTAATACACTTATTTTGAAAACTGAATAACGTTGTTATTCATAATCCTTAATGTTACTGTAGCAATTTATAATATTTTTGTGTAAATATGAAGTAAGTAATAACAATACATATAACCATGACGAGAAAATGTTTATAAGACTTGCGTTATAAAGACATTTTCCGAGGAAAATACAACTATAAACTTTGAGAATATTACAGTATTAATAACGTAAGATATATAAACTAGCACTTCGCTGAACTGAGATTTGTGTCTTTCTCTTGCATTTTAATCGAGATAATTTTCATATTATTATATGTAAGAGACACAGAAATTTGCATGACATTGTTTTATTTAACGTTATAGTAATTTATTTCTTTGTGTAAGATAATTATATCTTGTCAAATTAACGTGTTAACAGGCATAATAGATATTATTTAGTAAATAAGTTCCACACGTTATTAGCACACATGTAGTGTAAAACATTTTCAGAACCCAGGACATTCAACTTATCGGTCATATAAATCACCGTTTAAATCACAGAAACTGTATTAGCATATCTTAAGTTATATACTTTGGAACAGATTGGTAAAACAGAGTTTATAATTATTATCACTTGTTATTTAAGTTGCATTTATGAGAAATGGTAAATATTTTAAATTTCACCAACACCAAAAGATTTTACAACACTTGTAGTGAAGAACAATGACTTATAAAATATTTTAATACACTAAGCAATGTAATGAATAGAACAGGAAATCATTTAAATTTTTGTGAAACGCAAAAAATATAATAATTTATTATTATTTTCACCAAAAGAAAACTTTTTAGGTTTTTTTTGTAAAACTAAACAGGAAAGTGAAAAATTAATTAATTAAGACTCTATGCCTTGAGCTATTCATCAGTGTTTTACTACAAAGAGACAAAATAAAAGACCACGTCAAAATCATCCCCTGATAGCCTAGTTTGTGGTTCGAAATAACAAGTGGCTATACTTAAAAGACCCGTTAAACATGTAAAAAATCTAAATTCTGTCAAAATCGATAAACATAGTCTAAGTATGAATTTATTCTAAGAAACTGAGAAAACTTTGTTTGACAAGTAACCTTTTACGTCACAAAAAGTTTATTTCTTTTGTAAATATGTAGGGAATAATACGGTCCGCAATTTTGGTATAATAAAATACCAACATTAATTAGGTAATTAAAAATCTTAATATTAAGTGAACATAATTAATTTAAATTATGCTAACGTCATTAGATCATAAGTCTACTCAAACTTAATTGTTTTTCGCAATACCAACCAGAGTTGCATTGTCAAACACAAATATATTTCCAAATATAATATTACATAATCATGAAATAATTATTAATATTAATTATAATAATTAATTTGTTTTCCAAAATTTGAACAATATTAAAATATTTCAAAGTTTCTTTTACATATGTACGACTTAATCTATCTTATTCACGTCTAATGTCCTGCCCCCTGGTCCATGAAAAATAATACTCTTCGAACAACCTAATAATTTTTTGAGAACAAATTTTAACATTTATTTTAACATAAAAAATGGCTTCAATCGAAGGATATAAAATGGTTGCTAATTTACTCGACAATTTTGGTACAGTCTACTCTTGTTTATTGCAGCGACATAATATTACAATATATTCTGTTAGAGAATTTCAAATAGATCGGAATGTCTTATTTGTCTACTCACGTTACTTTAAAATAAATCTGTAAGATTGTATCTTTTTTTGTACCAAGGTATCATCTGAGTAATCTAAAAATAAAATAGTTTGTAAGAAATTCGAATCCTTCTTTGGTATTTTTTTTCTGCATGTGTTAATTTTGTGTTAACTGTTAAAATATTTAATTCTGTGCGTGGTACGTTATTTGTAATGTACCAAGCTGATTGTTTTGAGTAATTTACATTGAGACTTTTGCAAGTCTTTTATATTTCAGAGGCTTGTTTGCCCCGCAAATGGATCCTGTTTGGTAAATTGTTTTAATAATAGTTTTGTTAAATAGTAATTTATTATTTAGTGGGAGTTGATTACTTCCCTAGAATCAAATGAAATCGTTCAAATATTTCTTAAAGTTTTTCATTATTTCTTTAAATGTGTTTTCCTATTCAGATGTTTATTCAGTTCGTTTTATAAAGTTTTGTTTTTTCTAATCAGTCATTCTTTAAAAAACCATAGGCCTCCTATGGTAGATAAATTCAGTTAATAAAACCAATCAAGAAAAACGACTTAAATACTCGTATTACTAACACGTTATAATGGAGTTTCAAATCAAATCTAATATTTCAAAATTATTTCATTAAATTTAATTACATAAATCTTTTTTTATTTTAGTGTTCTGTTTAAAACGATATTTTTGTAATAATGTTGATGCCCAAGTAACTGCGATGAAAGTTATTGCAACGTCCTATTTTTCCTATTTTGCAGCTAATATGCCGAATCCCGAACCTCAGTCGATTTATTTCTAACTCTTCAATCATTTATTTCCACCCCTCAACCGTCCTAGCCAATCCTCTCACTTCAACTGCTTACGTTACTTTACTATCGGAACCCTTTCAGAACTTTATCACCTATCATTTGCCATCCGCCTTCATACCTGTCTGTGGTTTAATATTTTCTTGTTTTCCTACCAATGGATTAGCCACAACCATCCATCAATATATTTAATCATCTATAAATTCATTAATATTCACATTTTTGCGTAAAAAATATTTTGTCAATAAAATTAATCGTTTAGTAACCATTAAAAAATATAATTTGAATGTATTAAAAACGAGTTTTTTAACATTAATAAATATAGACACAAAAGAAATACATCGAGATATATCAAAATATCAAAATATTTCGGGTAACTAAATTGACGATTTTCAATCAAAATTACTTCGTACGCTAGTTAACGCTCCATTTTTTGTGTCAAATAACACACTTCACTCGGACTTAAAAATTACATTTATTTATGTCACCTAACACGAAGTGTATCAACGCCTTAGATTAAAATTACTTAACAACTTCAACCCATTGAATCGAGAACTAAGTTCTCCACATTTACCAGGCAACCCATATCGTCGGCTCAACAGGAGGTGGAGCACAGACTTTGGTTAACTTCATTCAACACAGTTCAAATTTAATAAGACGTACTAACAACAATATTAAAACTTACTATTACAAATAAAATAATTGTAATGATTAAATTGTAAAAAGGCTAAATATACTAATAATTACCTGCGGGAGTCCTACTAATGAGTGGTGTCCTCCTTTAACGAGTAACGTCAAGTTTTAAATATAGTAAATAATTTAAGCATATTTGCTGGTTATGTAAATAAAACAAAGCAAAGTTGCAAATAAAAATAAATAGAGTGAAAAAGTAAGTAGTTTTAGAGTGAATGTTTTACTGATTGGTTAACTTGAAAAAGAAAATTCATTAACTTACCCCATAGGCTATTTCAAAAAAATTTGTTTTAATTAAATAAGAAGAGTTTAGGAAACTTATAGACTGAGTTTAAAATAAATAATTTTTATGAAAGCATATAATTATTGTAATATGCAAGTATAAGTGCTGAATTTAATATTATAGTAAAATTAGATAAAGCAATGCAAGAATAATAATTAATAAAATTATAACGGCAAAGAATGTAAAATATGTCCTTGAAAACTGTGGAAAATTTTATAAATATTATTTTTTAATTTATTAATTTGTAAGGTTTTTATAAAATAAATACTGTAATGTTTAATCCAGGCTGTTTTGGGATCTGGTTTACAATAAGTAGTGGACAAATTTCCATTTGACTTATAATAAAACTAATTATTATCAAACAGGAAAGAAAGTAGTACGTTTATCACTATACTGTAAATTTCAAGTTATATTACTTAACGATATTATTTACAAACTTAGGGCTAAAACTAAAGTTAACTAACAATACAAATAATGATTATATTATACGATATTATTTTTGTATACTAGTAGGCCTATACACCTAATCTTCAACTTCTACATGCAACTAATTGTATACAATGTTTCTCGCAAATAGACCATAATTTTTTTAACGTACTTATTGCAATGCATAAACTGGTTAACACTTTATAAGAGCATTTACTTCAATCGTAATCTGAGTTTAAACTTTTTTTGTTTTTTTTTACCTCTGACTGTTATGCAATTTCTGCTAATGCAGACAATGGATAGTGAAGATAATGAAAATAAGTGATGAACAAATGCCAGACCTGACCTGGAATTGAACTCAGGACCCCAGCGTAGAAGCTAGTTGCGGTAACCTCTACGCCAACGGGCTGGCAGAGTTTCAACTGGAATTGGCCGATAAAGAGGATAGTTCTTTATATTCTTATATTCTTTATATTCTTCTTTATATTAAGTGTTTCTTAGGATTTCTAGCATAAAGAGAGAAAGTTTATTTAGTATAAGACTGAGAAAATAATAAATAAATAATAACCTCAGAATAATTATCTGTAACAAATAGAACTTAAAAAAATGCAACGCTAGAATAATCAAAAAAATGAAAGAGTACAAACAGTTAAAAATAACAGTAAAGAAGTCAATTAAATCCCACCTACAGTAGAACTCCACCCTTGGTCGTCAAGTAACCAGCAATTCACACAATAACCAATTCCATTTACTAACTCTTATTGTTCTTATTTAGAAAGTTAAACCAAAACTGTTTCTTAAGTTTCTTTACAATCAAAGCAACTTTGTTTCCTGAACTTTGGAATTTGAAGTGTTACAATTTCAAGAACATAGCTGGAAATTGAACCCGGGATCATCCGTTAGGTAGTCTTGAACGCTGACTAACACTCTAAGGAAACACCCAATCCTAGTAAAATTTAGAACCATTTGAGGTAGAGAAACTTATAAACTATTGTAAAAAATTACGGGGCGAATAGGAATCATCAAAAGTAATATGATAAAAGTTTCTAAGTAATTAATGAACAGCCTAATATTAACAAAAAATAAGGCAAAACTTTCTAACATTTTTATTACGTAAAAATATTCCTGGTAAAAACTAACAACGTATTTATTAAAAAAATAAAAATTTGGAATTTCGCAGCATATTTTGTAAATAAACATTGATGATACTTTATAGCTACCCAAGTTCGCTGATGTGGGACATTGACCAGAAAATATCCTATAACGTATATTGTTATATTGTAAACTGTATCAGAATTTTATAAAACTAATTAGATTTAAACAACAATCAAATTCTACGGCCTGTAAATTTATCTTACACATCATTCTTGTTTTAACAGGTCTAAATGTCAACATTTTTTAACAAATTCCGACAATAATGTAGAAGTTTGTGTCAACATTTGTGTATCCAAATTGTCCATTTTAGTTATTTAGGCTGTATTGATGCTGTTGAATAGATAAAAAGAAAATAAATATTTGACGTCCCTAGTAATTCAACCGGAAGTTTGAAGTTGTGGTGAGAATTTGTTGAAACATTTATGATATTATTGAACCTCCTATATCAACAACACCAAATGAAGGGCTCACAGAAAGAACAGGCTGAATCACATTTATCAATTTTTTCAGGAAACAATTTTTAAAGTTTCCAAGTACAACAATACTTTAGTTTTAATGTTTTTCTTTGCATTAATAGTTTAGCATACTTCTACTGATATTGGGAAAATATTTTGGTTGATTTTTAACCAAATATACTCACATAAACATTACAAAAATAATAAAACTCTTCATACTACAAAAGAAACTACGGTAAAATAGGCTCAGTCCTTTTACTCTGCCTGTTTTTCTCCTGTATATCAGGTAAAAATAAATGTAGTCATGATAATAAACATTATGTACTGTATAAAAGTTATTTATTTTTAAAAATCTGTAATCGACATCTACATACACAATACAACTTTGTCAATCTTTTTTTTTCTTTATTCAAGAAATTCATAATCTGTTAGATACAATCAGTGAATGTGATAACACAAAATATGAAAAAATTAACATAATAAAAACGTGAGTGGAGACACAGTCCAGTTAATTTTTATTAATCTGAATATTAAAATTTTTTCTTAAGATCTAGGTTTTAAGCATTTTATGAAAAAAAAATTGAAATGCTCAACACTAATCAAGATAAGTGTTTTTTTCGTTTTTAGCCTCTTTTAGAAATATTTTCCTGGATTTACTACAGTGTTTTAGTTTTGTGTTGTGACTTAACCCGTTTATTCGTAACACAGATGGACTAAACCTATTGTTCCCCTGCAGCCTACATTTTAAATTTTTATGACATTAATATTATAACCTGTTTTTATCAAAAACGATTCTAAGAAATTTTAGTTCATACAATTATTTAACAGATGGCAGCAAAATCCGATTTTTCAACAAAATTGGACGAAGCTGTTCTTTCTGTGAGCCCTTTAAATGTTTGAATGGATTTCCCTCTACTCAGAATTGAGTAAACTTATGTCCGTATTTCATAATGTCGTTGATTGCATTCTTGTTTAGCTACGGGATAGTAAACCTATCTAAACGGGAAAGTAAACCTTTAAAAGTGTTATTGAAAATGGGTTTGGCGGTTAATACGTACATAGTACTTTTGTTTTCTCCACATACACAACGAGGAACTACTTTCCATCCTAGGAAAGTTGCTCTCACAGGCAATAACAGAGCCACCAACATGCAGCACTCAGGATTTTTTAAAAACTAAATAATAATTTACTTGCCAATCCCATGATAATAGAATCAAACCAAATCCATTACTGCAAGAACGCCTCTATTTTCTACAGTTGTAGGTTCAAGTCCTATATAACCCTAAAGGATCGTAATTTGTAAGCAGCAAGTAAGCAATAAAAAGAACAATCTTGTGCATAAGCTTAAATCGAAATTCTGTAGGCTTGAACAGTTTATTTCTGTTTGGATATACATGTGACAATATTGACTTTTAAATTAAACAGAAATATTTTATACTTGGAACATTTTTAACTAAGATACAATTAATTTTTACATAGAGAAAAAATTTTATTTATTAACGAAGTTCAGTATTTGGTAGTAAGCCTATAATTGAAAATTTATTTTTAACTAATACTACTATAGTTCTTAATTAAATTTAAAGCACACAGTACGAATACAATAAATAAATACATTAGTCATATTTTTCGAATGTTACTGAAATTGAAAACAAGTGATAAGACTAAACTGTCGCCGGCCACTAATAGCCTATTATCTCTGGTTTTGTGTCTTAAATTATTATGTCATGTTATTTATAAACATGTGTAATACTATTTAATGTATATTGTATATTATGTATATGGTATGTATCTACACTCACACAAAATACCCGTATAATCTTTTATTTAGTTGTTTGTTTACATAAAAATATATAAAAAATATCAATTGTATTCAAATCTGTTAAGTCCAGCTCGTTGTATCTGTTAAGCCTTGTAAAAGTTGTATCCAGTTAAGTATTGTAATGAATCGACCTTTTTGTAACGTTAAATATATGAGTATACTGATGAATGTGATAGGACGTTTAAAATGAAAGCCAATGCAAAAATTATCACAGAACATTTTTTTTAAAATCCGTAATATAAGTGCGTTGCAATATGTTCAATTTAGCAACAATAAGAAACCCTATGATCCAATGAGATGAACATGATATAAATATGACGTGTAAATAAGGTTATAAGGTCTAATCTTGTACAGACTCAGCGCGACCACTCCTGGGAAGTTTAGGTTATTAAACCCCAGCTATCAAAGTACACCCGTAACCACTGTATAGTATTCAAATCCGTTCGTATGAAAAGTAATTACCGTTACTCTGATTTGAACCACGGAACGTCCGTCTACAAAAATCAGCTGAAAATGAGTGCTGCAGACGAATTTACAGAAAAAACTATTACAGAAAAAAACGGTTTAATTGAACGAATACACCGCACCTACCAGACGTTTCACAGAGGGGGTGAAAGAGAAAATTCAGCATAAATTTATTACAGGATTGACATACAAGTAATTAAAAAAATTAATAAAATAAAAGTCACATAGTTTTGAAATAAAATACAGTAGCCTACGCACATACAGGCTACACACATACACATATAAAGAATTACATGGAGCTTAATCAAGTCATTTATACCACGTTTTGTCAAATTATTCAACAATTTGTTGTTAGTTATTTTTGTAACAGGGAAAAATAATAAAAAAATATAATTTAAAAAAATTTAATTAATGAAATCCATTGTTAATTTAAGAACGCCACGAGCATATTAGAAACAGTTTTAGAAATAAACAAATCAATTTACAATTTCCTTGGAATATTGATAAATAAATTTTAGTTAAGGCTGGGATAAAACAAATTAAATAAAACTGAATTTTTAAACATTTGTTTTGTGTTCGTTGAGTCTATGTCAGAATTGTATTGAATATTCAAGGTATATTGTTTTTTCAATAAAATAAATAGCGTATATTTAATTACAATAGATGTATAAACAAGTTTTGATATGAAATAAAATCGCATGCAAAATATCGACAAATATTTTGGTTTTTGCGTTACAATATCGTTACAATATTGTAACAAAAAATATTTTAAAAATTCATCAGAGAATGAAAGATAAAATTATTATTCACAGAAAGGTTGTTTCTATAAAAATTAATTAATCAAATAAAAGTTATTCAGTGGTCATAACATTGGTTTTCTGTTCATCTGTTATACACAATTGATTGATTCACAGACACAATTCAATTTCATTAAAAATTAAAACTAACTTTCCATGTTAAAACGCTACTATTTATTTAAACGGCAATAAAATATTTAAATTTAATCATTATATCGTAAACAACATCTACATAAATAAGTTATTTCTAATCAATAATTATTGATTAGCATCATGGCTGTTGTTTATAAAATAGAATCTATTGTGAAACACTCACAAGACTTTCTCTCGTGAGAGTAAATAATTATTAAAAACAGTTTCTTCTCGTAACTAATTTTTATACGTTCCAATCTGTTTAATTTAAGAAAAATAAGAAACCCAATGGGCGTAATAAGACAATGATGCTATGTAAAAGTAACTAAGTGTAGGATTTTGTAGACTTAGGCCGACTATTTCTGAGAGAGTGTGGTTTTTGAACCAAAACCATCAAATTACACTGGTAATCACTGCCTAAACCCCAACGAACTAAAGTCTGCAGATGAGATCTAGCCAATAACAGCCAAAGTCGGGTGTGAGGTTGCAGCTTCGGTAAATCACGTTCTGTTCCATCAAACTGACTTTTTGTTAGGCTGTACAGCGGGACCACAACGTGACAACGCAGGATACAATTAACGAAAGTCAATTGGCTCTGTGCTGTAATCTAGATCACTATGCTCCACCTTTGTCTGTATTCTCTATTTCGTTAAGCTATAGTATTCAAAGTCATACAAAAATAACTACATTTAGTCAGGGCTGTTGAATAAGGGATGCTCATTAAACGCCCTGACATTTAGTCGGATTTAAAACACGGAACCTTGGTCACCGAAAATCAGCTGTTATACAGCTGAATCGCGGCGGCGACTCAACCTCTATACCAACCCGGTGGGTTAATGAAAAACATACTCTTACTTTATCATGTAACAATGTAAAATTAAATATATAACCTGATATTAACAGGGCTTACTAAAGTGTCAATATTAGTGAGTTTTATTATGTAGCATTTATTTTTGTTTTATTCTGTGTAGTGCTCATCAAAATAATAGTGCAACAAAGGTTGATTTTTATACGGGTATACTCGTATAATGACTGTATACTCGTATACCGTCATTTACTCATGATACAAGTGTCAGAGGATTGTACTGGAGTATCTTTATTAATGAAATCTGACAAGAAAGACAATAAGTGAAAAAATATATTGTATTTATAGAATGTTAATGTTGAATAAATTTGAAGTTCTTGAACTAAAAATATACTCAGAAAATAACCTCTGTATGTTAGATAAATACGGCGCATTAAAAACTATTACAGTTTTTTACCAACTTTAAAAGATACTAAAGCTTTCAAATTAACTCGTAAATATTATTTTTTAATATGAAAGCATCACTTGCTAAACATGCTAAACACACTCTTATCACATTCATGGATGCACGTATCCATGAATTAAAAAATAAAGTATATACAAAAATCACATTTGTCGTACAAGTTACCTAGTGCATTAAAATCTTCCTCACAATATTATTATAAAATAAATAATAATACACCAGAAATACAATGTAATATAACTGAAATACGGTGCTATTGAATACATTGCATCATGGAAAAATAATTATAGTATAACAAATTTCAATTTTCTTATCAAAGTTTTCTTATATTATCAATATTTATCCTACTGTAATATTCATTGTCGTTTAATTGGCCTAACATGAATGATGCACTTGTCCTGTAAAAATCACAAGCAACCATGCCAAGCTTCTACGAGTGCACCACATCTACACTTTTTATACTTTTGATTCTATACTTGTAACTATAAAGCCATAAAATTCAACACAGCAATTTAAATAAGATGGTTTATAAATATCCGCTTCATAAAACCATTCTAACGAAGATCAATTACTTCTTTCATCGTCTGATACAAATATTCCGGCTAATAATACGAGATAAAAAAATATCCATAATACAATAATAACAATAATTGTTATTATTATTATTCACAAACAGTAATTTTGATGTAAGAATACTGGACAATGACATGAAAAATTACCTTCATAAAAACTAAAGTACTTTTCATTATTCAAAAATCTGGTGTGAAACACTCACAGACTCTCTCTTGCCAATGCAAATAATGAACAATATAACCTTATATTAGTAATAGAACATTAGAAATAAACAAAAGCTAACCTTAAAAACATAACCTAATTTTAATCATGAAAGTTAGCAAAATGAAAATCAACCTCAGTTTGGCTTTAAAACACGGAATGTCACTTTCACGCTAAACTAGTGAAATAGAATAATTTAATGAATGTATTATGAATGTATAATCCCCACATTGGGATGCTAAAATTTAAAATGTTAATATATAAAAATAGTTAAATCTCCAAAATGAGGAGCCCAAAAATTTGTAGTTGTGAATTCGAAAGTATTCGCCTCGTGCATAGAGTAAGTAACAAAGAACAAACTAAAATAAAACAACAGATTCATAAAATAACTATGTTTAATTTTAAATAAAATAAAATAATTAATAAACACACCATATACATAACGTTATAAAATTTGATTGTATTACTATATAAATACATTATTTTAAATCAATCCATTTACTTACAGACAGGAGTTATCAGTGATCACCAATAAAATTTATTATAAAAAAGAAACATTATTTTACATTGAATTTGACTTACACAATATTTAAAATTTCAATATCACAATAAATAATTACATTTTTACTGGTTAAAACATATTTGTACATATAAACCCCGACTTTAACTATTACTGAATTAGATGTTACACTTAAATCACGAGAACCAAAGAATCACGTCTTTACAGCATCAGATCTGGAACACAAGTCCTCAAGCGTGGCTCGTTCAAATCTCAACCGAACCGATTCCCCTGATATTTAAATTATTTTAACCAATGAGAAGAGCAGCTTAATCTCCCACCCAGATTATTTTTTTTTTTTTTTTTTTTTTTTTTTTTTTTTAACTTTAATAACTTTATTTGCAACTATATACTACGATACAACGAGCAAATTAGATGACAGTAAACAAAGGATGACAAGGAAAGAAAAAAAAATAAATAAATAAAAATAAATAAATGAAAAAGAACAGTGATACCCATTGGTATATGTTCTATGAAATAAAGTTCATGATACATGAATGATAAATAACAACAGAAGAAAAAAAAGAAGAAAGAAAAATAAAATAAATCACTTTATAGAAGATCTCTGGCCCATTGACGTTTCAACCTGCGCTGCGGATTTCCTGGTAGTGATGCATCCGATAGTTTGGTGATTAATTCGTTGGGGTGATCATGCAATTTTCTGTGAAAAACACTGTAGCTGGACTTAACTACTTCACTTATGAACGGAATATTAAGGTCGTCATGTAGAATTTTGTTGTTGACATAAAAAGGTGCGCAGGTGATTAAACGTAGGCATTTTGACTGAAAGGCTTGTAATTTTTGTAGATTGCTCGGTTTAGCTGTGCCATAAATTTGTAGTCCATAGGTCCATATTGGTTTGAGATAAACTTTGTATAGTAATAGTTTAGATTTTAGAGTCAGTGAAGAGCGGCGTCCAAGAAGTCGAAATAGTTCTTTCAATTTGGAGTTCAAAGTCAGTCTTTTGGTTTTTATATGAGTCGCCCAGGTGAGTCTCTTGTCAAAGTGAAGTCCAAGGTATTTAACTTTTTGTCGTTGTGGTATCGGTTTATTGTCGAGAAATAGTTGAGGACATTCGCCTTTCCGGAGAGAAAAGGTGACATGCACTGATTTGGAAGCATTGAATTGGATCCTCCAGATTTTTAACCAATAATTTAAAAAGTTAATGTGACTTTGTAAATTATTACTTGCTGCTTCTGGCTTTACATCAGAAGAAAGGATGACTGTATCGTCAGCATAAGTCGCTAAGGTGGTGTTAGCAGATGCAGGTAGATCTGATGTATAGATGCTGTAAAGCAGTGGCGACAAGATTGATCCTTGTGGAACACCAGCGACGAAAAAATTATTATAATAATTATAATTATAATTATAATTATAATAATTATTATTATTATAATCACCAGATTATTTAAAAATTTTATCTTTAACGGCAGAATTGTGCAGGACGCGTCCCTATCACCATCTCTTCCTAAAAATACGTTAACTGTTGATATTACCAAAGCACGTTCTATTACGATTATTATAATTGATGGCTCATATCCTGTTGTTTTACGGTTAAATTTATTACATCCTATATTATATTTCAACTAAATTTTTAACTAATTTTAATAATATGTATAATGTTTATTATGAATCTGTTTCTTAATACTAGTTACATTAATATTACAGTTGATTATTATTTTAACTTAAAACACCTTTTTCATTATAACAACCCTCCCGAAATTTATTAATATTTCAAATAAATAAAAAAAATAAAATAAAATAAACAATACCAAAAAGTCACACTACACTAGGCTCTGTAGAGAGAAATGCTTTAATTAAAAGTTTAGATCTTTTAATTTCGTATAAATTTGACTATAAACACTTTTGTCGTAAAATTATACTAAACATACATACTAAAGCTGAAATCTTAAAAAATCGATTTTTTTGACATATTTCGTGAAAATAAGAAATTCGCTTATTACCGCTAAACTAAGCGTTATACAAAAAATGTTAGATAAAAAGTTTTATGTTTTGTGCATTTTCTGTAACATTTTTTTATACATTTTTGCGTAAAAATGCATAAATTAAAGCTGCAATCTTAAAAACCCCATCTTTTACGAGAAAACAACCTTTCTAAGAATTTTAGAAGACACAGCACCTACCCTTTTTTTAGAGCATAAAAAATGTAGTAAATGAGGCGATTTTTTAAAAAAATCGTAAGAGCCGTTTCTGGGAAAATTGCAAAAAAGTGAAAAATGACACGAATAAACTACTACTTCCGGTTGACCGATTTTGATGAAAATGTTTGTTTAGGGTTTGGTAGTAGTGTCTAACTCAAATTTCAAGTTTGTACGATGTTTAATTCTTGAGATTTTCTATTGATATGCAAATATACAGACCAATCGCTAAAAACATTTTATTTTTTGGGTCAGGGGGTCTGAAAACGTGTAGATCCGGTGAAAACTCGATTTCGAAATATCGACCTGAAAACAATACTGTCTTTCCTATAGCCTTAATTCATGTAGGCAGGAGAAAGTAATTTTGAATTTAAACGAAATTTTGATAGATTGCGTTAGTTAATTGCATAAATCCCCACGCAAACGGCTAAAATGACTACTTTCCTGCTTTTGTAGTAAGTTTCATGAATTTAAGGTGCGGAGAAATCAGTTCACTTTTTGAAGAAGTTTTTTCCTGAAGCGTCTGTATTGGCAAACAAAAACATTGTTACCGTAGGATAGACTACTTTTAGGCTTCGTGTAACGTTCTTTCTTGACGTATCAGCAATATTGCGTAGACATTTAGATAAGCTACGGCAAGTTTAGCTGAATCATAAATTTCGTAGCCTTTCCGACCATAAAGACATATTTAAAACTTTATGTTAATAAATTTTTAATTTATCAATTGTTTGGCTGAGTAAAGGAAATGCTGTTTAGAACATTTTTCTCATAATTTACGTTTCAGACCAATTGGAATATTCCAGATAAGAAGTCGATTAATAGGTAAACCTAGGTTAAGTACTTTTTTAGTGTGGGGTAAGGAATTTTCAAAAATAATAAAAGAATTTAAATTAGTTTAAGATGGTTTGCTAAATGAATGGAATTTTGAAAATTTTAATGTGTACATTTCATTATTGACGTACTAAGGTGAAGGTACGCTCTAAGAAATTTTAAATGCTATAAAATTTTGTCTGGAATGCATGAATGTGTTTTAGATTAGAATGTTTTGCTTAACTATACATAGATATTTTTAAGCTGAATTAAAGAATGGATTTTAAAATAAACAATATGAGACAATATAATAATTATAAATCGTTTCGGTACTTTTTTAGTTAAGAGAACCATAAATTTCTATTGACGTATTTGTAAAACTAACAAACTAAATATAAACTAGTCTTTAAGAAAACTCAAACGTAAACAAACAGACTATTTTATATATAAATTCTAACTCTTCTAAAAGAACTGATTACACAAGATTTTCTTAGAAAGTGAGTTAAAAGTTCAAACAGTTTAAACGGTCATAAACGGAATTCTCAATCTTTTTGATTCACTGAAATACTTTTTAAGTTTCTTAACAATAAAGTGACCTCAAATATCCTTTTCTTCTAGTTTAATGCTCTTATTTTTAGGGAAGAAATTTCTCATGAGTAAATAAATCATGCTTTCTTTCTCTCCAGTAAACCATATTTTCCTCATGCTACGGCTTAAATTATTTACATTCTTTCTTTTTTCTCATTTTTAACGTTTACATTTTTTTTTTTTGCTCAAACTAAGTTTCTACCCAAATTGAGTTTAAATATTGTATAAGTTAACTTATTCTAACGTCTGTAACTAATCATATACTTGTAAGTATGATTAGTTATTGTAGCTTATAGACTATATGAAGATAGTCTTTAATAACATAACATAGTCTTCCGTTAATTTTTAATAAGCGTTGGAACAAATTTATGAAATATAAAAAACTAAATTATAAAAAGTAGCCTACTACAGTAAAATTTTTAATGTAAACAATATAAAACTTGTAAATAGCTAAAATTTTATATGCACAGTATTATAAGCATATTAATGTATTTAATATCAGAATAATATAATATTTATATAGTTACTTCTTTTATTGTAAACAATGATAGACTACATACCCGACGGCTACAAAAACCTAGAGAGCTTACCGCAATCGATTGAATAGTTTTAATATAACCTTTTTAATATCTATTATCTGTTGCATAATAATAAATGTAGTCATATTGCTCAGAACTAACACATGAAAAAATAAGCGTACAGACCAGTGGTGTAACTAACGTATTATATTATTTTTAATTATTTACATGAATTAACCCAATATAAAAAAACTAAAAGGTTCCTATAATAAAAATAAATGAATAAACTACTAGTAATAATAAGCCTACACATGATCTCGAAATATTTATATACATACAACAAACTTTCTTCAAGATAATCAAAAATGTAGAATCAATTTTTCAAACAGATAGATATGTTTGAAACAAGTAGAAATGCCTAACCCGTGAAGAGATGAAGGAGAAGCAAAAATTAAATATTTTCTAGTTAAGTAATTTATGTGCCTTATTTCATATTTATAATAAATTTTCTAACACTTATTGATTTTTTTGTACTAACCACTTCATTTTAAATTTAAACGCCATATAAAATTTAAAATAAAATCATTTCTGTATGAAAAGTCTATTCAAACAACAGTATCCCGTTAAACTGACGTGTAAAACTGACCAAGTCCGTACAATGTTCAATAAAATGACAAAAATTAGAATATTTGAAAAAATCGAAATAATTAAACACTCAGATTTAAAATCAAACTTTTAAATCGTAGTTGAGGAAACATTTTGATGATGAGGTTTTCCACAGTCTGTAATCAAACTTGAAATTTAGTTTACCGAAAATTAGTAAAACGTGACATGGTCAGTTTTACCTCTAAGCCATCGATGTATAGGTTATATATTTTATAACTTATAATCTTATTTTTGTAAGTATAATATAGCCTATAAGACTCCTTACACACACACCGGCATGCCGGGCCGGTTTGCTGGCCGTAGTCAACCATACTGGCAGCCGAAAATCGGGTAGTCTAGTCGACAGTCCCGGCTGCAAACCGGCTAGAAACCGGGCGGGTTCAGTGTGTAAAGCAACGTTGACGATTAGCGTCAACATTGACGATTGGGTCGTCTTACACAACCGGTGTGTGTGTGTGTGTAAGGAGTCTAATACTATATAAGTATTATAGGTATACTGATAATATTGTATCAGTAGATATAAGCGCGTATAAAAAGAGAAAGAAAGATGGAAAGAGTGAGTGCTGTAGGTGGGTGGGTGTGCGTGCGCGTGTATGTACGTGTGTGTGTGTGTGTAAAAGTAAGTGTAGGAATGAGACAGAGTAATGGTAAGATGTTGATAAGGAGGGAAAGCTTGAGTAGGCGGGAGTGAGCGATGGAAGGGTGAGAGAGTTGTAGGTCAAAAACCGTAAATTCAAATTATCTTTTCAAGCTGCTTCGTTTACCACTTGCTGGTAAACAAAAAAAAAAATGTACCGATAGGTCTAGGCCTACATTTCAACGCCACTGAATGCGAAGCAAAACAAGTGGCGGTGAGGCTAGTTTAATTTTAAATTGGAAAATTATAAACAATCAAATTTTGTTTTCTATGGATAAAAAATAACAGTTTTTTATCCTTCTTCCCAAAAATAATGTTTGTTTTGTTAAACGTCTCCATTCGAGGATTTTTAGAAGACTCAAATTTTACTGAATGAGTTTTCTACTACATTACTAAATTGTGCCTTTAAATATAGCTTGTTATGGTACCAAGTATTAGTACTAATTATTTAGCTCTTAATTTACACCTACATTTCATTCATAAATGTCTATCATTGCACTGAAATGCATTAGGTTACCTTCTGAGAAGATAATATTTATTATGTCATTCCTTCAATACCAAAAAAAATCTGGAGTGAAACACTCACACGACTTTCTCTTGCCAATGTAAATAATGAACAATATAATCTAACATTAGCAATAAATATAAAAACTTACCTCAAAAAACATAGTAACCTTATTTTAATCATGAGTGAATGATGCAAAAGAAAACCAACCTTTTTTTTTGGCTCAATAGAGAAAATAATTTTTTGACGCTAAACTATGTTCTGTAGAGAAAAATGTTTGAAATAAAAGTTGTAGATGTCTGAATTGTCTATAAATTTTATTAAATACTTTATTGCATTAAAATGCATATTAAGGCTGCAATCTTAAAAAAAATATTTTTTTCTACGAGAGAACAGCCTCCCCAAAAATTTCAGCAGACATGGCGCCTACCTTATCTTATAGAGAATAAGAGTTGTAGTAAATGAGGCGTTTTCAAAAAAAACATCTTAGAAGTTGTTTTCGAGAAAATTGCAAAAAATAAAAAATGACACGAATTCGAACTACTACTTCCGTTTGACCGATTTTAAAGAAAATGTTCGTGTCGGGTCAGGTAGTAGTAGGATATCTAACTTAAGTTTCAAGTTTCAACTTCGTACAATGCTCCGTTCTTGAGATTTTTGTTTACACACATACACACAAACACACACACACACACACACACACACACACACACAGACCAATCACTAAAAACATGTTTTTTGGGTTCAGGGGGTCTGAAAACGTGTAGATCCGGTGAAAACTCGATTTCTAAAAATTGACATGAAGACAATACTTTTCTTCCTAAATATTCATTTAGGCAATAGAAAGTAAAAAGAAAACTAAAACTTTTTTCAATTACAACCTATCAAAACTTTTCGCAGTTAATGTTTAAAAGAGAGTTAAAATGCAGTCGTTTCAGTAATCTTTTTGCAAATTAGTAACAATACAAATTATAAAATATAGTTTACTTGATGTGGGATATAGCTGTAGTTATAGTAGGCCACCTTCACGGGATGTTCACGGGATGTTGGACAGGATGTTTTGCATGAAGCAGATCCTACAACAAAGTTCTACTAAAGACAAAATTTTAACTACATGATATGTAGCCACGGGGATGTAAAGAAAAAAAAATGTGAACAAGTTAATCATTGGATTCATGTGAACAGTGTTCAATTTTTTGTCACACAAATAATGAAAGTTGTCAAGTTCAACAACCAGAGACAGAAACAACCGTTTGTATGTATAACATTTTGCGCTGACGGTGATGATGAGGATGATGTGATGCCAGAAAATTCAAAAGAAAAATTAAATTTATTTTCATGTAAGTAATATTCTTAAATAATATTTTGTAATTGCACGAAGTAAGTCTATACTTCTAATTTAATAGCAATTAGAATTCGGAATCTTAAAATAGTGACATCGTATTAAATCCCCCCTAACACCGTATTAAGTATCCATAGCTTACATTGATTTAGAAAACATTTTTTTATCAATT
Organism: Catonia carolina; assembly: GCA_035578175.1. NCBI lineage: Eukaryota > Metazoa > Arthropoda > Insecta > Hemiptera > Achilidae > Catonia > Catonia carolina. The sequence goes on along the minus strand of JAQMRL010000022.1, from coordinate 5,169,687 downwards.
AATATTTCATACTAGAGAAAATAAGCAGTAAATTAGGTAATAAGGTTCTGTTACTAGGATAATATAGTTTAGGATTTTAGAAATATCTTATAACTTATAGATTAAAATTTGAATTAATTCTACAACTATCACCATATTAAGTAACCTTACCCTATTTTAAAAATACATAAGTTTGATTAATTAAAGCAATACTAAAGAGTATACTTTTAAATTAAATTAGACCTTTCCTAATTTACAAGAAAGTAGGTAATAAATCAAAATTTTTGAACTTGCCAAGAAATACTAAAGTTTCAATAAATTAGGACAATTGTTTGGGTGACAATAAAGAATTCCTTTTATCATCGATTCAGTTGAAACACAATTGATTTGTCTACACCAAAAACTTTTTGTTATAAGTTACTACAAATACCCGCTGTTGACTTTGGTTGTAACGATTATGTTTATTTTATCTGGTTCACTATGTTTTGATGCTTTGTACAAATTGATAGACCGACGTTCACTGCAGAAGGGCTACCCACAATCATATAGTATATCTATAAGGGTAAGTAAATAAAGTTGTAAAAAATCTTGACATTTACTGAAAACAGATTACAAGAATTGAAATTTTGTAGTGCATCTGATAAGTACTCTTGTATATTCAGTCGTCCATGAGAATCAATAATATTTTCATAGCAATAAATCATAAGTTCTTTTGACATTTTTTTGCTTAAGGAAAGCCTACTCGATTTTCACAAATCCAGGAAAAGTATATCTTGAATTGAAATCCATTAAAAATATTATTCGAATTATTTACATACACCTTTTCAAAAATCGAATAAATTTGGTAATTTACGACAATGATTAAGGTTATGAAAAATAATTTTTGGTAATAGAAGTCGAAACGTTTCAACCTTTTGCTGAAAACTTAATGGCGAATTCTAAGATCGGCGTTTTAATTAACCTACTCAATGAAACACGATGAAGTTACAAACACTTTATTTAACTGGCAATAAGAAAAACAAAGATACCAACACCTTTGTTTTCATATCAACTACAAATAACATAACAATTATTATTAGTATTTTTCATATATTTCATGTCTCATTATCAATAAATGATATTTAATTAACTTGCTTTAATTCTACACTTACTACATTCATTGAGTGATTGGCGTAAGTAGTTCATGAGAACACCTGTTTCAGCCATTGACTGAGGCACTATTCACGTGATCGACTAACTTAAGCATGCCAGTTAACATACCGAATTAATTCATAGCGTTTAATTGACGTATTATGCAAAAAATGTGATCAAAATACTACTCTCAATATCTACTCTCAAATCTCAAGATCTCAAATATCAAATAATAAACAACTATAATCCAATCACGCAGTAATTTATAATAAAACGGATAGTGTGATATACGGTGGCTGGACAATGGTGTTTTGACTAGGCAACGTTTGTGTGCGAGTTACGTTCACGTTATGATACTGTTTCTGGTGCCGTTGGTCAAAATTCTGAACTTCTTGTTTTTCTAGTGTAGCGTATATATTGTTTCTTTCATTTATTTAGATTTTCTGTCGTATCCATTATCTTTCAAGAACGTCCTATTATTAGGTTTTACGAATATATAAAACTGCTGATCTTTTCTTAGTCATTAGTGTTGTGTAAACTATTGTGGCGTGAGTTGGTAAAAAACGGTTCTACATAAAAGACAAGTATTATTGAAATAGTTTCTACATGACGGGCATTTAGCATACAATTTTTAAGTTAATTTTAATTTAAACCGTGGATGACTTTTCGAACACTTTGCATTAAATTCAGCTTGTTATCAGGTTATATAGTTAAGTTTAATTTCTAGTTGTTATAGTAGTAACAATTAATTTAAATAATAATTTTATAAAAATAAATATTTTTGTTAAATTAAATTTAGAGGAGGTTTCATTTTTTTTTAATAATCAATCCTGAAAGAACTAGGAATAAGCGTCAAAATTTTATATTAATTACGAATTTTTTTGAACGTATTAAAAACATCGTTTTCGTTGTCATATAATTTATTACGTCAGTTAATATTAATCTTCTAAGTAGAAACTGATATGATTTTTAAACCTATAATATTTCATCTTTAAAACAGATGATAGACGATTTATGTATTTATAAAGAAGCATTCTGAATTATTCAAAGTTTATTTATTTTTAATGTAATATGCATTTCAGTTCATATATATTGCATAAATGAATTATTTATAACATAAATCCTAAGCAAAAAGTAAAGACATTGAGGGTTTAATTTTATATTCATTTAGATATTTACTTTTAGTAGATATCAGTAGTCGCACCACCGGATACTTGTGCTCAAATAAAGGTTAATTTCCTCTAGAAGAGAACTGAAGCATGATTTTTTGTCTGCAACTAAAGGACACCATTACCTATGACAACAGCGAAAAAAATTAAAAAGTAGAAGTTTTTAAAATTCGAATTCCATAGTATTTTACAACAAAAAGTAGATAACGGATTATTTGTTTGATTGATACTTAATTTAAACTAATAAATTTACTGTAAGTATAACCTTCAGAAAAAGTTATTATTTGTAAATTAATACTCGCATGTGCATAATTTATTATAATCTCCGTATAACCGAAATTATTTAAAATTAACTTAGATAAAAGGTAGATTAAAAAACATGTAAGTGAATATCAGTGTCGTCTATCTTCGTTGTATTACAATTTTAGAGAGTATTAAAAAAAGAATGAATACCCATGGGATTTCGTCATAAAGATCAAAATCACAGTTTTAATTATTTTCGGATGATACTTTGTTTTATGGTCATATACGCAACAATCCGATGGACACAAAACAACGAAACGAAAACAAAAACATAATATTTTTTTTTATTTTACTGTACTATAAATTGTCCCATACCATTCATAAATCATTCTCCTCACTATAGCATACAATTGTTAATTTTGTTCCTTGTTTAAAATTTACAATAGGCAGATATTAAAATTGCAATACCTTTTGAGATATGAATTCGTATAACTCATAGGTGGGGTCATTGCTCTAGCCATTCACTTTTTATCCCAAATGCCACAATTTAAAATAAAAAAATGGAAATTTTTTTATTAGTACTTAATTCCATTAAGACAGAATCTGTAAAAGATGTCATCACGCATTGATTTTTGTTTTGTTTTACGCATTGAGATACACTTTCATTTTTAAAATCACAAAAATAAATAAACGGCAATATTATGGGTGAAAGACCGTTTCAATAATAATTGGTTTAGTGCTAGGTCATCTTTAATCGTCTTCACTATTTTTAAGAAATTGATGGCCAAATGGATAGCCAGAGTAAATGCAACTTACTTAAGCATTTCATACCTTAAATTTTTACTTCATCTTTTATTTCAGGTATGTGTTTGTCATGATTCTACTATAGGCACATAACGGTTTTGTAGATTAGATTTGTACAGATGGATAGAATTATATGAGAACTTTTGGATTCTTAAAAATATTAAAGAATTTTTTACCATCAACTTTTTCGAAGATAAATTCATTAACATTTTTAATTGACACAACTGATTTATTCAGAAACGTTAAAATCATTAATGAACTAGTACTTTCAATTATTAATAAATATTAATTAAGATATGTTTTTACTTACAACTCCGTCGCCAATATTGTGAACAAGACATGGTAAATGTGCTGTACTGCCGATTTGAGCAGTAATTATAGTGGAATTTTCTGTAGCGAATTGTGGAGGTTGGGCAGGAGGGAAACTAGCTTCTAATTCGTTGCCAGTAATTTCTGTTCCGGCTGCTCCTTGTTGGTCTGAAAAGATAATAAAAAAAAAAATTCACTTAGTACTCACGTATAAAAAAGAAATATTATAAAATAAAATATGACATTAGTATTACTGGAAAGAAGAACATAAAATAAGTCTACTTTTTATATTTTTTCCATTGTTCTGTCAGACGGTTCCACCATTATCATCGCCTACAGACGATCCCAGAACCTGCCTGCCGCGGTGAGCGCTACCAACGCGCAGCCAGCAGTGCCTCCCCTCCACTTTTAAGTGGACTCGCTGGAGGGGAATGAAGCCGCCACTCTGGCCCGCGAATCGCACTCGCCATCAAACTCTCAAACGGAGCAAGCAAAACGAAGAGCCCAGCCGAAACCGGACGCACCACCCCTGGTCAGCCTTCACCTACCCGTCGCAAGAAGGAACCCGATTGCGTGCCTGATGGCACCACGTTAAAGAGGGAATTCAGCGCGGGACCGGCTCGGCCGCGGTATCAGCCGTTAGCCTACGCTGACACGACACTGCGGGGCTCTGGGGGCCACCACTCTTATGCTACAGTGGGGACTTAACTGCCGCTGAGGAAAGGCTAGGCCTGAACCCGGTAGCTGAGCCGTCACTCTTCGAGCTCCGCTCTAACACCAACGTTGGCTCACCGCTTCCGACCACCAAAAAACTGTAGGTACTTTCTCAAAAGAACGATAACACTTTGTTTAACATAAAATTAATATTGCATTATTAATATAAACATGCAAAGAGCAAGGTTTATATTGTTTGGAGTATATATATATATATATATATTTTTTTTTTTTCAAAAATATTTTTTACTTTACCAGCGTATGATCATAGTAAAAATTATATGTGATGATGGTTTTATTTTGAATGAGTGGTACACCTTCTTCCCAAAAATATTCATATGCTGAGTAAAAATCTTTTGGATTTAAAAAAAAATTTACAAGGTTTTCACAGGGTTACTAATTAGTCTTCAGTACGTACTTTACAAGTACTAATAAACACAATTGTTTCTTGTATTTCTCGAAACCAAATATTTTCGGACTAGAGCCAAAAAAAAAAAAACTACCAATGTTATCTAAATAGAAATCCATTTGAATTGTTTGTATTTAATATTATTACGGTACAGCACATTGAGCTGCACAACTTCCTTATATGATATTTAAATGGCGGTAAGGAATTTCATTTTAAGGAGAAGAGGTACTCAGTGGTACATTCTCTGTTTAAATTTTCGGATATTGTCCGTTTATCAGAGGTCTCTACTCCATTTTCGCTTTAAACGTCGCACAGTAAGGAAGTTCATTGTAGCTAGATCACGGGCTAGTTGGTTTGGATGATCATCTAGTCTTTCGTGAAATGTACTATACAAGGACGCGGTTAGCGCATTTATTGCCGGAATTTTGAAATCGTCGAGGAAGGTTTAATTGTTTACATAAAAAGTAGCGCCAGAAGCAAGTCTTAAGAATTTTGATTGAAAGGCCTAGATCGGCTTTAAATTATTCTCTGCCGCTATTCCAAAGAGCTGGACACCATAAATACAGATTTTTCTTAAAAGGGATTTTTATACAAAAATTTTGGAGCGGATATTCAATCTTGATCGAGGTTAATAAAGCAGAAGAGTAGCTTCTGGCGTCGTTTAAATTCTAAACTTTTGTACGCAGATGGTGCTTCAACGTTAGTCGCCTGTCAAGGCGTAAGCCAAGATATCGCACCACCCTTGTCTGTGGAATATGAGTATTATTCAGTATCACAGGTGGACAAGTTTGATGTCGTAAGTTTGTCGTTTAGTTTGAATTTTTGTATCTAAATATTAAAATTCACATTTTAGTGATAGTAGCTCCTAATGGTTAAATTTTGGGAGAACTTTAAATTACTTTAAATAAACTACTTACTTACTTATTACTTTAAATTTCTTTGGGAATACTTTAAATTTAAATTTTGTCTTCTATCGTCAGTTGGTTAATATAAATATTATAGGAGTTTCTATTAGAAAACATGAAGTTCTCTGCCTTGTTGATAAAATGAATGATACGTAAAAATATTTGTGATTTTTAAAATAGGTAGTGTAAAAGTAGGGAATGCTCCCCATCTAAAGATTTTGTAACATTTACAGATTTTAAGATCCCAATGGTTGCCCACTTCAAAACACCTCTTGTACAACTGTAAGAGTAGGGAATGCTCCCCATCCAAAGTTTTTTGTAACATTTACAGATTTTAAGATCCCAATTGTGGCACACTTCAAAACAACTCTTGTATAACTGTAGACCTACATAAATAAAAAGCTTTTAGGTAACAACGATGTTATAATGTATATATTAGTTGAAGAATCTGAAATTATTTACGAGTAAACTGCCTAACTTTTTGTTAAAAAATACCAATGTTATCTAAATAATTAGAAATCCATTTCTAACTCTAATGGTGTCTTAAAGTCAAATGGATTTAAGAGACGCATAAAAGATAGTAGTTTTTGAAGGATAAATTTTTGCTTGAGTTGAAAAAATATTTAAAAGAAATTAAGATTGTGACAATAAGGAAATTTTAGATTAGAAAAACAATTATGAGACTCAGAAATAACGTTACTAAGCGATGGAATTAGAACATACAACGGATGTTCTAATAATTCAACTTTTAGGTTTAGTTTTCATTATTAATTTTAATAGAACGCGTATTATGTGAACCGGTAATTTTTAAATAAATTTTTTTTTAATTGGATGGAGAAAACCAATGAACAAAAATTATTGTAATCTATGTAAACAGAAATCATAAAATTAACGCGAAAATGAAATCATATGTGATACAGAAATTAACATTATTAGCTGCTTTGATATTATTATTAACTGCCATTGGATATTATTATTATGAAAATCAGCTCGAAATAAATGCAAGAAATGAAGCAATGTTTGATCAATTTTGCAAAAATGAAATACAAGCACGTGACCTTGATTACGCGGGATTCGTTTACGTCATAACAAGATTAAATAAATTAGTGTGGAAACTGGAAAATGATTTGAATAAAATAGTGTCAAAATTAGGTAATAAAAACTGAAATAAAAACTTCGTTTATTGATAATTTACTCAACTGTTGTTATTATTTAGCGTTAAAATGATTCCAGGTTTTTAAAAGCCTATTGACTAAAACAGGAAAAAATAGAAATTGCTTTATGGGCCACTTGAAGAATGTACGCAGAATAACCATTTAAATTAACAAGCAATGCCGTTATTTCAATCCATTAGTGGAAAAGCTGTTTATATGAGCTGAAAAAAATATTTTTATTCCATCAATTGATTGCCTGTGTTATTCACTTCTCAAATTAGGTATGTTATTTTTTTCTAATTTCATAAAACCACTACGAAATAAAAATAACATAAATGAGCAACATTTGATTTTTTTTAATAGGTTAAAATGTCATTCATCTCATTCGACAAACAGTTTTCTTTTCTGAGCGAAGATGCCTACATAAGTTTCAGCTTATGCGTGGTAATGATATGAGGGTGGTATATAGTTGAAAAATTCCAGACCTAACCGGGACCCTGGAATATAAGCCAATTGCGCTGACCACTATGCCAACGGGTCAGCCAAACTTTGCAAGTACGTAAAATCTATTCCATCAAATTCCTTTATTTGTAGCATATTAGCTATGCAGAAGATTTTTGGTTTTAAAAACTAATGTGTTTAATTTTTTTGATAATGATGCAACAGTTAACCTCTGTAATATATATACCTCATTATAGCCTCGTTTAATGGGATATTTTTTTATTTGGGAAATACTTTTAGGTTAAACCTATTGTGTATTTCCATAAATAAATTAGTGAACATAAATCACTAGCTGATTAGTCGGCAGCATGAGTTGAATTGCTGATAAGCATGGATGAGCCCCATGAGTCATCCAGCTGACCTATGAAAATTAATTTGCTACATAATAATCACTCAACAACCAATTTCATAATTAACCTTCTTAAAACACTTAAATCTTATTTTTAATCTTTTATTAGTATATTTAGAACATAATTTTTCCACCTGAGTGAACAATTTCCGTCACCATAACAACCTTTCAAAACTGAACTTCGCAAAGAAGCCACAAAAATAACAGCGCCATCGAAACTGTAATTTTTTTTAATACACAAATTTTTGTTAATCTTTCACTAACTTTATTAAATTCTTCTCTGAATTCCCAGTCTCCTGTTTACAACCACGTATTTTTTTCAATACATATGGTAAAACTGTGTATTTGTGGGTAAACAAAATCTGCATTTAAAATACATTGGGTCCGATTTCGCGTTTTAATTTGTATCATTTTTGTAATAAAAATAAAGCAAAAAGTTGACGTCATTGAAAACCTGTAAAAGGCGAATTGAGGAAGCCATGCTTCTCGTTAATGACAGGAAAATTTTATTTTATTAAGTATTTAATTAGTTACAATAATTTGACTCGATATATTATTGTCTTAACTTAATGATCTACATTGAGTTTAACTGCTTTAGTGCACGTATCATTTTTACTAACTGCTTTAGTGCACGTATCATTTTTACTCAGACGTACAGTTTTGGTAAATAAATAACGTAAAACATTAGCAACTTTGAAAATCCTATTAAACAATAATAATTAATAAACTATTAATAATTTGCCTTAACTTTCTAGCTACACTGCAACTAGTGATAGTACGAACTAGCCACTTAAGTGAACATAAGTAACTAATGTCGTCGTAAATCTATAATAATTATAGCGTTATAAGAGTGAATTACAATCGGTAAATAACATATCTTATCGTAACTACTAATTCTCTTGTAAGTGTAGTGTACACCAACAAACATTCGTGTCTATTTATTTTTGTCTAAACAAAATTAAATAGTCGACAAGCCGGAAAAAATTTCTCTCGCATCTACCAGTAGATCTATCGAATTTTTTTACGTTAACTATTTTAATGTTGAATCCACTGCAATATAAAAATTTAATCCAAAAATTAGTTTCGTACAAATAAATAATTTATTGCAACACTTCTTCTAGTTTTAATACAAAATACTGAGTTTGAGCGAAATTATTAGAAAAAGATAAAAGGTGGAGAACATTTTTTATTTCATTCAAAAACTGATTTTATTTCTGTTATAGGAAAAAGATCTGAATAGATTCTAACCTTCTTCGGGTATTTCGGCCCTCAAAATTTATTTCTGTCGATTTTCTAACTATTTTACCAAAGGTTTGTCATCAGCTACACTAGCACAAGCAATTTTTTCTGTTTTCATAAGCTTTGCCTCTTCTAAACTCCCCGTCTATTCAGTCCTTAATGCCGAAGGGGAAGCTTAGATAAAAGCATAGTAAACTGAAACCCAATTTAAGGCGTTAGTAAAAACTGTTTTCGAATGTAAAATCTAGTGTAAAACACTCACACAACTTTCTCATGCCAATGCAAATAATTAACAATAAAACCTAACATTAGTAATAAAACATTTGAATTGAAACAAAAAAACTAACCTCAGAAAACATAACCTTATTTTAATCATGAGTGAATGATACAAAATGAAAATCAACCTCGGTTTGGATAAAAAATAAGGAAATAACTTTGACGCTAAACTAGGCTCTGTAGAGAATAATGTTTTAAATAAGAGTTTTTCTCTACAGTTTTTCACTTCGGGCCAGCCCAGTCAGTCAGCTGGTAGCAAGGCGCTATTATTTGTTAAGTAACATCGGTTGGACAAGCGACTCTGTATGGTGACCAGTTGACAGCCATCCATGAACAAACTCTACTGGGAGTTCCCTGTTCAAACTCATATCTAATCTACGTCAAAAAAAAGCAAAAAGCAGCGATCAAATTGGGTATTGTCAACAATGTACAGTTCCCGATAACAAATTAAAGAAAAGAATTGTAGATGTTTTAATTTTCTTCCTATAAATTTGATTATTTACACTTTTGTCGTAAAATGCATACTAAGGCTGAAATCTTAAAAATATTTTTTTACAGATTTTCATGAAAAAAAGAAAATCACTAATTCCGCTAAACGAAGTGTTTTAAAAAATGTTTTAAATAAACGTTGTAGGTTTTTCCATTTTCTACTACTTTTATACATACATTAACATTTTTGCGCTAAAATGCACATTAAAGCCGCAATCTAAAAAACAATTTTTTTTGAGAAAACAGCCTTTCCAAGAATTTCAGCAGACATGGCACCTCCACTATCTTGTAAAGCATAAAAAAGTTAATAAATGAGGCGATTTTGAAAAAATCGTACTAGTCGGTTTTGAAAAATCACAAAAAAATTTAATAATGGCACAAATAAACTACTACTTTCGATTCTAATTAAATGTTTGTGTGAAGTCTTCTAGTAGTAACTAACTTCAAGTTTCAAGTTTTGGCTTTGTACGATGTTCCGTTCTTGAGATATTCTGTTCACACACATACACATACACAGACCAATATGCTGTAAACATGTTTTTTTTGGGTTTAGGGGATCTGAAAACGTGGGATCCTTTATCCGGTTAAAACTAAATTTTTAAAAATCGACATAAAAACAATACTTTCCTTCCTATGTATTCATAGGCAATAGGCAAGAGAAAGTAAAAAGAGTGTTTCAATAAGCTTTTTGTCGATAACATTTAAAACATTTCATTGGTGGCAAACTGTAGCGAAAGAGAGAATAATTTTGTGTTCTTAATCCATGTAAAAGTTTTTAGGAGTTTTAGAAGTTTTTACATTTCAATCTTTGTATACTATCAAGGAACCCATTACTGTATTGCGTCGATCGTTTCGGCATTATGAAAATACCGATTTACGAGATTTAAAAGTAGACTTCTTGATTAACATACCATTTTTTGGTAGTGGATGATCAGTACTTTTTTCAAACGATCCTAATGATTTTTCATTTATAGTCTATCAGCTTGAAGAAGATTACAAAAAACGAAATTTGCTATAAATACAGAAAAACCACGCCATAGGTGAAGGGGAATTCTCGAAAATTTCTTGTGAAAAATAGTGAAAGGGAGATCTTATTATTATTACATGCTGCGGCTCTGACGTAGTAAAATACAGATTTAAGTTTAATACTACATCCACTTGTGTCTATGACTATTTGTATGGTACAGAATGTTAGTAAATATGGTGTAGAAATCAACGAAGGTTGGAAGCTTATGGATGCAAAGATCGTCCAAGGGCTCTACGTAAGGAGCATATGAGACACGAAAGCATAAAGCAACAGACCGGTTCTCAAAACACCATAGCAGTCAGAATAGAAACCAGACAGTTTGGTATGGACCTGTTTAAAGAATTAAAGCAGATATGTGGCCCCAAGGAGCGTTCCGTTTTTGCCCAGAAAATATCGAGGATACGACGTCACCCTCAAACACCATGCGTACAGAGAATCCTACACGCTATAGAAGCAAGGAGTTTCTGGAAGGGCGACTGGCAAGACAAGAGGTGCTGGGAGAGGTGATTGAATGTGGGGAGTGGATAATTCGTGAAACTCATGATAAAGAAAGTAAAATTATAAAAATACAAAGATGTAAAATAATTAGTTAATTTTCGATAAGAAAATAAATTGCCAAACAACAATTATTTACATTATAATCTAACCTAATAAAATCTTAATATGTTTAAATTGACTAAAAACTATTAATTTATGACGTTTATTTGATAATATATACGTTTATGACAAAGAAACCCGTATTTTCAAAATATTTTGTAATGCTTTTTATCAATAATACCGTAATTTATTTATGACACCAAAATTGTCGAATATCTTCTTTTAACATTTATAAGAACGTTAAATATTGATGACTTGGCAGCTGTTCAAACTAGTGAATAGTTTATTTTTAATTTGACATTACATTTCTTGCACACGCTGTCCATAAATTTCAGCAAATGGAGTTTACTAAATATTTATACTTGGTGGTTTTAACTGGAGGTAAATTAACTTTTTTTAAATGAATTAAGTATTCATCAACTTTTCGGTTATTAGTGACCATTTTAATATAGAAAGAAATATGTCTTGAAGAACATGAAAAATACATTAAAATATAAATCGCAGTAAGCGTAATATTTATATTACGTTAATTTTTTAATGAAATATATTATTTTGTTTAAAATTGATTTTCTGAAACATTATATTTTGAAAAAATAAATTTTTCAAGAAATTTGACTAACAAGTAAGTAATATTTTTTTGAAAGCTTTTCTAAAACGTAGGTAACAAAACACTAATTCCGTGATAATTTAACATAAAATTATATGATATTCTGGGAAATGCGTAAACCCCTTAGGTTGTCATATTGCAATGATTGTATTTTGCTGACAGAGGTTGTTCCCTGGAAAAATGTTATTACGTTTAATGGGGAGCTAAAATATAGAGGCTTCTTCCCTAAGAATTCTGAGATTACTTAATAAAATTACTAGTTAAGGTTTGATAAAGCTTTCCTTGTTACGTAAAACTCTTTAAATTTTTTTAATGCATTACATTAGTACAATCAACTATAAAAAAAGCAATTACTACTACGAAGTGGATAACGAAATGTTAATGTTTAATATTCACAAACTATTGACAGACATCACATTCCCGCTTAGAAAAAACATCTACCTACCTCCAACGTCAAATCATATACTATCATAACCGTATTACACTACTGTATTATACACTGCCTGTCAAGAGACAGGTAGTGTTTGCGACAGAAAACGTAGTGGTCGACCAACTATCTTCACAGATGACGTTTTAGAGAAAAACAAGATTCTTAATTCTCCACGGAAAATAAAAAATTTAAATACGTAGTATCCGAATTGCGTAAGTTTATTCCAAGAGCTTTATCCCCCAGATTTATATTGTTGTAAATAAATAAATAAAAAGATTTAAACAGTCGATTGTTCTAGGTTAAAAGACATTCTGTTCGTAACACGACCGGAATCGGCACAAAATTTTACACAGCTCAAGGAGAATCAACTCGTACAGCCGTATCTATACCGGCTGAGTAGGACAACCAACTTCACGTCACAAAACAAAATTTCCTTTTCTATAAAAGAATTACCAGACATTAACAGTACACTCAAAATTAACAGGACTAAAAAATCACTCTGTAATTATAATTAATAACCAAGATGTTGATGTGGCTTAAAATGGTTTAAAAGTGGTATTGTAATTGTAAAATAAATTATAAAATTAATTTCAGTTATGGATTTTCAGAAACTTAAAATGTTGGTTATTTAATACACATATTATGTTAAATTTCGTCGTCGTCGTCTTCCTTCAAGGATTAGGCACATTGCCTGTTCCGACTGCAAACTCCTTTATTAATCAATTCCATCTCTTACGAGGCCTGCCCACACTTCTCTTTCCTACTGGCTGATAGGAGATGACTGCCCTGGGAATTCTTCCATCCTCCATGCGCTTCACATGATCCTTCCAGTTTTGTTTGGTTTCCTCGATTTTCTGCCATATGGAGGGTATGTTGAGCTCTTTTCTGATCTCAGTATTATGTTAAATTTAATTGTATTAATTAAGAGCACAAAATAAATCTTACACTTTTATCTGAAATGAATTATTACACGAAGTATAAAATGCAGAGTCATACATAAACAATCTTGTTTAATTTTGGTTAACTAGCACTCAAATAGATTAGCTACTAAAATAGCATAGGCGAACATAAAATAGCTCAGTGTTAAATTGTCAGTTGATAAGATAATCATTATAAGCTGTTGTTTCCTAAACCCATAACACCACTTTAATATCTCAACCTGCCCGTTACCTAACAACTACTTAGCAAACATGCAATCGTTCAATAAACAATTTTCTAACCTCTTAATGTTAGTAATAAACCGATCTAATAGTTTATTGTAAAGTTATTATTGTTGTTTTCATTGGCAATATTATACTACATTTTTTATTCAATTATTTTTCACTGTTTCATTTAACTATTAAATAAGTAATGGAGAAATAATTAAATCGACATACAGTACAGCGTTCCTTTGTTATTGTTACTATTTGACTGCTAGTTTATCTCTTTCTTATTAATATTTTATACCTTAATTTTCACACTTGGGAAAACGTGTTATCACTACTAAGTTAAATTTATAATGGTTTAGTAAAATGGATCATGCCACTTTAATGAACAATTATCATAGTTTAAAAGTGTAATGGCTCCAACAAAATTTTATTGTACATGCATGATAAATTGCAAATATCAAAGTTTATACAAACATGAAAGCTATAAAAATTTATTGAAAATAACTATTTCACAGGAGGAAATTAGATTTAAAACTTTAATAATGATAAAACATTATCATTTTTGTATTAAGTGAGCTTGGAGATAAAAAAACAAAATTTAGTTTATTTTATTTTATTTAATTGGGCTACAATGCTTATAATAATATATTATAAGTATTTGAGTTCCTTCATTAATATATCTTAGGGCAGAATTTCTTTAATAATATTTATTGCAAAACCCTAAAGTTTAGTTTTGTGTAGCGAAACAAAATCAACGATATAATATAATCTTTTTATATCGCTTCCGTAGCCTAGTGATCAATGAAAAATTTTTTTTTGGTATGTAAGTAATACACATTATAAAATTACTACATGTCATCTTTCGGATAGAGATTCGAAAATATTTTGCTACTGCATGTGGAACTCAAGAATATAACTGGACTAGCTATTTAATTGGAGTAAAAAATTCCTAAAAACCTTGACTAGAACAGCTAAATCTATTACTCATTAATAAATTTTTAACATTCTAGCATATATATCCATCCACCATTTAATAAATTTATTTCATTTCCTATTATCCCTGTATAGCTTGATGGCCTCTGGCAGAGAGGAGCAATATGCAAATTGTAAAACCATTTCAGAAACAATTCTATTCTTAACTAAATAAAACTTGTCGAAAATGACGTATTTTTATAAAACAAAGTATTTCACATGCTTTTGTTCTATAAAATTATTTCGAAAAACATGCTCAATGAGATAATGTACTATAATGTAGTAAAAGTTTTGATTTTGAAGAAAAATAACTGTTCTCATAACTTAAAAAGTATTGTTTTCTGTTAAATTTCATTGCATTATCATTTTCCGTACTTATTATAGAACAAACCTCCCACATATCATGTTAATCTGTGAAATATTTGTTGAACAATGACGATGTATTTGAAAAATACGGGTTTTTCTTCAAAAACAAAACTTATATACATTAAACATTATCTCATTAAGTCTGTGTTTTCAAAATTATTTTGTAGATCAAAAAACATACGAAATACTTTGTTTTACAAAAATACGTCATTTCCGACAAGTTTTATTTACTTAATAAAAATTAGATGCCTGTTTTCTGAAATGGTTTTACAATCCGCATATTGCTCCCCTTTGCCAGAGGCCATCAAGTTACAGACAGACAGTATTTTATGTTCCCCTTTGCCAGAGGCCATCAAGTTATAGACAGACAGTATTTTATGTTCCCCTTTGTCAGAGGCCATCAAGTTACAGACAGACAGCATTTTATTGTGAATAACATTAGCAAAAACCACCATAAACGGTCAATGATTGAGTACAACACATACCAACTGATTAAACCACAATGTCTAATTTTCTTTAAGAAATATTCACTTTCCCAAGGCATCTTAACTGTTTTGTATCCATTAACTAACAATTTTGTATAATAACAGGAATTATTTTAAAATAAATAATTTAAAAAACAAACTACAAAAATAGCCTATCTAACAAGAAAAAATACTGGTAGGTTACACAAAGTTAAGGTTTTCTTATTCCATTCTTGACTAGGGTCTGAAATGTTTTACTTCCGTATTGGAGTTTAAAAATAATATGCTTTTATTTAGGCCCATAATTATTAAACAATTATTACGTCTTTAAGTTAAATTAAAAAATAAGCTATAAATAGGACTGAGTACTTCATGATTATAAAATGTTATTACTGTAGTAGATTTGACGTTTTGATTCCAGATTCTCCATGCAGAATATTTTAATATTAAACGGTTAATAGCACAATTATGTAAATCATAAACCATTAGAAATTCTCCAGTAAATTTATTTATATCTTTGATGTTATTACTTGTTCATAACAGATACGTATGTAGGGAGCACACAACTATTCTATGCAGTCTACTGTACCAGAATATGAATTGGACGTATGAATGTCCCTACGACCTATTCATTCATAGATCTGGGTCATTTTCTGTTGCTTTGAATAATCTGTTATATTATGCACGGTTTCATCTAGCGTGAAAATGCTATTGCAGCTTGAATCATGTTATTCATTACTGTATATCAAATAAATTTACTATAATATACAAAACAGCGATAGATAAAATATATGTAGGATTATATAACAGATTACGTATGCATTTATTTCTGAATGAAATATTACTTATACCTTATGGAAACATTGTACAGCTTGCAATAAAAATTCGGATGTATGTAGTACATTTTATGGTAATAATGTATCACAACCGTACTAATTGAAAGGAACCAAAATGTAACATTCACGTTATATACCAGATATAGATAAATAATTTGTATTCCATTTACATACAAATTGAGTACAAAATTATCGTCTAGGTCGCTCTATCGGAAGCTTACTTGAAAATGTAATAGAAAGTTCTCACTTCGGTTTCCGTCTAGAGTCGGAAATTCAAATTCAGCTATTTTAAATTAATTTATTTCAGATCACATTGGCTAATATGTCATTACTGACCATGTTACATAAATACATAGAAATATAGCACAAAAAGATCTGTACAATGAGATACAACTGAATGGGAGTAGACTCAGTGGAATTTTTGACAACATAAAATGAAAAAATAAATAAAAAAATTGTGTGAACACTCACACAACTTTCGCTTGCCAATGCATAAAACAATTTAACTTAACATTAGTAAAAAAAAACATTAAAAATAAAAAACTAACCTCAAAAACATAAACTTATTTCAATCATGAGTGAATGGTGCAAAATAAAAATCGACCTTATTAATATGGCATAATAATACGAAAAATTGCTCAATGGCGCTTAACTAGAGTCTGTAGAGAAAATGCTTAATGTAAAAGTTGTTGATTTTTCATTTTCTATAAACTTTATTGTATACACTTTTGTAGTAAAATGCATACTAAGACCATAATCTTAAAAAGTCCATATTTTTACAGATTTTCATAAGAAAAAAACAGAAAATCGCTAATTACCGCAAAACTAAGCGTTATACAAAGAAATGTTAGAAATTAAAGTTATTGGTTTTTACATTTTCTGCAACTTTAATTTTATTCACTTTTTCCTTACAATGCATATTAAATGACCGCAATCTTAAAATAACTTTTTTTTAACGAGAGACAGCCTCCCCAAGAATTTCAGCACACATGGTGCTTACCCTATCTTGTTGTTGTTGTTGATGTTGTTGTTGTTGTTGTTGTTGTTTAGGTCAACAGTCGAAAGGCTGTTTTGAACCTCTAAAGGTTACTAAATAAAACGAGGAGGGAGGAGGTATATTATTGCCTACCTCATTGAGTATAAAAGTAACCTATGCTTATCACCATGCCAGGCCCTCCGAAGCGCATCTACTCTTCACCCTGCAAATGACACCTTCTCTTCATTCACCACAGGGTCTGGGTGTATAATGAAATTCATTACTTTCAGAGGAGATAACGCTGACTAGTGTCTCTTACTCCTCTATACCCTATCTTATAGAGCCTGAAAAATTTAATAAATGAGGCGATTTAAAAAAAATCGTAAGTCATACTTCTTCCGGTTGACCGATTTTAATTTGAATGCTTGTGTCGCGTTCTCTAGTAGTACCTAACTTAAATTTCAAGTGACAATTTTGTATGATGTTGCATTTTGGAGATATTTTGTTAACACACACATGCAAGCAAGCGCGCGCACACACACACAGGCCAATCAGTAAAACCATATTTTTTGGGTCTAGGGAGTCTGAAAACATGTATATCAGGTGAAACAATATTTTCCTTCTTTATATTCATATAACAATACAAAGTAAAAATATCAAGGAAACAAGAAAAACTAAAACAGGAGTTTTATAATTTTAAAACGGATAGGCCTATATAATAAAAGTTAAAAAAATTTATTCTGTTCTTAAGTATCTTGTTCGTTTCTGAATTAATTGGTAGTTTTTATATTCTTCGTGTGGAATATGTATTTTGACATTATGTGCATGTGTAGGATTGTAAAAAGCCTGTTGCAATATGTACGCACAGTGATTTGTGGTTGATCCTATGTCATAAGGTGATTGTTTGTTAGTGTAGTGTGGTTAACTACGTAATAGGACTTTACGCCTTTGGACCTCCATGTGCGGTTGGGGGCAATCTATAAGTTTTTCTCAAGTTGTCAAGTTTCATTGGAGGCTTAAGAGACCACATTTGGTTCTAGTGTTTTTAAAATCAGTTTTTAATAGAAATGAATTTTACTTTTGGTTTTTTTAGTATTCTGTTCAATATTCTACGAAGACTTCATTCAAAATTCTCCAGGTTTCCCTGCTAATTGCTTGCTGTGTCCACCCACTTAATGTCATCTCTCCATCGCATTAGTAGTCATCCGTGTGGCTCTTCGTCCTGTACATTGTTTCAAATTTTTAATAAAACTACTTCGCTACTATCCGCATATATCTTTCATTATGGTCAGCTCATTTTATTTTTTGTTGAGTTATTTTGTATGACGTTCTGTACCTTGATTATTATATCTTTTATAATCTTTCTGTGTCCTAATATTAGCCCTATCATACATTTTTGTGAACCATACGTTCGTACTTGGAGCTCTCATGAAACAAACATCTTGGTCTTCAAGTATTGTGGGATGTCCTTGTTTCTCAGGATACAATTCATCCCAAGCGCTTCCTAACTCAACCGTATTTGTCTATCAAATTTGTCGTTTAGTTACGCTTTTCAGGTTTAAGAAATTGTCTTACGTACATGTATTCAGTTTCCCATTCTAGCTTTTGGTTAACTACAATTGTTTCTTCTATTTTTGTTACTTGTCATTACTATCATTTTTGCTAGATTTATTTTTAGGCCTACTTTAAAATATAATTTTATCTAGAGTTAGTATAATTTTGCCGAGATTGGAAAATTTTCTATAATACTATTAGAAAATGTATAGTCCAACAATCTTAATATTTGAATTCATTTGCAATAGCAGCGGAAACTGACAAGTTTTGAATCTTGGTTTGGCAACTAACTAAAAATAACTAAAAATAATTAATATAATAGTATTTTGTTTAAAAAATAGAATCAACATTTTGATTATTAATGATAATGGAGTCAATGGCTGAGTTAGTGACAGGAGTCAAGGTTGTAACCAAAACAAATTTCCGGAATTTGCTACAAATTATTTCGTAAAAATCGAGTTTTTATATTTCAAGGTTATGATTACTTTTTTTATTTTGTGAAAATGTTTTAAAATATCTGGATTACCCATGAGTTGAACAAATAACCGTTTCAGGTTTTGATATCAAAAATTTTATTAAATGTTAACGAAGAATAATTTTTTTTAATTCAGAATGTATATTACGTGGTGTAAGCCTTTGTGAGGTGAATTTCGCCACAAAATCTTTTGTAAAAATTAATATTTGTATTATTTTTTTATAATGCCCATTAAACTGGAGGCTGTTTAGTTAGGTCTACTATTTAAAGATTTTGAATAATGGTGTTTGAAATAATGACATTTGATGATAGATTTCCCTTTCAAAAATACGAGACGAAAATAAAATATTTGAGATGTGAATTTTATTACAAAATTTCTAAAGAAATAACTTTACACTTGCGTGAGGCTAATAACATTAAATAAATTACACTAGCCAGAATAAGACAAACTAGTCTAAGCAAGGTAAATGACTGTTCCATTTTGTAAGTCTAGAACAACGTGCATTGTATAAAAGTTCCTTCTGAAGGAATACGTCTAATATTCTTCAATTTCATTTAACATTTTTCTTCGTTAACTGGAGTAACAACAATTTAAGGTTATGTCGTTAAGTGGAACCATTTGCAAAGTAACTCATTCTAATCTACCTTTTATTAGTTAGAGACGCTGAATTATAATAAAAGTATGATGTAAAACTGTACGTAGTAAGTTACGTAAAGAACATAATTCAAAAAGATTTTTCAAAATTTTAAAAATAAAATATTAGAAATCATGGCAGTTTAGCCAAAGAGTAAATCAGTGTATTTTTTTAAGATAGGAAACTACTAACGTAATTAATTTGATAATTAAATAATTTCTTATAACTAAAGCAAATGCTTTATGAATTATCATTGAATTTTGAAACTTTTGTACGTCTTTCTATATTTGATTAGCTGAAAGAAATTATTAAAGGAATTAAGATGACAATATTCACGCTGCAAATACTAACCTAAGAGGGTGCATTAAATGTTTGCTGATACCAAATATTTTTGGTTTAACGCTTCACTTTAACAACTACTTTTTCTAACGACTACTTTTAATTAGAGTTAAAACCTTAGAAGCTAATATCAAAATTAAAAACGTTGGTTTTACAATTACCATCACTTACAGACTGCCCATAAAAGACAGGTGGAGTGTCAAATAATGCGTGGTCAGATTAAACATCGTCAACGAATTAAATGACTGAATCATTTAACAACAGAAAAGGTAAAGGTATAAAAGACACAAATCAGAGTTATCTCTTCTAAAAGTAATGAATTTTATTATTCAGCCAGACCCTGCGGTGAATAAAGTGAAGGTGTCATTTGCAGAGTGGAAAATCTGGGATTTTTAAAGGGCTCAGCATGCTGATAAGCGTACTTTTCCATTGATTGAGGAAGACAACGTAAACCACCTAACTCCTTGTTTTACTTGGTAAAAAATCTACATGTTCAAACTAGCCTTTCGGCTGATGACCTAAATAATATATCACTTACAGAGCACACCGATTTCTGAAACTGTATTACTTCGGGAAAGTATTATGTGTATTGCTTTAAGTTTAGCCACTCTCTCTCTGTATCCGTTACAAGCAAGTGCTAGAAATATCGATAATTGCTCTGTTTAGACGTTAGCGAACAAATTCACCAAACTTCAGCACTCCAGACTTTTGGCCAGTTAAAGTGTTGAGTGAGTAAGTAAGCAAATCAGTGAAGTCAGTGAAGTATTTATAAATAATGATAACGAGGATAAGATTCTTGTACGAAGAAAATATATTTCAAAAAATAATTTAAAAAATTCATAACTTTTACACTTTTATACTAGGATTTTAGCCAGATATACTTATTAAAATTATACGAATTATAAAAGTCCACCATTACCCTACCGCAATTTAATACTAATAGCTATTTAAGTCTGCTAAAAAACAACATTGTATACCTTAATTCTAACCTATATTATAACTTAATTAATTCTTATGAGAAACCGTCTCATCTAATTCCCCCGACGCCATGGCATAGTGGTTTGTGGGCTAATCCACAAAGCGGAAGGCCCCAAGTTAGATTCATTGCAAGAATCTTTGTTGTAAGTTAAAACACTTAAGTTAAAACGTATCAATTTATGTGGCTTAAGTAAAACTAGAATCACTGTGGTTTCTGTGATCTACGATGATGTGTTAGCAATATCGTTCGTCAATGCAATAATAGAATTCTTATCTGTACAAAAAAAATGTTTACAGTAATCTATTACTTTGAGTTTTAATGAATTACCAGCAAGTAAATTTATACAAAAAACAAAAGATTTCTCTGAATATGAATGTTGATATACGTTTGTGCTGTATTAAAGACAAAATCAAAATAAAGTAAGGTTGTTAAACCTAAGCTTAAATACAAATGGAAATAATTAGCTTATTTTTCTATTGTAGGCCTACTATAATATCCAGAAGAGTTCACCTACACGGCGTTACAACTTTGTACCCGTTGCAAAAAATAATTACGTGTGTTTATAATTAGAACTTAGTGTTACCACGCATAATCAGAGATAAAGTAGTTTTAAAGAAAAAGTCGGGAATAAAAATATATAATCGGGATTTATTAGAAATTTGCTAAAGATGTGTAGGTAGTAAAGCCGCAGAAAGAAAGGATTAAACAGAGGACAGCCATAGATTGATTTTTAGAAAAAAGACAAAAATGAGAAAAAGTTATTAGGAAATTAATTTAATTAATTTCTTTCTCTAGAGAATTACATTATTAATTTTTCTAACTGGAAATAAACGGGATTGAAAAAATATTTAGATCATATTAGTTGTGCCAATTTATCCTACTACACGATTATAAATTAAGTTATGAACGTCTGGTGAATCTGTTACGTACGATTAGTTTAAAACTTGTATTTATATTTAATTTATTTCAACGTTAATATATTGCAAAGTTATAAGTGATATTTTAGAAATGGTTGATGAAATAGATTGTTTATTGTGAGAATTGTGCACCGTATGGGATGGAGTGTGTTAAACAAGAATAGTATATAACGATGATGGAAATGTTTTGAATGTGGATTCTTGGAAAAGAAGTATTTGATATGCCTATTAATAATCATTTCACCAATGATTTGAATTATTATGGTAAATGATGAATCTTCCATTGTCTCATATAATTATTTTGTAGTAAATCTATGCTCGTCTCGAAACGACAACCACTATTTAAAAGCTATAACCTTTTTTAGGTTAGTTCAGAAACATGAAGTTGTAACTCGATTATGAATGAGTAAGGGTTCTATTAGCAAGGCTTTACTTTATCTAACCTATATGAATATATGAAAAGAAAACTATTATTTTCATGTCGATTTTTTGAAATTGAGTTATTACCGGATAAATGTACACGTTTTCAGACACCCTGAACCCAAAAAACATGTTTTTAGTGATAAGTGTGTGTGTGTGTGTGTGTGTGTGTGTGTGTGTGTGTGTGTGCGCGTGTGTGTGTGCGTGTGTGTGTTTGTGAACAAAATATCTCAAGACCGGTACATCACACGATGTTGAAATTTAAAATTTAAGTTAGGTATTGCTAGAGGACTTGACATGAACATTTTCATCAAAATCGGTCAACCGGTTGTAGTAGTTCATTCGTGTAAATATTAACTTTTTCTCTATTTTCTCAAAAACGGCTACTACAAATTTTTTAATTACTAATTTTTGTATGTTCTACATGATAGGGTAGACACCATTAGTGCTGAAATTCTTGGGGAGGCTGTTCTCTCATAGAAAGAAATGTTTTTTTTTAATATTGCACGCTTAATATGCATTTTAGCGCGAAAGTGTATATAGACTAATAAAGTTGTAGACAATTTAAAAATCAACAACTTTTAATAATAAATATTTCTTTGTATAACTAATTATAATTCTTTGTATAATTAACTTAGCTTAGTTTAGTGTCGAAGAGTGATTTTTCTTATTATTAAGCCAAAGTGAGGATTTTCATTTACATCATTCACTCATGAATAAAATAAGGTTATGTTTCTTGATGTTAGGTTCTTTAGACCTAATGTTTTAAAACATTTCTAATGTTTTATTACTAATATTAGGGAAGAGAAAAATGTGTGAGTGTTTCACACCAGAGTTTTGTACAAACAGAAACTAGTACTTTACAAAAAGTGCTTCGTACTGTAATAGGTGTCTGTTGTAGATAACAGGCTATTATTATTTATTGTAAAATCACTGTATTGTTAGTTTATTATATGTTTTGTAATTAATTTAAGATAAGTTATCTAATTGTACCGGGTGATTTTTTAGTCCTGTTACCCTATTGTAAGTGTGTGGTAATTTATTTCTAATAAAGGGAAATTTTGTTTTGTTGCATGAAGTTGGTAGCCCTACTCAATCGGTATACACACGGCAGTGCGAATTGATTAACGTTGAGCTGTGTAACATTTTGTGTGGATTCCGGTCGTCTTATGAACAGAATGTCTTTTACCATAGAACAACGGGTTTTCATTATTGAACAATATTTTGCTACGAAATCGTACACGAGTGTAAAAGATGCATTTTAAATTAAATTTGTTCGTGTACCTCCGACAGAAAAAATGTCAATTTCTAGGCTAGCAAACCGATTTCGAGAGACAGGTAGTGTTTACGACAGAAAACGTAGCGGTCGACCAACTGTCTTGACAGATGACGTTATAGAGAATGTGAAAACAAGATTACTCAATTCTCCACGGAAAAGTTTACGAAAGCTTTCCTCGCAAGTTGGTTTATCATATTCGAGTGTTCAGAAAGCTGCTAAAAAATTGCATATGTATCCGTATCGCGTACGATTAGTCCAAGAGCTTCAACCTCCAGATTTAAACAAGCGATTGCAATATTGCCGTTGGTTTAGGTCATTCGTAAATGATAACGGAATCGAATCTTTGAACACAGTGTTCTTTAGTGATGAAGCTTGGATGCATCTAGACGGTTATGTGAACACTCAAAACACTCGAATTTGGGCGGCTAAAAATCCTCACGCCGTTCACGATAAATCTTTACATCCTGCAAAAATTGGTGTGTGGTGTACGATATCTCGTCAGCGTATAGTCGGACCCATTTTCTTCGAACAGACTGTAAATGGTGAAGTGTACAGGAATATTGTGCACCAATTTGTGGCTCTACTGGAACCTCAAGAACGGTATTGCTGGTTTCAGCAAGACGGCGCTACCTGTCACACGTCTCTAGAAACCATGGATTTTCTGCAAGAGTTCTTTGGTGGTCGAATAATAAGCAAGGGTTTATGGCCTCCAAGGTCGCCAGACCTCACATCCCCTGATTACTTTTTGTGGGGCTACATTAAGTCCGAGGTCTTCAAAAACAATCCTCACAATATTGATGAACTAAAAGCCAATATTACAGACTTAATCACAAATGTTTCCAGTGCAACTCTCAAAAAGGTTTCTGCTAATATGGTGAAAAGAGTCAAAGCGTGTATAACCTCAATGGGTGGACATTTTGAGCATATTCTTTAAAAATCTTTAGTAACTAAGAAATTTGAGTAATAAATTTTTAAATTTCCTTTGTATATAACAACTATACATTTTTATTACAACTAAATTTCCGTTTTATAAATTACATTAAAAATTGGGTAACAGGACTAAAAAATCACCCTGTATTTGTTCGAATAGGCTAAAGTAAATAATTAATTGTAATTTTTAATTGTGTAAAAAAAATAAACTGTAATTGGAAGTCTGTTTATAAGGCTAGTTATTACAATTGGATCCCGAACGATTCTGGGCTTTGCAAGTCAGGAAACTATTTTTTTTTTATCAGAGGTGGTGAGAGAAACTCATGTTCAATCCTTCACGATGGGAGAAAGAAGTGTTGGACTCAGTTGAGACGTCCTCGTCCAGCCACAAGGAAGCCGCAACCGCCTAACAACCCAAAACCCGCCACCTGGCCACTTGATCCGACATCAGCAAAAAACCCTCCACCTCCATCGGAACTGTAAATATAATACTACCAGGGAATTAGGAAATTATCTAACAGCGTAGAAGTGTATGAGAACTCATAAATACCTAAATCAACATATCTAATCTATTAATAACCTACATTAGTAAGTGAACTACGAAAAAGTTAATTTACGTATCGATTCGCAAAATGTATTCACAATATATGAAAATACCAAGTATTAAAAGAAACAAATCTATAAACAACCACATTCAAACTGGTGCAGCTTCAGGTTGATGAAATGTTCATGAGCAATTTTAAAACCTTATCTGAATTTGGAGTATACGTATAAGATACTGGTACTTCATCTTCCATTACATTAATGTTGTGCCCATTAGAAACAGTCACAAATCGAGAAGGGCAATCCTTTTGGTTTTTACATTCGTGATACGTACCTGTTATTCTTGAGGAATGTCTTATGCACAAAAAAATAAGTTATGCTGCCGCTGATTATTATTCCCGCGACAGTAGATTTATTTATAACTTTAAATAGTATGTTAACATTTATAATTAAGCGGAAAACAATTTGAAAATGTGATTATGCAATGACTACGGGGCAAATGATACGCTTATGTTATGTGAAAATTTTTTTATGCATGAAGTATTTTACCATGCAATTACTATATTTAAACGTAGTTAGTAATTTTAAAATATTTTCTCAAAAATTGTATTATTTTAGCACTTTTTTTACCGTTAACTATTATATTTGACTGCGGATAGCCGTTTGATAAACCAATTCAAGTAAAGTACGTTCTTTACCACGTATTAAATTATTATTTTGCACTTTCAAAGACCTATGACAGATTCGTTGACATAAATTGCATATATACGTTTCAAACATTGTCACACAATTACAGATTTACAGGAGATAATATTAACAAAATTATTGAGGTACATTTAAAACCGTTTGTTTATACTGAAATTGTGTACTTATATTAACTCAACATCATTTTATAATTTCCAATTCATTTTTGAATTTACTGTTTCATTAGCTATTTGCATTCGATCAGTTGATGAATAGTACAAATTTCTGTAGACAAGCCAACACTAGTTTTAACTAAATAATAGTTACAACATAGATGATGATTACCCTAAGCAATGTATCAGTTTAGTTTTTCAATTGTAATATTACATTAGGCAATCGTATTATAGCAAGTGATCATTTTCAGATACCAGTTATGTAATAGAGGACAGGATTTTGATATAATATCCTGAAGTACAGGACATGATGTTGCACGTCTGTCAATTTTGTCACAGTCCTTGAATGACGGTAACATCCGTTGAGTATCAAGTTTCATCTGACAGACATCCACTAACTATTCAACGTACCCCAGAGTAACGTCCAGAAGTGCTGACTTTATTATTTAAACCTTCATTTCGCCATTAAACAAACATTGTTTTAATTGAACCTTCTAATTTGACGAATTGTTCATGGAAATGAATTTCAAAAAAATGTCAACGGATAAAATAAAACAATAATTGTAAGTTACACAATATTTTATAGGAATATAAACTTCACTTCTACAGAACCTAGCATAGCGCCAATTAGTGGTCTTCTATATTTGTAAGTACTAAAGAGGTTGATTTTCATTTAGCGTCATTCACTCATGACAAAGTTAGTAGGTTACGTGTTTTATTTCACATTGTTTACTAAAGATTAACCATAGGTTGTTTGTTTTATTATTTACATTGGCATGTGAAAGTCATATGAAAGTTTCACACCAATTTTTTTTTAAATTGTTTTGTTTAATTACTATGAACTACGAGTTTTGAAATAAATAATTAATTAACAAATAATTTAACAAATTGAATTAATTGCCGTGGTCTTTGACCGTATGTGTTTTATATGTAGCCCTAATATGTGTTTTGTGTGATTCGTTTAGTGTGTTCCTGATGATGTCTCCGAGAGAGACGAAATATATCTTGAATATGATGTAATACTCTGAGGTGAGTATTATTATATAATATTGTTTTGTTTCCCTGATCATTGGATATTATATATTTAAATAATTAATATGTATAATCCTGGACGTTTCTGTTTATAATACTCAATTGTATGTCTAAGACACCAAAATAAATATTCTTTTACTTCCTTATGTCTTCGTGCAATTTAAAAACTAGAAAGATTTTAAGACAATTATTAAAACCGGTAAAATGTGAATAAATAATTTATTAATAATAAGAATATGTTTCTTTGACAAAGTTTCTTTGAACACCTTCTCACGAGACGCGCAGCCATTATCCACTGTCTCCATTTTTTGTTTTGCAAATACTATTCAGTTACTGCTTTAATCTTGAAAGTGATAATAAAGTTGAACATTTTTGAAATTAATTCTTATTTATGATGTTTTCGTTTTCAAAGTTCCGGAAAAATACAAATTATATTAGTAAAATGTAATATCTAGCACCTTTCCAATCAGTTAATGTATTAGAAAAATTATACAGCCTAATTATACACAAAATGACACCATAAATTTAATATGTTTTAAAAGTAATAACTATGGTATTGCAATAGAAATAAACACATACAACGATTAAAACGTAAAAACAAAACTTGTTCTTTCTGATTTCAATAAAGGTATAAAATTTTCAAGGAACATCGCATCTTGCGTAAATAGGTAAACAAATATAGTAGTGGATTAAAAGTAAAATTAATAAGATGTATTTTGTTTTCTTTTTCTACAAATAAATAGAATTACGAAGTAATGAGTTTTATTATTTAAATAAGTGATAATCAGTATCTATACACCTAGTTGAAAACAACGAAAAATTAAACAAAAAATGAAGTAGCCTATTGAAAAAAAGGCTTCTAGTTGTTAAAGGTTTGTAAGGTTCACCAATGCTGTAAAATGAAAATGGTACAGTATATTAATTACCTTAGAACTAAAGAATTGTATTCACTAAACAGTTTTCAGCTATTAAATTTTTCTACTTCAACGAGTACTAGAAACGTTTCTGTAATAATAGTTGGCTATTCTTAATAGAAAAACAATGCAACCATGAATTGACAAGAATAACAATATTTACATGGTGTATTTTGTATTTTACATTTATGTTTTTTATTTTATTTAGTTCAAAAAGGCCAATTGTCAGAATGAATTTTTATAAATAGGAATCTTTCAATACACGTTGACTAAAATAGTTGAACTAGCTGAGTTTCATAATTATACGGTTATTTATAGACAATTATTTTAAGTGCGTAAGTGTTCTTAATAACTTTTATGATTGGCTGAAAACTAAGGTTGCTATGTACAACGCTTTCTTCAAAAATTATGAAACACTGTGAATTTTCTTTTTAAAGAAATATTCGAACTATTTGTAAGACACTGAAAATTTTATTTACGTGAGGGTACATTTTTTATATATTTTTCTCCAGTTTCCCAAGACTTAGTTGCGGGGTCCCAATATTTTATTCAGCCTTTTATTTATTTTATGAATTGAAAACACAGATAGTAAGGTACACGTGTTATTTAAATTTTCTAAATGTATTGCAAACAGTGATTCCTCGCTATTTGCAGGAATTAAACTTTTCGAAAATTTACCGTGAATAAAACATTGCAAATGGAAAACCTAAACCTATTTATCAATTGTTTGGTCGTAGTCGTCAATAGGAAAAATTTAAGTATTATAATCGTGACATCACACGTAAATTTTTGTCTGACTGGAAATTGCTCTCTTTTACGCTTCTTTAAACGTTCGAACATTTTTAAAAACAAACCGTCGACTCATTTACTCTAAAAAATACTTAGCCACAAGGGTATTCTTTCGCCAGTTTTAAGCCAATCAGAAAGTAATATTTTGAAAAATTAAGGCACATGATTTTTTAGAATTTTTTTCAGTATAAATTCTGCATCAGTACATTTGTTGAGATGACTTGAAAAATGAAATCAACTTTTTGTATCTAACGTAAAAAAGAAAATAAATTACTCTTAACAATATCAACAGGCACATCAACTGAAGAAATAACACGATATAAAAACACAGAACTAACAATGCTCTATAAAATAGTCTTCTTACACACACTGCTTAATACGTAATGACAACTACAGCCATTAAAATGTTGTGTTATTATATGACCCTGATCTTGATGTTGATAAGTCCATCTGTATTAACCTGTCGTGGCATGTTCATATTTTGGGGAAGAGTTCCGTCTTCTTGTTAAAGTCCCTCATCTATTGGAGGTTGGAAATCATCATCGACATGCGAACCTTATTCACTGCTGCACGAAACAGTTCCGTATTACTGCAACCAAATCAGTCTCTCAGGTTTTTCAACCAGTTGTCCGACGTTTGCCCTTTATCATCCCCTGCATGGTTAATACTAATATGTGATATTTAGGACCTCTAATCACATGTCCAAGATATTGAAGTTTTCTCCTCTTCACTTCACAAGCAACTAACATTCTTAGCCCATTTTATCAAGCACATTTCTATTTGTTACTCTGTCTGTCCACGGAATGCGCTGCTTCCTGCGGTAACACCACATCTCAACGGCCTGTTTCTTTTCTAAATGGATCTTTTCGAGTGTTCACGTCTCCATCCCATACAACTGTTCCGTATATGTTTTGTAAAAAGTGTTAATTTCTCAATGTTAGCCTATTTAGTTCATTTATTTAATAACAAGAGGTTTTTTACGGATACGTTTATTTCGACATTAAGTTTACTAATTATGGCTAAGTGAGTATTGGCTTGAATAAAAACGCGAAAAAAAATGTTACCTATACTTAAAAAAATTTCGTAATATTTTCACAATCGGAAAAATCAACCGCTAATGCCATACAGTAAAATTTGTATATATTTCGTTTTCGAGCACTACAGTAAAAATGATTGGTTAGGCATATATTAATTATTATTGCTCAATAATATTATAAAGTAGAATTTTTATGTAACCTCTTATAAGAAACCTTTAAAAACTTTATTTTAAATATTATTTCAAAATAATGCTTAATATTCTGACCAGACGTTATTGTAACATAAGTACCCAATTTTATGGTTTTTCTTACGCTAAGTATTACTGATAAAACCGGTGATCCGTATACATTATGAAAAAAGCATTTTATTTAATACATTTTTTAGTAGACAAACTTTAATGAATTTTACATTCAAATAACCTGTAGTTATTAAAAACTTATTTTTACTTGCCTTATCCATGATTTAATTTATGGTGCTACTAATAATATTAACTACTCGTTATTGAATCATTAAAATTCGTCATTAAATTCAATCTAAATTGTAACCATAACACGGTGTTCTCTCGTGCTCAGATTTTAATAAAGATCAAATCGTAGTACCAACATTTTCTTTTGATTAAAATAGATAATGAATTTTATTACAAAAATAATACTTTAAATATGAATAACTATTCTCGCTTTCATCTTCTAATGTTACGCTTACGAAAAATTGCATTTATGTTAGTAATACAATTATGTTATATTTTTGTAATTATAGTCATAATTACAAAAAATATGACGATAATAATAATAAGAACAATCTTTACAAACACACTACAACCATAGTAGAGAACTGAGGAGACGCGAACCAGTGTTATTTTGTAAGTTTTTTTTGTTTTCTAATCTGTAAAATAACTTAAGTTTTTTTCTTTCATACAAAAACAAGAATTATAATTAGTAAAAAAGTTAGCACAGATTAAAAAAAATTTACTTTTGTATTCATAATAAAATTCTTCTTAGGGTTTCTCAGCTGAAACCCTAGCATTTCATAGGAAAGGATTATTAACAAAACTAAATAATATACACAGGAGATTCGTCCAGACAATCCTAGGTACAGTTTTCGACCCAGAAACCAAGATCCACAAGAAGAGAACGAACAAACACATAATGAATTTCCTAGGCGAAACTCTAACAACTAAGCTCATAAAACGTCGACTATAATATTACGGTCACATGATGAGATTCCAAAACAAAAATAACGAAACGTACAAAATTATCACATATCAAGAAGGTTTTAAAACCAAAGATAGATGGATCAAAGAAATCGAAACAAACCTAAACACCATAAACGCTTCACGTAACGATGTAACAGATGGAACTGCCTTTAGAAGGAAAATAAAAGATTTTGGGAATTTCCCGACTGCAGAAACACGGCAGAGGATATGGACGCAAAAACAAAGGGAGAAGGTTAGCGAGAAAATGAAGGCGTACCATATGAACAAACGACAACTTAAAAAATAATTTTACATAACCAGTGCGTTCTTTATATAGGACAATACAAAAAAAAATTCTTAGATCACATGAATTTTTTATAAATGTTAATTTTTTATTTACTCCACTAAAAGTAAAATAGTTATAAGATTAATCATGATCATATCCGGTGATTAAATCTAACACATTTAACTGTTAAGCCATGTAAAGTCGTTGTTGAGTAAGTTTCGTTCGTATGCTGGTTCTGGCATGGTTCGTATGTTCTGCTAAATCAAGTAGCTTAATTTCGTCTCTCACTGAGTTAAGCTACAAGTCTATGTGTGTATATGAACATATGAGTGTCTCACGAGTAACCCGACAGACTTCTAAGGTGGTTTCCTCTCATCAGAAAAATGAAAAACGTTTGTATGAACATGGGTCCGGAAACGATTCATTAGCGAGTTACGGCTAGCAAAAGATTTCACCCTGGGTTCAGAACATACGCCTAAATAAAATCATCCTAGAGGCCTAGGAACCCAATTTTATGAGTAGATTTGATGGTTTCTTATGTATTTCGACCCGAAAAATTGAATAAAAAAGTTTCAGAACCATATCATCAGTAGTGTTTGTAATAGCCAATGAAAAACGGACAAATCTGCGCATAAAAATACGTTTTTTTATGTTTGAAAACAATAACTGTGCTAAATGGCTAATAAATGTGTAAATGTTTTTAGCAAAACGTGTAGAGATTTTAATTGTGAAGAGAATGATGTAAAAGAGGCCAATATTAAAAAAACACAAAGTTTAAAAAATTTATGTTTAATTAAATCAACACATACGAAAAATAAGAAAGAAAATATATTTGTGGTTTATTTGCGAATACAATATTCAATCAATTAAACAAATACAAAAATTTACATTATAAAACATTGTAGGTTGAGAAAAAAGATTTTAAAAATTCAGCGTCAATTGAATTTATTTTAGTTTATTAAAAATCGAGTTGGCAACACTGCTGCAAAAACAATTGAGTCCTAGTTATTGTACAGCTGTTCGACAATAGCGTTGTCGCAGTAACTAGTCTGTCATCTTTGGTTTGTGCAGTGTATGTGTATTATTGTATTATTTGTACTTCATTCGTGTTTCTTAACGATAAGATGCCATTCGTATTTTTAAATGAAGAGTACACAGATATTGTTTTCGTCTATGGTTTTGCCAATGGAAATAGTCGGGAAGCTAAACGTGAATATGAAAGACGATTTCCGAATAGAAGAACTACTCATGAAACATTTGCATCGGTTTTCAATAACTCACGAACAAATGGATATTTTCCTACCGGTTCTTGTTCGCGTGAACGTCCTGTAATACAGCTTGTACGCGACAAGATAATATCATTGACATGATATAGTGCAGTCCTCAACTTAGCACTCGCCGATTTTCAATAGATTAAACATATCTCGTAGTACAGTCTGGAGAACACTGAAAGAAAACAACTTTTATCCATATCATTTACAAAAAGTTCAAAATCTTTATCCATTTTGTCGATGGGTGGTAGATAATCTAAATAATGTAAATTGTATTTTATTCACGGACGAATCGTTGTTTACAAGATACGGAATTTTAAATTTTAAGAATAGTCACCGGTGGTCAACTGAAAATCCAAAAGCATTTGTAGAGTCAAACTTTCAAATTCGATTTTCTACAAATGTATGGTGTGGTATAATTGGGAACCAGTTAATTGGCCAATTTATTTTTGAAAACCGCCTTACAGGTCTTGTGTATAAAGTTTTTAGAGAATCAAGTGCCAGTTCTACTTGAAGATGTACCACTTGAAAGAAGACACCAAATGATATTCCATCACGATGGCGCGCCGGCACATTATTCACAAAATTTTAGAGAGCACTTTCAGATAAGTTTTCCGGGCAGATGGATTGGTCGAGGAGGACCAATTAATTGGTCTCCTAGTTCCCCTAATTTAAATCCTTGGTACGTAAACAGCAAAATAATCCGTAAAAACCTCTTCTAACCATACGTCCAAGGCAAAGTAAAAAATTTGGCTAAAACGTATCAAACAAACTTGGAAAACCATTTTAACATCCTTGCCTTTACTCTTCTGGACACATGACACAATGAGCCATGTTTATATAAACATTCTTCAGCTTTTTTTCTTCAGCTGAAAGTAGTAAATATATCTCAGTTAACTAATAATCGTAACTTAAGTTCGTCTTTTTGTTTCAGTTAAATGTGTTTCACCGTCAGTTGACTGTTGGGATAAAGCCCTAGGTAAATTCAAATTTTTGCTTTAGACAACGCAACGTTATTTAGAATCACTAACGGGCACGTTTATCTACAAAGAGTGAATGTCACGCAGACTAAATTAGTTTAACTTACTTAAATCCTCAACTTGTCCAGTTTAATGAAAAGTATATAAATCTTCAGACAATAAAAATTTAAAATATTATTATGTAGACACTAAATAAGGAGCAATACATGTTAATAAGTTTCCTAACCTTATCATTGCCTTCTTTCATATCTTAACTATTACTCGTTAGCAGTGGACTAGTTAACATGAACAAAGAAGGAAGAATAACTTAAAAAAGAAAAAAATATATATTTGTTACATGTGTTAAATCAAGAAGAGAAACTTAGTATCTTTTAAATATGATCAAGATACAAATAGTAATGTGTATTACAAGTCATAGTATCTTTCATTTAACAAGATTTCAATTCCATTTATACAATAAATCGTTATGCTTCATTGATTTAACGAAATTATCAGGAAAATACTGAGTAAACAACAACTAAATTAGCTGTTACATAATCATCCGCAGTCCAGACCAAGTTTTGGCAAACATTGTAAAGTTCCGTATTATTAAACGCTTCGGGCAGTTTGTTGCTGCATAATATCGAACAGAATGATTATACTGCAAAGCAAAGGTGGTGCAAAGGAGAAGGGTTTCAAAATTATGTTACCAAATATTCTGATAGATACAAGGTTAATGCTGTAAATATAGTGTTCTTGGAATCAATTTTAGATTACTATTTACCTCCTGTAGACTATAACCGTAACATAAATATACACTTCTATCTTCTTATTTCACTATTGTCGTAAAAGGTTTAGATTTTTTTATTGGAAATACATTTTAAAAACTCATTAATTTAAATAATATTATGTCATTGGAATTAATATTTTTATTTAACATGTTATTTGGACCACTTTAGTTATTTATGATCAAGTAAGTTGATCTAGTTTTCAAAATAAAACAATTATTTACTACATTTATTTAGCTAACAACAAAATATACGATGTGTTCAACAAGTAACGTAAGCACATGTGATTTTTTTTTGTCTTGAATTTTTATTACTTTACTGTACATTGAGCTATATAATTTCCGTATATGATATTTAAATGGTGGTGGGGAGTTCTCTTTAAGGAGAAGAGGTACCCAGTGGTAAATTCTCCGTTTACAACTACGGGTATTATCCGTTATTTAGACCAAGAGGTCTCTACTCCATTTTCGCTTTAGAGGTCACACAGGCGAGAAGTTCCTTTTTGCTAGATGACGGGCTAGTTGGTTTGGATGGACATCTAGTCGTTCGTGAAATTTACTATACAAGGACGCGGTTAGCTCCTGTACAGTCGGAATTTTGAAATTGTCGTGGAAATTTTGAAATTGTAAAAATTTGAAAACAATAACATGAAAAATGATTTACTGTAAAACTTCGTTAAAAATATATGTATACATGTGTCTTAACGTATATCTTCTTCTTCTTTAAGTACCATGCCCGACTATCAGACGTTGGCAATCATACTGGCTACCATCACTTTATTCACTGCAACTCGGAATAGCTCAGTGGATGTTTTGTGGTACCACTCACGGAGGTTTTCGTAGCCAAGACGACCTTCTTCGTCCCGGTCCTCTCCCTCCGGCAATTTTACCCTGTATCACTAGATGCAGAAGGTTATATTTTCCTGGGTGTCTCATCACGTGGCCAAAATATTCGAGCTTACGTGTTTTTATTGTTCTGATTATTTCTGTGCTCTTTTTCATTCTCTGTAGGACCTCCTGATTTCTTACTCGGTCCACCCAACTTATTCGGAGAATTCTTCTGTAGACTCACATTTCAAAAGCCTCCAGCCTCCTCATTAAAGTAGTCGTCAGCGTCCAGCTCTCCGCACCATATAACAAAGCGGAGAATATGTAACAGCGTATATACCAACAATTAAATAAAATTAAATTTTTTAAACACATAATAGTCTATGAGTTATTTTCACTTTTCATTTATTTTACGATAACTTGAAAAAAGGGAATAAGAAATAATTAATTAAAATAAGTACGTCGGGTGTTTACGTTGCAGAGGCTCATTGTGTCATGTGTCCAGAAGAGTAAAGGCCAGGACGTTACAATGGTTTTCCAAATTTGTTTGATACTTTTTAGAAAACTTTTTTTACTATGTCTTGGACGTATGTTATGAAGAGATTTCTACGGATTATTTTACTGTTTACATACCAAGGAGCTTGGGTAATAGATCTTAACAGTTTGGAATACAAACGTTGTATCATTACCACGTTGGTGTTACTATTCACTCACCAAGCTGTGTCCCATACGACCATATCAATTTAATAATAATCTTGGATATAAATAATTAAGTGTGTAATGTCTGGATTGAATGTATTCTAAAAGCAAAAATATTTGTTTAAATTTTCGTTTAATTTGATTACGTTTCGTCTGATTATAAGTTCTCCATGTAAAAGTCGTCAATCAAAATGTAATGCTAAGTAAATCCTATTTATTTTATAGTTTATTTTTATAATTATATTTTATTTCAGTTCAAAATAATTTAATACAACATTGAAAGTAAAACAATTTTGAACGTGTTTGGTTAAGAATCGAACGTGCATTTTTTCAAAGTTATAAATTGTTTTTTATCAACAATAGACCATTTTTGTAGCCCATGTAAAAATATTTATGTTCAGTATTTCTCCGTTTTTCTAATTCAATTTTCTTTTTCTTACTTCGAAGTTTTCAGATTAATTTTTACGAACAATTGTAATGAGACAAATTTAGTGCACACCTGGT
Organism: Catonia carolina; assembly: GCA_035578175.1. Taxonomy (NCBI): domain Eukaryota; kingdom Metazoa; phylum Arthropoda; class Insecta; order Hemiptera; family Achilidae; genus Catonia; species Catonia carolina. The sequence goes on along the minus strand of JAQMRL010000022.1, from coordinate 5,133,366 downwards.
GTTGTTTACATTTGAATCTATTTAAATAAATCTGAATAATTCCAGCTGATTAAGATAAATATTTCAAAAAATTATTTAATTTACGTTAACAGAATATGGTTACTAGGCAACTAAGAAGAAGAAAATAGAAATTGTAAATTATTTTAGTGGGGGACTGGAGGCCAAACCAAGCGACTAGGTCCCTCATTCGTTCTTTAAAAAATAGTAATAAGTATATAATAAATGGTAAATATAAATAAATAATAATAAATATAACGTTCATGTTGTTAAAAGAGACACAAATTATTCAACCTTATAATAACAGTGATTATCTGGTAGCTTTTAAATGGCAGATGTATGAAAACAATAACAATAACCATTCGTTCAATTAGGTAATTATGAAAATATATTAATTGAATAAAATTTATAATGATTTAATGTGAATAATGTTTTATTGAATGAAATAAGGGACAAGGTAAACGAAAAATAATAAGATTAAGCTTGAAAGCTGATGCAACATAAATAAAGAATACAATATTAATGTAATTTCTTTCAAATTTGGCATTCTCTTGTGAGGGATAATTTAATTATACTACAAATTGGCATACCCTCGTGGGAATTAATTTAGTTCTCTTCAAATTTGGCTTATCCCTCGTGGGGATATCTAGAGGAGTAAAATAGTTTTCTTCACAATTTTTACGCCACAAAATAAAATATATTTACCAGAAATTCTACTTACACGCCTGTAACTAAATTTTTAAGAAGAGGATACGAAATTAAAGATATAACATACTTTTTACTTTGCCTTGCCAGTATGTATATATAGGAAGGAAAGTATTGTTTTCATGATGACTTTTAGAAATCGAGTTTTCACCGGATCTACACGTTTTTAGACCCACTAAACCCATAAAACAGGTTTTAAGCGATTGGTCTGTGTGTGTGTAAACAAAATATCTGAAGAACGGAACATCTTACAAACTTGAATCTTGAAACGTTAGTTAGATACCAATAGAGGACTGGACACGAACATTTTCATCAAAATCGGTCAACCGAAAGTAGTAGTATATTTGTGTCATTTTTAACTTTTTGCAATTTCCTCATAAACGGTTGCAACGATTTTTTTTTAAATCGCCTGATTTACTAAATTTTTTATGCTCTACATGATAGGGTAGGCGCCATGTCTGCTGATATTCTTGAAAAGGTTGTTTTCTCGTAAAAAGATTGTTTTTTTTTAAGATCGCGACTTGAATATGCACTTTAGCGCACAAATGTGAAACAAAAAAGTAGAAAATTACAAACCCCACGTCTTTTATTTATACATTTTTTTCGTATAAAGCATTTTTTTCGTATTATCGGTAATTAGCAATTTTCTGTTTTTTTCCTCGCGAAATAGTGTAAAAATCAATTTTTTAAAGATTTCAGCTTTTGTATACACTTTACGAAAAAAGCGTATAAACAAATTTATAGGAAATTAAAAGATCTACAACTTTCATTTATAACATTATTCTCACAGAGCCTAGTTTAGCGTGAAAGTGATTTTCCGTATTTTAAAGCAAAACTGAGGTTGATTTTGTGTCTTTCACTCATGATTAAAATAAGGTTATTTTATTGAGGTTAGTTTTTGTTTATTTCAAATATTTTGTTACTAATGTTCAGTTATATTGGTCATTAAATGCATTGGTAAGAGAAAGTTGTGTGAGTGTTTCACACCAGATTTTTGTATTTTAGATCTATTCAACACAGTTGTTCAGAAATTAAATCAGAACATTTACTACTGAAATATTACATAGTCTTTGGTTAACAAAACCTATTACAATAAAGTATTGCTATACAAATAAAATTTTGTAATAATGTGTTGAAACCTATTAGTTGTCTACACAAAATCCAACCCTACAGGTAGCATTTCAATAATCAAAACTTTTCAACCTAAATTCTTAAGCAAGATGACTTGTACCCCTTTCATAGTTTATACGTATTAACCCTTCACAACGATTTAAACATGGTTGTGTGAATAAAGTTGGTTAATCGATATAATATTCAAAATTTTATAGCCGATTAAAATCCCATCCGAATTTCCAAGTACAACACCACCTAACAAGAAGAAACATACCCTAAATAAAAATAACAAAGAGTAGATGGAGTCATAATCTATTTAATTAGGAGTAAAATATAGAAAGAATTATAAAAATCTGGTGTGAAACACTCACACAACTTTCTCTAGCCAATGCAAATGATTAACAATAAACCTAACATTAGTAATAAAACATTAGAAATAAACAAAAAACTAACCTCAAAAACATAACCTTATTTTAATCATGAATGAAAGACGCAAAATGAAAATCGAACTCAGTTTGGCTTAAAAATGCGGAAAATCACTCTTTCACGCTAAACTAGGCTCTGTAGTGAAAAATTCTTTAAATAAAATTTGTAGATCTTTTAATTTTCTATAAATTTGATCATATACACTTTTGTCATACAATGCATACTAAGGCTGAAATATTAAAACAAATCGATTTTTCACACGTTTTCGTGAGAAAAACACAGAAAATCGCTAATTACTGCTAAACTAAGCGTTATACAAAAAAAATGTTTGAAATAAAAGTTGTAGAATTTTCAATTCTCTACAACTTTTATTATAAAATTGTTTGCTCTAAATTGCATATTAAAGCCGCAATCTTAATAAAACTATGTTTTTACGTAAAACAGCCTCACCCAGAATTTCAGCAAACATGGCACCTACCCTATCTTGTAGAGAATAAAAAATTGAGTAAACCGGGCGATTTAAAAAAAAAATCGTAGGACCAGTTTTTGAGAAATTCGCAAAAAAGTGAAAAATTATACGAATAAACTACTACTTCCGGTTGACCGATTTTGATGAAAATGTTCGGGTCGGGTCCGGTAAGGGTATGTAACTTAAGTTTCAAGTTTCAAGTTCGTATGATGTTCCGTTCTTGAGATATTTTGTACACACACACACACACACACACACACACATACACACAGACCAATCGCTAAAAACATGTTTTTTGGGTTCAGGGGGTCTGAAAACGTGTAGATCCAGTGAAAACTCGGTTTCGAAAAATCGACATGAAAACAATAGCTACTTTCTTTCCTATATATTCATGTAGGCAAGTGAAAGTAAAAAATCAATTACTAATAAGCCTTAAATGAAAGTGAATGCCAAATGGATATTTTACTTTTTTTCAAAATGATTATGCTACTTTTTTCTGTTAATTATCCGACTTAGTAGTTATGTACAAATAAAAAAATGTCAAATAAAAGTGAATCAAAATATAATTTTTTGCATAGAACGTTGTTAGGAAAAAATTTACGTACGGATTCTTAGAATATCATAGTACTACGTACGCAACAAATATATTTATAACTACATCGGGTTTAACTCAGTGAGAGAGGAAATTTCACAATTTAGCAGAACTTACGAACAATGGCTGAACAAACATCCAAATTATTTCGCGATAAACCTACCGAACAACACCGACTTTAATTTTACAAGACGTAACAGATACTATGCGTTATACTTACGTACCGGTTTTGGTCATAATTAATTCTTTAACAGAAATTTATTTCGCTTTAAATTATTCAAAAATTTCTTTTATTTTAATAAAAGAACTTAAATAAAAATCATAATAGGCCTAGTAATTATTTATAAGTAATGTTTAACAAACATTTTTTATTAGGAATAGGATAGATAATAATATCGTATTCTGTGCGTTCTCTGTGTTAGTTATTTTATTACAAATTAGAACAGATTAGGCGTAGGGTGTATACTAATTTTGCTGATCAGTTCATGAAGAAATTACTATAGTTTACTTTTCAATATTTTTGTACATAGATCGATATTTTATATTTTGATAAACGTTTATTTTGCTTTGTAAGAAAATGCATCACTGGGTATACTGTTCTAACAAAAAAACTTACTGACAAATTTTACAGAGTTTAAAACCCTGACCAATAAATATCTATTTATTTCTCCGTTGAAACTCTTCATGAATACATGAAATTCTTCATGAATATCGTTTCGTGATTCGCTTAAAAAATTTTTTAATCTTTAATAAATTTATTTGCCAACTCTAAAATTATAAGTATAAAGTAGATGTAGGTAGGATTATCGGCTAGTGTGTTGTAGAATCGTAAGTAACTTCTGTTTATTTTATTTGTAATGAAGGGAACTTTGAAGTCATTGTAACTTTGTTTCTCACGTAGTAAGGTGCACCGGTAACAAGTCGGAGAAATTTAGATAGGAATGCAACAACTTTTGAATGTTGCAAGGTTTAGTAGAGCCGAAACTTGAATTGTATAAGCCTATTTACTTTTAAATAAATATCTGTAAAGGAAAATTTGGTACGTAGAGGTAGTTTTTCAGTTGATCGGGTCAGTTGTTTAAATTTATAGTTCAGATAAATAGGCTATATTCGTTTCGAATATATTTTTGTGTTTATGAATAATCGTTCAATAATGTATAAATTTATAGAACGTACTAAACTCATCAAAAGTCAGGACTTTGTTAAAATACCTATTTATTTAACAATGTATTCATCAGTTACTCAGTAAACACGTTATTAAAACTAAAATTAACTCAATTTGTTAACTGTTATGGTTGTGTTACTGTATAGACAAAATAATGTTAATTAACTTCTGATACTAAACTAGTACATCCTCCAAAGTTTACAGAACGATACACACAGAAATAACTGTTTCCAATAGTAGCAATTAGCATGTAGTAGGCTATTCGTGTTACAGGTTAATTGAAAGAGTATCGAATAGGTTTAGTTCATTTCAATTCATTTTAAATAAAGTTATATCTTTTTTGAATTCAATCAATTTGTAATTCATTATACAGGTTTTATATACAGTGAAAAGTATTTCAAAGGGCAATCAATTAGCAATATTAATTGAATAACTAAATAAATTAATAGCTACTTTAAAATAAAATATCAATAATGTGTAGATTAAGCTCTCTGAAATATTGACTGACACACTTCATTTATACGAACCTTATCGATATAATGCAACTTTACATCTTCTTCGTATCAAAAACTCGTTAGTTTCATCATACCACTAATCGGGTATATAGATATATACTAATAAAACACATAATAATAATAATGAAAATTTTGTACATAAAATTAATTAAATACTTCTATAATTTTTTATGTGTTAATAGGCCTACTTATTGAAAAAATTACATGCAGTTGAGCGGTCACAATACAGTATTTTCTTCCTTTCCTGTTTAATGATTTCATAACGCTTACTCTTGAATCCCAAAGATTCGTTACATTAAAATAACACAAGTATGAATAAGAATAAAATACGAAATAAATTTTATACAGGCCTACAATTTCCTTTTTTCAATTACTTACATAAATAAAAATGATAGGTTTGTTTTCAGTATGTCATTACAAATTTTTGTTTAATTTGTAAAGTTTTAAAGTTTTGTAAAAGTAACAATTTTAAACCTTCTTCAGTGAAATGCATTTATATGTCTTGTTTTAGATTACTATTATAATATTACTTGAATATAGTTAGTCGCTAACAATGCCAACACAAAATTCATTTCCTAGTTCCTACCGGGCACATGTCTGTTAATTTTATCCATTAGGCCAACTGGGTTAATTTAGACAACATCAATTATAATAGTTGCCAGCACAACAACTTTAACTATAAAACAGAATCTTAATGAACTATTGACTAAAACAAAACAAATAACAATAACAAAAAAGAAAAAAATACAACTATCCACTGATTTTAACCGAACACGAAGTCATTTTCTTTCGTAGTGGAGGAACTTAATTAGACAAAATGAACTAAAATGGCGTATAATAAATTCTCAGCGACAATAAAACCTATTCCACCGGGACATCAATGTGCACAACTAAATACAATGAATGGTTTAACTAATTATTGGATACATACAATATTACAATTTATGTCTGATACCCATCCAAAATTACTAAATTAAAGATCTAACTTATTCAACATTCTATCTATACCATTATTCCAGTCATTGTATAAAAATAATGTGTGGTAATTGTATAAAAATAACACTCACTAATCGGTACACAAAAAGCCCAACACAGGTACAACAACCAAACAGTAAACTCGTACAGTTGGTTTGTTGGTACCTAGAACTTGTGAAGGGGAATGGTTCGTAGTAGCAGAAACTTAGTGAGTGAGGGAAAGTTGGCTGTCTCTTTCGAATCGGCACCGCTACCTATTTCCAACCGGAATCCAATACTGCACGCTATAGAAAATTTGAAAAAAAAATTCTTACCACAAATCTATAACTCTTCGATTAAATTGAAATGAAATAACACTGAACCGAACCCACTCACAATTTTAAAAATTGCACAAAATAAAGTTACATGAACTGAGCTAACTATGTTTACTACTGTAATATGAGACACGTATACACACAAAACACCCATACACACGTAAACTCACACGAAATCAAACACATTCACACACAAACGTAAACACACAAACGTAAACACACAACCCTTAACTTACACCTCAAAATAAAAACATATATCAGATGATTTACCACCTACAGATGTGAGAATAAAAAGAAAAAGATAAAATAAAAAGAAAATTTAACTCAAAATAATAAAAAGGGATTGTTGACCATTCAATTTTAAACCTTTGAAGAAACAAGACGTGTTTACAACTTTTAAATAAAAGGATTCAAATATATGAAATAATTTTTATCAAGAAATACTTTAACAATTTCAAGAAGATTCAATTCAAGAAGATTTCAACAGATTTTAAAAATTTTAAAAAATTTTAAAGGTTTTAACAATTTTAAAAATTTTTAGATTTGTTTTTTTTCTAAGAATTTTAAAATAAACAAACATTGAATTTTGAAACATTAAAACATTTGGATTTTTATTTACGAACCTTGGGTACAAAAATGGTGCCGTGACCAGGATACTTTCAATAGAAAATTTCAATAGAAGATTTCAATAAATAAGTTCAACAATAAAATTGGGAAGGATATCAAAACAATAAAAAAGGACGAACCAGTGAAAAATCATCAAACAAAAATCATCAAACAACATCCAATAAAATAAGTCAAGACCGAAAAAAAGGGAGAGAAATCCAAAATAAAATATAAATCTTCTAAAATTTACAAAAAACAAATTATAAACAACTCACATCTGACAGGTATACCGACGTCGACTGGTAAGTCATCTATTACATACACATAAATAATCATCATCAACAAACAAAACAAATAGAAACATGAATAGACAGGTAGCACCGATTCTTGATTCCACTAAACTAGACGAAACAAACCTTAACTTCCAACTTAGAATACGGAAAAGCACAACAACAGGAAACGTAAGACAAAAAAGGCAAAGATTACAAAAACTCTTAGATAACGGGCGGACGCATTATCGAGGATGTACGATTTAAATAATGAAGATATCTCAAAAGATATATCTTATATTAATACTTTATTATCGCAGTTCTCCCTATCTTTTACAGACATAAGACAACATCAGGAACAGGATACCTTTATCCTTCAACAAAAACAACAAATGGATAATAAATTTTGTTTATCCAAAGGAGTCCTATGTCTAAAAGATAAAAACAATAATCCGACCAAAATCGTTCTCCCCAATTCCTTAAAAGATTTAGTATTTAAATATTTTCATCATTCGGAAATCGGTGGACATTTAGGTGTCGCTAAAACTATACACAAAATTACACGGTATTTTTATTGGCCGGCTGTATATCGAGAAATTCCTTTAAAAGTGAATGCTTGTACAACCTGCCAACGCAGCAAACCTGGAATGAATTATAAATGGGGAAATCTCAGTTCTAGAGTTCCGACAACACCATTTGATACATTATTTATTGATAAAGTGGGTAGTCTACCAAAAACCAACCAAGGGTACAAATATATTCTAGTGGTGGTAGACAGTTTTTCAAAATTTACATGGTTAGCTCCATTAAAAAACATTAATACATCCTCCATTATAGAAGAATTAAAACGTATTTTTCAAAATTACTCCATCCCGAGGTTAATCGTCACAGATAATGCCAAAAATTTTTAAAAACTTTTGTTTCAATCTAGGCATAAAACGAACCACTCTCTCCCCTTACCATCCACAACCTTCTCATGCCGAACGGTTAAACCGAAATCTTCGGTCTATTCTTATTGCATACCACGCAACTGCACAAACGACCTGGGATAAATCCCTCTTTTGGTTTCAATTAGCTTTTAATATGGCACAACATACAGCTCACGGTGTATGTCCGTTTGACATATTACATAACTTTCCAGCTCAAACGCCCTTGGATAGAGCGTGGAATATCCAAGACATCCTTCATCGGAATCCTGTACGTTCGAGCAACGTGATGAGTACAATTAGACGACAACTAATTAAGTCTCATCATGATATGGCACGTAGATACAATGCTACACGTCATCCAAATCCGTTTTCGGTGGGAGATAAAGTTTTGCTTAAAACTCACCCCGTAAGTTCGAAACGGAAAAATATTTGTGCAAAAATGGCATACCTATGGTCTGAACCATTTTATATCATCGGCTTCTCCACTCCAGTTACAGCCTTACTCCGTAAAACCGTTGGGGGAGAAATAACCAAAGAACACATATCTAATCTTAAAAAAGTTACATAATTTACTAAGATTAGTAATATTATTAGGTGAAGTGCGTCACGACCCTCGAGCTTGGGATAATTGTACTAAAAGTGTATCTGATGTTTACTTGATGTGTGGATGTGTTGTAAAAGGGGCCCCGAATGACCGAACTTTACCGTCTCAGGCCGACAACTGCTACGTACTTGCCTTCCTTTTTCACATTTAAGCACCCACCCCTTATCCTTTTTTACTTATGCATTTCCCCCGGGGGAGGGGAAGATTGTAATATGAGACACGTATACACACAAAACACCCATACACACGTAAACTCACACGAAATCAAACACATTCACACACAAACGTAAACACACAAACGTAAACACACAACCCTTAACTTACACCTCAAAATAAAAACATATATCAGATGATTTACCACCTACAGATGTGAGAATAAAAAGAAAAAGATAAAATAAAAAGAAAATTTAACTCAAAATAATAAAAAGGGATTGTTGACCATTCAATTTTAAACCTTTGAAGAAACAAGACGTGTTTACAACTTTTAAATAAAAGGATTCAAATATATGAAATAATTTTTATCAAGAAATACTTTAACAATTTCAAGAAGATTCAATTCAAGAAGATTTCAACAGATTTTAAAAATTTTAAAAAATTTTAAAGGTTTTAACAATTTTAAAAATTTTTAGATTTGTTTTTTTTTCTAAGAATTTTAAAATAAACAAACATTGAATTTTGAAACATTAAAACATTTGGATTTTTATTTACGAACCTTGGGTACACTACTAACTAACCAGAAAAAAATGTATAGATAAACAAAATTGTATCTACTTCACTTAGTGTATGATTGTATTCAATGTTAATGAGCGATAAACTGTTGGTATGGTTTGTTCATTATTTTAATGTCAACAAGTATTACACCCCGAACAACGAAAAACAAAACCGTACTCGTATCTTTGTTATTATTCATCGTTAACTTATTCTGTCATCTACCAACCAAAGTTCAGAAACGGAGAAAGTGGAGAAGGGATCTCCTGTTTTAGAATTGGTTAATATGCCATTAATAAATAAATAAATTAATCGATGAATTAGTGAAAAGTGACTAAATAACATGTCGGAGACCTGTCAGTGGATGGTGTTCTCCATGCACGTCACTCATGTAACTTCATTCATTCCTTCACCCATTATCGTATTCACTGGTTGTTTATTTTATAACAGTTGTAAATTCCATTGTTGTTTGTGTCAACAGTCGAATGGTTTGAACTTCTAGAGGTTTTACTAAGTAAAACTCAGGAGTGAGGTGGTTAACTTCCCTTCCTCACTTAGTTGAAAGAGTATGCTTATCAGCATACTAGGCCCTCGGAAAGGCACCTACTTTCTACCCTGCAAATGACACCTTCACTTCATTCACCACAGGGTCTAGCTGTATAGTGAACGCCATTTCTCCCAGAGGAGATAACTCTGACTAGTGTCTTTTACACCTCTACCTCTTCTGTTCTTAGATAGTTCATTCGTATAATTGGCTGAATATGTGATAAGAAACATAACTATGTTTTGTAGCCCTAAATTCAACAGATCGAGTGCAATTAATTTAACACTCCACCTGTTATGGGCAAGTTCAAAGTTAATAAAAAAAAATATTTTTTTGATTAAAGCAATTCTGTAAAAGCACATAATGTTTGTAGTTTGTTATTTACCGCAGCTGTTACTTTGACAGCGTCAGTGGCAGAAATCTCACACCCTTTACAAACCAACCAGTTTGAAGATTTCTATGTGGCGGGGCAAGCGTTAGGTGTAAACGTCTGATTAGGTTATACATAGTGAATCGAACGAAAATAAATTTCAGGGCCGCACTTGGATTTGAATACAAACATACTACTGCACCACACTAAATAAAACGTAATCACAAAGGAATTTCAATTACTTCAAAACGACTAATCGTAACTGCACTTAAAAACATTCTTACTTGTGCAATGCCAAGAAAAAATTATCGCACGTGAACCTATAGCCTACATGGGATTGCACTTTGAGATGTAATACCAGTTGCAAATTTTGAGAAATGTAGGCTTTCGGCCTACTGCACCTGATATCTATCTCATGTATTAAAACTTTACTTATAAACTACGTTTGTTAAAAATAAGTATTATATTTTATTTTATTTAACTAGATTAATTTATCTAAGTGAAATGGCTTTAAATAATTAATTATTCTAGTATTACTCGCCCGCCGGCCGGCTTTGGTACGACACTCATATCGCTTTCCACGGGGATGGTCCCGTAGTTCTCAATCTAATATTAATCGGTTCAATATCAGTACACTTTTAAAATTTCTATAGGTTGTATAGTGATTAAAATATATTAATTTTACTTATTTTTATTTAGTCGAAAACAAATACAGTACTAAGTTTATCTAAAATATTTTGTAATTCAGGTATAAAGTCTAGCTTGGGTGTGGGAATGAATCGAACAAACTAACATGTTTTATATAGAATTAGATACTGACTGAGAATACACGAAACACAATTTAATACAGGCAATATTACAACAAAGATACACAACTAAACTTATTATCATTGTATTAAAAAAAACGTAGTTAATTTTACTCCAGATACACTGCAGTATAGTTATAACAATAACAACCTAATATGAACAAATTAGGCCAAACCGTAAAACAGGTCTTTTTTTTTCTTTAAAACGGAAAGAATAAAGACTAATAAAATAGTGCTATCATACTACCATACTAATTTACTAACACACTAAGCCCACCATAGTCAATAATAAAATAATAGTTTTTAATGGTCTCACATTCCTGCAACCGCCCATCTACTCCCTGTCTACGACTGGTGCCTAGGTATGTAGAGGTAGTTGGTAGACCGGGGCAGGTTTACACAGATTTTAGATTTTGATTTTTCTAATTTTTTGTATTGCATTTATTTACATGCTTTTCATACTCAATCATTACTTAATATTTAAGCTTCACTTTGACATATATGAAGAACCTGTTACTATGATATTTTTTATGTATTTAAATGTTTTTTGAAGGTAAGTCACCTGTGTAAACTTGCCCCACTGATGGGGCATGTTTACACAGTGCCTGGGGTAAGTTTGCAAAGTTTTTAAAATAAGAAATTTGAGGGTTAATAAACTGTATTACTCAGTTTTAATGCTATAAAATATTTTGTTAAGTTCTGTGTATACATTACATAAATATACATTTACATTAATATACATGTAGGTAAAAAAAAAGTTAATACATATGTTTCTTTAAATTATTTATTCATTTTTACTAAACACAATTTTGCATTAATGTAAAATAAAAATTGATCTCCTGATCAATTTGTATAATTTTTAAAATCGCTTTTACAGTTAATTGATACATACGAAATAAAAGAAATCTTTTTCAAGACGCCTACAATGACTATGTGCCCATCTATTACACTCAGTGCATTGTATCCATTGTGCACCAGGTTTCGACTGTTGGAATTGTTTCAAGCAGTAAATACACGCACAGTTTTCATCGTCATTTTCACTACTATCAGATTTGCACTGACCGTCTTTATTTCAATTTTTTTCTTTTTTCGGTGCTTTCTTTGCATTGTAATCTTTTATTTTTTAATTTCTTCAAACGAGGAAAATTTATCGTATATATCTTTCTTTTTTTTGCACTATTCTGTTCTACTCTCAACGCATTTTTAACTAGCGTATCAGTTAGAATAGCAGTTTGCCGCTTCTTCAGGCCTTTATTAGTTATTTTTCTTGGACCTACTTTTTCAAAAGGCCACACATCTTCAGATGTTAAAAAAAACCTAGTACCGGAAGTGCCAGCGACGGACACACCAGAGGGAGACACATATGATACACGTGTAGAGGTGAATTGGACAGCTTGCCCAGAAGGCGATGGAAATATTGCAGATGTGGATGGTGCTGGTTCGGAAGGAAGCATTGTAAGTGAATGGTCAGGAATGGCAACACAAAGCTCAGAGGTTGAGTTTGAAGTCAGAGGAGCCGGCCTATCGGTTACATTGGATAGCATGAAGTCTTCGTCTTGAAATATGTCAGTGTTAAGAGAGAATATCCCTGAAACTCTATAGCGTGCCTTGATATTTACAGGAGTGCATGCTAAGCGTAGTTCTGTTGACAAAATACCTGAAATATCGTAAATCGTCATTGGAGGCTCATTCATTGTCCTCCATGAATCACATGCAGTGTTGACAAACTTCTTCAAAGGGCCGTATACACTCCTGTCGAGCGGCTGCAGTGGGGAGGAAAGTATGGAAGTGTGACGCCATTACTTTTTCAGAAGTCTAGGACTTGAACTGAGAGGTGCGAATCATGGTTATCGAGCAATAGGCAAGGTCTCTCGGGAGAACATCGAATATGATGAACAAAGTGTTTGACGTATTTTAGAAAGTTTTTCTCAACCATCCATTCCGAGGGATTGGCATTTCCTTCACAACGAACAGGGCCGTCACGAATAAAAAGTGACTGAACGTCACATCGAAAAAGTTACTTTCGGAAACACAATGAATGGCGGTACGCTGTTACCAGCTACATTTTCAGCTATTGCCAATGTAACTAGAGTCCCTCGTTTTGGCGTAGCCAAATCGAGACCGACTACTCGCTTTGAGTTGAGCTTTTTGTTCAAGTTTTGACACTTCATGTGGTCCCAGTTTTCTTTCTTCTTCTGGTTCAGGTACTACTACCGCATCCGGGTCAGGCTGCACCATTTCTGCAGTTCCCTCAGCTGTCTTCAATTTTTTATCGGGTCCTGGTTCAAAATCCATGTTTCCTGAAGAAATGTATGAATAAATGAATGACTGGAGTAATACATCATTCAATCATATGGGCATACATTTCATTTATATGAAACAAAGAAATTATAACTAATGACGTACCTGAAGGTCCTGGCTTCTCGCTGAAGTTTTCCGTTGTTTCTTTTTCCGGCAAACGTCTCCTCAAGTCTTAATGTTTGGGCAACTACTGTCGCAGCCTCGTTGTGAACATTATTCGGTTGCCGATCCTTTTTGCATTAATTAGCAGTGTTTTGAAATTGAATTGCAGCGACCTTTTTTAAAGATAGCCCTTATCTTACCTCTTCTACTGCCATCTTCATCTTATTTGGATCCATAGTGGATCTATTCGTCTTCCTTTTGTAAGATCGAACCATTGTTTACGTGAAGAAAAAATATACTATATATAGCAATTAGAAACCGTTAACAAATGGTATAAAAACGTACGGGCACGTTTACACAACTTAAAGAATGTGTAAACTTGCCCCATGTGCCTTGTGTAAACTTGCCCCTTCCGCATGTTTTCGAAAAAACGTAACCTGTACGCTTTATTTGTGAGTTATATATTAAACTGAATATCTTAAAATAATCTTAAAAGAACAGTCTACCAGGATGAACTATAATAACATTAAAAAATTAAATGGTATAGTTACTAGTAAAGCTAATATGATGGTGTAAAAATTTAGTCACCAGGACAAAAATCACTAAAATTGATCTCTCTTCGTTCCTACTCGTTATAATGACTTCATACTGGCGTCGATGCTTATTACGGTCTTAGAGACTCGTCTGACGTGACGAGTGTAGCGTTCAAACGAATAGTTTTTGAAATATGAGCACTGTGTAAACTTGCCCCTGTACCAAACCTGCCCCGGTCTACCTACAACAGAACAGCACACATTCGTATGCCCTACATAATAATATTACTGCAACTAAAGAGAATCTTTCTCAGTGACTTCTATTAATTTCTTTAGTTAGCTTCATCAAGTCACAACTCTTGATCATATAATAACAAAAATATATTCGTAATGTAGGCTATTACATGCAAAATTTACTCACACACTGAATAACTCGAGCTCGCTCGCGACGAGACTTAATTTCTGCACCTTCTCAATTTTTCTTCAAGCCGTTGGAGACTGCTTGAAGCAAATTTTGCCTCCGGTGGGTGGCTGATACATAACAATCCACGTCTACTTATTACTAAACTTGGTCTCAGGCAAACATGACTCGTCTTAAGGTGAAATGTGTGTGGCCTTAGTAGGAGGTAGCTTGCTTTTACCAACGACAGAAAGTAGCCTATGATTTTTACTGAGGCATACAATATCTTTAAGATAATTTAAAAAATAGTCTGGACATCGACGTTTGCTTGTATATGGTATACAGAACACATTTATATAACGTCTGTAATTGTTCCTCAACACTCAATTTCTGCATCGCACAGTGGATTAATAATAATAATAATAATAATTCATCAGTGGGTAACTTTCACTAAATTCAATATCTCGTATTACCAGAAAATGATCGTGGACCTTCGTAATAATACCACGGCCATAATCCATGATCTAAACAATAGAAGCAGTGATGTGGAAGTGCATTTATAATTAGCTGGAGTGTCTAGAACTGATAAGATGCTTGGACTGGCTTCTCTCTAAAGTTATCTACAAAATGATTAATCTTTTTTATGTATTTGAAACGTTATAGCCGTATCTTGAATAGCCTCTAGTACCTTAATCAGGTATGTTATTGAAGATATGTTATCTGATACGGTTCAATCAATGGTCCAGTGTAATTTTTACAGAAGGTACAAAAGTAGTTTTGTAATAAATATAGTAAATACTTTACATAGTCTATAATTGTATGTTTAATAATAATTAGTATAAATCTTATGTTATGTTCTTATTAATTACTTCCATTCTATACTAAAATTCTAATAATGTAAAATATATAACAGTATCTCTTTAGTGACAGGTAGAATTAGTTATTTTGAAGTAGTACGTTAAAGTCAATCCAATGAAGCAAGTTCACATCACTTTCACGCACATCGTTAAGGCCTGTCAACGAGTTTATTTTGACAACGTTCTATTACTGCGAAATTTCAAACTTGGAAATCTTAAAATAGTTATAGAGAAGTTAAACCATAAGCGATTTGAAAATATGTTATAATATAACCAACAAATACTGTAAATAATTTTACAAGAAACAAGAAATAAATCTAGTGAAAAGTTTTTTTATTCACAAAATAAGTCCGTTATAACCTCACTTTTTTAGCTGTAACACACACACACCCAATATTTCACTTTTAACTCATTTTAAAAGTGCTTAGTTACTTTTTAAAATAAAAGTAATTTAGCCTTCTCCATTAGTATGGTGGTTAGCGTTCTAAGCCAAAAAACGGGAAGGTCCGGATTTGATTTACGTCTAGAGTTTGGAACTTATAAGAAGTCAAACCCTACCGTACCATGATCGACAGCAGTGATGTAATAATCAAGCTGTTGATGTGACTACTATTTTACTTAACACATGATATTAAAATCACAATAACTAACATCACAATAAAAAATCCCGATTATAAAATGTAAAATTACGAGTTAAATTTGAATAACTTTCCGTATTTTTAAAAAAATTACAAACAATTGATTCAATTTATTATGAACGTAAAATAGTATTTTTTAGATTACCAACAAATACATCATATTTTAAATAGCTAATATGCTAAAAATAGACTAATAGACTAAATAGCTAAGTATACTGTAAGGTCATAAAATACGGAGTATTTCAATTTTGCATTTTAAATATATGGTTTTTCATTCAACTGAACACAAGCAAACCTTTTGTGAAAAACTAAAATTACCCATTACATACGAAATGTGAATATTGTAAAATCAATTTTTAAATGTTCCTGATAGTGAGCGTATTTGAAATTAATACAATAGTAATAAATGTTGTTGGAAGTAACGTTGTACAATCCTAATATTGCTGTGAAATTATTATTTTTAATTTAGGTTAAATACTTTATTATTATATTATTATTATTATTCAAAAAATATATAAATGAAATGCCCATAACCGGTAGGTGGATTGTTCAATTATTTGCAATCGATATGTTTGTTCCAGGGCTACAAAAAAGAGCTCTGTTCTCACCACATGGTTAGCCAATTATATGACTGAAGCATTTAAGAACAGATGAGGTAAAGGTGTAAAAGATATTAATCAGAGTTATCTCCTCTGAGAGTAATGAATTTCATTGGACAGTCAGACCCTGCGGTGAATGAAGTGATGGTGTAATTTGCAGGGTGGATGGAAAGTAGCTTCTTTTTAGAGGGCCTGGCATGCTGATAGCGCATACTTTGCCATTCAGTGAAGAAGGCAATCGTAAACCACCTGAATCCTCGTTTTACTTAGTAAAGCCTCCAGAGGTTCAAACCAGCTATTCGGCTGATAACCTAAACAACAACATATAAATAAAGATAAGAAAAAGTTGAAATTTATTATTAGCCAAAAATCTTTTAAGTTAAATATTATAAAGGCTTAATATAGTATACATTATATTTATAATATAATATTGTAACAAGATCGAAGGAAAGACGAGATTGTTCACGAAGGTTCCAGAATTCCATTCATAAAAATAATTAAGGAATAATAAAAATAACAATACACAATAAGATCAGTTTTGTAAATGACAGTTGTAACCATAAAAGTGCGTCTATTCATAAGGGTTGTAATAACTATCATAAAGTTTAGGTATTGTGTACAGCTATTATGAGGGAGGCAGGTTGTTTATGTTTTCTATTTACAAAAGGCCTTTTATTGACCTATTTACAACGGATTTTTCTAGCATTCATTAATTAAGAGTTATTTTTGTACTTTATGATTTCTCTACTTTGTTCTGGAACGATCTTTGTGAATGATTAAAAAAGGAGACCCCCGAGCGCGGTCCAATCAGTAATCGCTTGATCTTTGACGAATGTCTATCGGACGTAGGTAGGCGCGTACCGAGCATTGTGTCAGTCGACGATTGTAACACTGTCTTTGTGTGTCTATTGTGTAAAGTCTTTTTGTGAGTGTATTGTAAAGTTAATGTGTAGTTTTGTAAAATCAGTTTGTGTTTTGTATGTTTGTGTAATCTATAAAAGTGAGTGTAAGTTATTTATTGTTAATTATCTATTTTAAGTGAATTATTAAATCATTTATTGTATTACTTAATTATAATTAGTTAAATCATTTATTTTTTAATCTTTTGAAATTTTAAAATTAAAAAAAATCTTCCCCATCAGTATTACTCAATTATTGCATCTTATTTGGAGGACCGATACTTTACAGTGAAATATAAGGACGAACAATCATCTCTAAAATTAATTGAAGCTGGTGTTCCTCAAGGAAGCGTGCTGTCTCCTGTTTTGTACACCATTTACACTTCTGATCTTCCACAAAATGACAACACTACAGTGGCAACATTTGCCGACGACAAAGCCATTCAGGCAATACACGAAGATGCACAAATTGCATCTCATAACTTGCAGCAACACTTAGACAGCGTACAAAATTGGCAAAAAAAGTGGCGTATAAAAACAAATGAACAAAAGAGTCTGCACGTCACATTTACACTAAAACGGGAAACATGTTCACCAGTGTTTTTTAACAACGTACAAATTACACAATCCAATACGGCAAAATATCTTGGCCTCCACCTGGACAGGCGTCTAACATGGAGGACTCACATATGGAACAAACGAAAACAGTTAAATCTTAAATACCAACAGCTGTATTGGATGTTTAATGGAAAATCCAAATTATCGGCACAAAACAAATTGTTACTTTATAAAACTGTACTTAAACCTGTATGGACATATGGGATACAACTCTGGGGCACAGCAAGTCACAGTAACATTGAAATAATTCAACAGTTTCAGTCAAAAATACTTCGAAACATCATGGACTCACCTTGGTACATATCCAACACTTTATTGCACAGAGACACGAACACTCCCACGGTACACGAAGCTAAACAGAAATTTTGCACCAGTTACCAAACAAGACTTAAAAATCATCAGAATCCAGAAGCCATCAATCTCCTAGACAACAGTGGAACACACAGAAGACTATGCAGACTACACCCTACAGATTTATTTTAATATGTGATTGTGTAATTTATTTTACATTTCTTGGCAAGATCAATTCAACAAAATGGGAAATTTTATAGAGTAATACCAAGGGGTATTACTTACTCAAGATTTATACTTACAACACATCTACTCATTGTTCTATGACAGCAGATCGTAGATTTACAGTTATTCAAAAAAAAAAAATTATTTAATAACCTAGATCCCGAAACGGACCTTAGCAATAAGTGTCACAGTATGTATATATATAAATACAATACAATTATAATTATATTACAATATATATATTAACCTGAAGGTAAATAAAACATTTTCTTAATTATTATTGTATTACCAGAAAACAATCTAAATATTATAGTATTTTTACATTTCTTGATAAAAATTAATTGTTAAAGATCCAAATATTTCCTTACTCATACAGCAAAGCTTTGTTGAAAAAGATTTAATCTTCTGACTTCATTACATTAAGTACTGATAAATCAGGTGTTATCTTAAAAAAAATACACATAAAACTTTTTCGATACATTAAAGGAAAATATAAATATGCAAAATTTATACCTAATTCTTAATTATACATAACCTTAATATTTACGAATTGAGAAACTTGGCAACCAGTAATTATCTAAAAACTTGATTCACCAAAACTATTATTTAATTGTTTTCTTTTATGTATTTTTCTTTCAGGCATAAAGCTTGATGAGGCAGGACCCCAGAAGTGGTTCGGTTCAGTTAACCTGAAAGAGTACTAATACCACTAAAGAGTTCCTCTGCTCAACTTAGCGATTGGATCTGCCGAAATGAGCTTTCTCTAGAACTGTATTACTCGGTGAATTGAGCTGTTCACTGAATAAGACTAGAGAATGAGTTGCACTGGATGTAAAAAGTCTAATTAACTAAAGTATGCACCAGTGTTTTCAATTTAGGTTAAGTAGTTTGCACTTATTGTTAACTAAATTAGTAAAATAGAAAACTATTTCAAACAAACTTATCTCTTTCTCCTCACTATGCATCAAAGAGAGAAACCGCATCACTTCTGATGAATACGGGAGTTTCTATCAGTGTTGAAAACTTCAGTTTGTAAATAATTATGGAACAAACAAAAATGAAGTATACAAAATAAAAAATATTAATTTTTATTTTATTTTTTTATAATAGACTACTATTTTCAAAAACTGAATAAAACTTTTATTCTAAATTTGTACGACCTACAATATTTTTAAACTACTTATCCACTTCGAGATGGAAAAAGAACGTGAAAGTAAATGATTTTATCTTCAGTTATAAAAATAATTCTCCCTTAGCTCACTATTATCTGAGAGTACGCCATAATGTTCCATGATCCTCTGATAAAAAGGAAGTGCTTTTGGTTTAAACATAAAAACTAATATATCATTGGCATTATTTATCCAAGTGTTTATTATTTTCGAAAAATTCAGATTCAGGTTATAGATTTTTCATTTACTACGGTCGTAGTAAAAGAATAAAAGAGATATACTTTTAATTTCCGCTAAAATTGAATTTAAAAAATTTAATAATAAAATTACAAATAGTTAACTGTTTTTGAAAGTTGAGCTGCAGAACATTAATAAAACCTAGCGTGAAATACTCATAAGACTTTCTCTTCTCAATGTAAATAATGAATAATGCAAAAGTATTTTTAATTATGATAATTCACCATTAAAATTCAACTAAGCTTTGTACAAAAGAATGTTTGAAATATAATTTTTAGTTTTTATTCATTTAAAATTTATATTATAAAATAGGCCTGCAGATTTTTCCCTAAAATGCATATAATGGCCGCAATATTTCTTTCTAACAGTTAAGAATTATTCACAAATAGTTAAAAAAAAACTTTCAGTAAATGAGTTAAAAATGTCAGAATATATTTTGAAGAAGACAGGACTCTGCAGCGTTGCTTTCGTGTAATCTTCTGGTTATAAGTGATAAAGGGTTTCTTCTTGGGTCCTGACGACATAAAACTTTTCGTTGATACAGAGAAAACGTAGTTTTCGTTTTATGGTTTATGACCGAGGTGAATGAAGGTGTGAAAAGTAGAGAATGAAGACGTGATACGTAAAAAAATGAAGGTGTGTTTAACTGATTCAATATTAATTACTCCACATAGGTCATCGTGGAGTACTTCATTAGGGACATACCATTGTGCACAGTATATCAGTCGAAGAAACTTTGATTGAAATCTATATAATATTTCTACATAAGACGTACTTGCTGTACCCCAGAGTTCATTTCCATAACTCCAAACTGGTTTTATCATCACCTAGTACAATGTAACTTTATTTTCTAAAGAGAACTGTTACCGAATCTTAAAAAAAATAATACAAGCACAATAGCCTTCCCAAGAATTTCAGTAGATATGACGCTTACTTTACCTTGTATAAAATAATATATGAAGTAAATAAGTTGATTCTATAAATATCATACGAGCCGTTTTTGAGAAATTTAAAATAAAAAACTTAATTTCACGAAGGAAGTGCTACTTTCGGTGGAACACACCAGGAGGTGTTCGTGTTCAATTATGCTGATAGTTTAACAGAGGTTTACTTAGTCAATTTCTAATACAAACATGAAACATGGGTCCGAAAGTTGTTACGCTGGATTTATATCTACGAGGTGTGGCTATTAAAAAACCAGACTGACGTTTAAAAAGTTTAATTTTAATTTTATACATAATCACTTATTGTCACCTTCAATATACATTTCTTCTCTATCCCTACAACGTCCATGCGAATTTTCTATTGTTGGAAAAAGTGCTGGAAGTCATCTTCTGGCAGCTCCTTCAGGACACGTGCCGCTTTCTCTTTTACAGCTTCCACAGACTCAAATCTTGTCCCTTTCAATGCAGGTTTTACCGTAGGGAACAGTTAGAACATAATAAAATGTGGTAAAACGTGGTTTTTTACTTATGATCCGGAAACGAAGCGCCAATCTATGCACTGGAAGAGCCGAACTTCACCGAGACCCCAAAAAGCTCAAATAAGCAAGTCAAAATTTAAAGAAAAGATGATTGATTTTTTTTTATATCCATGAGATTGTGTACCTTCACTGAGTTCCTCAAGGTCAAGCAATTAATCAATATTACTACCTTGAGGTACTTTCTAAACTACGTCAAAGAGTAAGGAAAAACGCCCCAAAATGTGGAAGGACAAATCATGGGTTCTCCACTAAGACAATGCGCCAGCTCATTTCGCGTGATCTGTGAAAAGGTTCCTAGCCAAGTACAGCATCTCAGTGTTAGAACATCCACCTTATTCACCAGATCATGCACTATGTGACTTCTACTTGTTCCCTAAGGTGAAATCTGCATTGAAAGGGACAAGATTTGAGTCTGTGGAAGCTGTAAAAGAGAAAGCGGCTCGTGTCCTGAAGGAGCTGACAGAAGATGACTTCCAGCACTGTTTCCAACAATAGAAAATTCGCATGGACGTTGTAGGGATAAAGAAGAAATGTATATTGAAGGTTACAATAAGTGATTATGTATAAAATTAAAATTAAACTTTTTAAACGTCAGTCTCGTTTTTTAGTAGCCACACCTCGTAGATATAAATCCAGCGTAACAACTTTCGGACCCATGTTTCATGTTTGTATCAGAAATTGACTACGTAAACCTCTGTTAAACCATCATCATAATTGAACACGAACACCTCCTGGTGTGTTCCACCGGAATTAGCACTTCCTTCGTGAAATTTAATTTTTTTGTTAAATTTCACAAAAACGGCTCATATGATATTTATAGAATCAACTTATTTACTACATATTTTATTTTATACAAGGTAGAGTAAACGTCATATCTACTGAAATTCTTGGGAAGGCTATTGTGACTTCCAGCACTGTTTCCAACAATGGAAAATTTGCATAGAGCGTTGTAGGGATAGAGAAGGAGTGTATATCGAAGGTGATAATACGTGATTATGTATAAAATTAAAATTAAATTTTTTAAACGTTAGTCTCGTTTTTTAATAGGCACACCTCGTATAGTCAACGCACTAATGGAAACAATTTTTATTAATCGAGTCATATGCAATAATTTCGTTCCGATAATATCGTTTACAAAATTAAAACGTATGTTGTGATTTAGAAAAACAAAAATTGTTATTTAAACAAATGATCAACAAAAGAAAACACAGTGAGAATGTAAAAGCTTTTATTTTGCTTGTAGTTACATGACCAAATTCAACTGCTACAAAACAGTTTTAGGAAGATTAATATAAAACGAGTAATAACGGGAGAGGTCTAGACCAATGTTATTCTTGCGTGTTTGTTTAACGCGGGTCAATATTATCACAGGAAGAGCTCAGCAATATTATAGCAGAGTCCTACCATCCCATCTGATTTAATTGACACAACTTCACCCTGATTAAGATCGCTTCATTGGCAGCCATCTTTGCTCATTTCATTTTTACTTTCTCTTTATCTACCCACTTTTAGACCCACATAAACTGGTTTATTTATACTGTATAAACCTGTACACGCATCTAACGCAAATCTCTCTTTGATTTAAAAGAAATAAATAAGACAATTTATAAGCTTTTTCATTAACTTCAGCTTTTTTTTATCTTTAATTTATATTACAGTACTGTACATTGAGCTGCAGAACTTCCGTACGGTATATGATATTTTAATGGCGGTGGGGAATTTCACTTTGAGGAAAAGAGATACTCAGTGGTACATTCCCCGTTTAAAACTACGGAGATTATCCGTTATTCAGACCAAGAGATCTCTACTCCATTTTCGCTTTAGATATCGCACAGTTGGGTAGTTCCTTGTAGCTAGATCACGGGATAGTTGGTTTGGATGGTCAACTAGTTTTTTGTGATTTGTATCATACAAGGACGCGGTTAGCTCCTTCACTGTCCGGATTTTGAAATCGTCGTGAAAAGTTTTATTGCTTACTAGTAAAGGAGCGCCAGAAGCAAGTCTTAAGAATTTTTACTGAAAGGCCTTGATCAACTTAAAGAGTTCTAAAGTTACTTACATTATCTTGTTTAAAAAATTAGTTTACGGTTTGTGTAAATATCAGGGTAAAATTTTCTCTGTCGATTATTAAGTTATTTTTCTTTTGAAACACAAAATAATTTCTTTATGTTCAATCCTTTAACATGTTAGTTACGCCAGTGACTGTGACCTCTATGTAGGTAGGTTAAATTCTAAAGTGAGAGTAATGGATAAATCGTTAAACTCTGATGACGTATAAAGTAACTGATTACCGATTTTTCAATACTATACGTTTAGTACGTAATTTTTCTACGTCTCAATAAGAGCTTAAGAGAGATATTGTAACATGTTTACAAGAATAAGAAAATAAGAATAATAAGGATAAGATTCTTCTACTACTCCCTCAATAAGAGGTTCATATAAGAGATGTCGTAGTATGTCTCTTATGTGTGAACCAACGAACGTATATCCTGACATAAAGATCTAGTACATAGTGCATGTAAATGTAGAGTACATAAAGTACATCGAACCATTAAAAATGAAATGAAGTAAAATTTATTTATTTTAAATGAGTTACTTTAACATATAACTGTATCTATAAAGCTTCAACACTGATAATTGAAGAATTTTTTTTTTTTTTGGGAAAAATACCAGCAAAGTAAGCCAGTGCGCAAGATGAGTCCTCCATTTTTTGCCTTCTTTGCATTTTATGTTACACGCAATTACATTTTAATAAAAGATTTATGCATTTGTGCTCCGATTCATGTTAATAGGAGGAATACATTAATTATTATTCAGAATAGCAGTTTGTTAATTGGATATATTGAATTTCTTTGGAACTTGTTGTTCATTGTGAATGGTAATGTAATTAGGATAATGATTGACATTATTAGTGCTTTCGTATACTATGTTCATAATCAAGGTTGAACAGATCTATTTCGATTGTTCTATGATGTTTACTTTTAGACGTAAGATTCATAACCAGAATAAAGAAATCAATTCTGTTGAAGAGTAATCAGCCGTGCACAAATTGTACAACTACAGATAGGTATCCACGATGGATAGTTTTCACGTTACAGTATTTTATATACGATTTAAGAACAAAATGGACAGATGAAACAAATATTTGTGTTTAAACGTGGGCGCAAATCTTATGAATTCCAAGTTTTAACATTCTAGTTTTAACAAACTCGTAAAGGGTGAAAAAACCAGAAAATGTAAGATTAAACTAAACAAAGAAAACAAAAATCACGGCAGTCAAAATGAAAGTAGATATAGCTTATATTATGTTGATGTTTCTTTTATAAAGAAAAACGAATACAACTGTCTCGGTGGGTAAATAAGCCAAACAGCTGAAATAGAAACGCGCTAAGATGCGGGTTTTTGAAATCAAAGTAGAATCCTAATGGATCATAAAATCCTGTTCAGTATAAGAAGTTCCTTTATTAATCAATATGCAGACTGCTTTCTGTTCTCTTAAAGCTGCACAAATATAATCCGTGTTGAAGAGCCTGGCCAAGATAAAAATATCCTTGGAAAGAGTGATGGTAAATTTTAAAAAGATTGAGTGATACACGAGAACATTCAGCAGAAAACTGAAATAACAGACGTTAATAGAGCATCAGTAAAGTAGCTATGTTCCGGATAAAAAATGAATCAGACACACGATTGATGGAACAAGAAATGGAATTAAACAGTGGAAACTCTGGCTGGGAAAGAGGAGTACTACAGGTCGTCCACAAAGATGGTGGAGAGACTAGCAAACTTGAACTTGGCGCCTGGGTTTTACTGGCTAAGAAGGCGCCCTTCCAGTTATCACCAGAACAGGGAATTGTGAAATCGAACAGGGAGGTAAATATCCAACACTGGATGATGCATGTTTATGAAGAAAAACATTACCGTGGTTTAAACTTCAGTTCAGCAATAAAAATTAAATTTAAATTTAATAAAAAATATTTGACAGTAGCCTGAAAATTAATTTTCAGAAAAACTGAACGCTCTTTCAGTTGTGTTAAATTGTTAAAAATGTTTTAAAATTTGTGCTATTAAAGTATGAATGTTCGTGATTGATGGAGTGTAATTTAACAAAAAAGAAACGACTGCTTCAATATTTTATACTGTTTTACAAATAACGAAAACATAACTCTAGGGAATCAGAAAGAGCTTCATAAAAATTCGATACAATATTTTTTATATTTCAACCACTCAAAAAATAATCCAGTTCATTAATAAAATAAAAATTAAAACCTTCTAAACGAAAACAAATAGAATAAAACTTCAATTAACTTTGAAAAAATACAACCGGCGAAATTAATTTTGAGTTACATATTAAGTGGTGTGTGGTCGGTCTGATTGTAAAAGTTTTACCCGGTTTGTAGATTTAGTGGATTGGTTTGTGTGCAGGCTTTTAGGCTGATGGGTAGTAGTAGAGGTACTAGTAGTAGATAAGGGAATTGCTGCAAGAGATAGGTTCCAGCAACTGGGGGAATGTTAAGGGATGAAAGACAGTACAGACTCTTTCCCACATCCCATCACGGTTTATGTGAACAGAATATTAAATATTTTAGCGCCTTATTCTCTAACATAATTGCTTTTAAAATAGTTATTATTTCCAGTTTTATCATACGGTTTTTCGAATTATAATTTATATTAGCAGTTTAAATTATTTTATTTTTCCTTTTGCATTTTGTGTACAAACCAGAATTAATTAAAAACAGTTTATAATAATACTTCATGAACCTATTTTTTATCGATGAGTATTGTGTATTTCCATACGTATTACTGAAGAGTGACACGTCAGGCAAATCATAATTTCGACTAGTATAGTACAATAATTTCATTCCTTCTATAGACCCCATCAATACCCTCAACTTTTTCTAACCGATTTGGTTTGGAAACATACAAGTGTTTTGTTTCCACACTTCTCGACAGTTGTACCATAGTTATCTCTCGTAAAACATTTTTCGAAGAGGATTCTTAAAACTTTAACTAGTGAGACGCGAAAAACTAATTTTGACTTTCTTTTGCCTTATATGAAATACAAGTAAGAAAGTTTTCTCCTATAAATTTTCCTAGAACGAATATTTTCACCTAAATTACACATTTTCAGGCCCCTTGAACTCAAAAAAACACTCTAACCACTAGGCCACGGAGGCGGCAAGACTTAAATTCAAACCTTACTCTATTTTATCTTGTTTAGCGTATATAATTTAATAAAAATAAAAACGTGCAATCAAGTTAAACAAACTTTCGAAAGGTCATAATTATGTTGTAAGTTCTAGCTTTCTTGTAACTTCCATTTTTGAACTTTTGAGATGAATTTATTTTTTTACTAAAATCGGTAATTTATAACTAAATAAAGGTATGCTATTAATTATACTGTACTTTTACATACATAATAAAGTTTTTAATTACCTTGAAAGGGATGTCCGGCTAACTTTCTTGCTTTGTCCCTACCTTAACTGGAACTTGGATCCTATCTTAATAATTTACTACTTATTACTGTGTTTTAATAACTCGTTATTATTATAGATATTCCTCATTGTTATTATTCATATTTGATTTAAGGAATAGTAATTTTTTCTTCGGGTAGCTTATAGTTAATTATTAGTAATATTTTCACGAGCAGGGTTTCAGTTTATAAACTTTTTAAGTAAACAATATTCAACCAACGTCTTCCACAAGCAAACAATTTTCGGTACCTTAGGCTATATTTATAGAGGTGGTTGACGTGGAACAAGCACGTCAACCAAAAGCGATAACTACTAAATAAGAGACAGAAACAGTTATACAGGCTATTAGCCAAGAAGTCAAATTAACCCATGACTTCAAAACTCTTGACGTACAAGGCGACGCTTAAACCGATCTTGATGTATGGTAGTCAAATTTATAGTGCAGCAAAGCCATCAGTAATTTCACGAATACTACGTTTTCAAAGTGAGTTCTTACGAGTGACTACTAATTCCTGAGTTACGTATCTAATGAAACACTACACGATGACTTACGCGTTCCTTGCGTCAACGACTGTAGCATAACATAACCTATATTAAATAATTACTGGCTACGGTCAAACTAAACAGGTAAGCCACTACATCAGATTCTAGACAGAAAATATGAATCTTTATACACGATAAATACAATAATTATATAATTATAATAATATAATAATTTATTGTGGACACGATGGGAACAGGTGTACGATTAACAGGTGTACTACTACCTAGTTTTTAATACAAAAATATGAACTAGGTAGATGCTAGCTATTAATGATTGTAAAAACCTTTAAATAGAGTGATTAACTATGTAAATGGTAGGAACTGGCAGAATAAACATTTTAAATTATTTTATCAATATATTATCTCAGTTAATTTCAGTTGAATTATGTCGTATTATCCCCGTGAACGAAAAGATTTCAAGTTGGTACTACGTTATTGAAGTTAACAACTAAATAATAGTTATTAAAAGAAGAATAAAAAATCGAAATCAAAATAAAATAATAAACTAAAAACATCAATAATCAAATTAATAAACAATGAATCTTTTTATAGTGATCCGAATTTTTAGAATATTTTTTAAATTAGTGAATCAAATTTATTTATCAATATAGTTGATTAAAACATGAACTCGTGGAGCTGTGTTCTGACGACAGCCGTGCGGTGAACATTGTATAGGGACGCTCTGACAAAGTTTAAAATCTAAATAGTAATAATTCATTAATAAAATAAATAATATATATATTTCAAAACATCAATATTTAAGTCATCGTAATTCATTAAAATCGAACCGGGAATCCGGAAACTAAATTAACAAATTCATTTTATTAAAATCGAAATCAAGAAGAATCGCTATACACCGAACTACATCAACGGAAGATTTTCAGACCAAAGCAAGAAGAACCGGTAATCATCAATAAATTTATTTACATACAACTGAGATAATTTCAATTTATTCATTTCAAAATTTTTATTTTAAAATATTTATTTTTTTAAATTAAAAAGCCAGTACGGGGATTTTATTAGTATAAGTTGATTGTCATTTGTTTAGTATAGATTGTCAATTGATTTTTATAGATAACCATATAAATAAATTCAAACAATAAACAATTATTATTTATTTTAACCCTGAGATCAAATTAAATTTTAGTTATCTTTTTTTGTAAATTGTAATTAATATTTATTTATTTTTTTAAATTTAATTAAACATCTTAAAACAACAAATTGTTCGTTTATTTATTTACACCACATTTATTAGAAGTAGCGTGAACGTGACACGATACATATCTAAAACTGTACCGTAAGTTCAGAGACAAACTTCAAAATCATCACAATTCCTTAATATGGAATATGAATTTTTCAGACTTAATAGGAATCGCACAAAGACGACTGAAACGCCGTTGAAGTAGAGATATGGTACATTAATGCAACTGCCATATTTATTACGATTAAAAAAATACAATTTAGGAATGAATACAATTATTGTTCTCTGGTGAGTAATCGTTGGGTGGTATCATCCTCAAAGCCACTAATGCGGTTGGTTGTTTTTGTTAATTTAGTTGTAAACATTTTTGCTTATTGTTTTTGTACAGTTCCAAATTAAATAAAGCAAAAAAAGTAAACAATAAGTAAACTCCTTTCAAATGCATCAGTTGTAATATGAATTAAATTACAGAAAATGCCCAGTGATGTTATTTCACCATAAATAACTAAAATTTTTTCTTTGACTTCCAAACTAAGACTTGTGAAATCATTTTTTTTTTTTAAAGAATGACTGATTAGATGTTTGAAATTATTTCACTACTATTAAAATAGTAAAGATTATTTTTGTGGTTTAGTAGTAAGTGTGTTACGCTGCAAAGTGGAAGATCTCGGGTTAGAATGTAGCCAAGAGTTTGGAAAATTTTTACTCGTTTCAACCCATCCACCGTTCGTGAAACCAAAGTATTTGCTAGCGCCCGATTAAACAAAAAATAAAAGTTTATTTTCTCCAAAATCTGTTTTTTAAATTAAATTTAAATATTAAATTTTGTCCTTAATCGATATAGAGTTAGGTCTAATGTGTAAAATTGCGTTCGTTAAATACCTTGGGAAAGCAGTGTTCTACTAAGCCTTCGATTGGAATCGTAAAATTTCAATATTATAACTTCAGTATGTTCCAGTTACCCAAAGTTTAATTCCATAATTCCACATGGTTTTCAAATGACTGTCTTTAACAATAATCTGTTATTACAAAATAAATTACAATGCAAACAGTAATATCTAAATTGCATTAACGTATAAATTAGTGGTAGTAAGTATATTATAAAATCGCTAACATTCAAGGGAATAGAACTGGCATTTTGATGTCATTGAATTTAATTGACCGATTAATAGTTCAATTATCGATTAATAGTTTTCGTGTTGTCAGTTTGAAAATCCCTTGCAGAAAGACCCAAAGGACTAACCCAGTGTGCCTCAGTCCATATTGATTCAACGTAAATGACAGAAAGGTGTATTCCCATAAAATAGTAATAACCCCAGCAACAGTTCTTGAAGATAATACTGAAAGTAATTTAACCAATATTAGAGTGATTGTTTCCGTGACGTAATGGTTGTGTAGTAGAACAGAAAGTGGAAGGTTCAAGTTTCAATTTCTGTTCTCAGAGTCTACACATTTTTACAAATTAAATCACGTGATATAGTTTCAAGTCCACTTTAGCCTCTAGGAAACCAATATAAAATTTGAAGCGATTTTAGATAGACACAACGACAGAAGAATTATTCTGAGTGTTTTATTAAAAAGCTTGTTCGAAAAACTAAAAGAAAAAATGTCTCTAAAACTAATATAAATATTTCTCCGGTTAAGAAATATATACTGAAGGTAATAAATTGATACGTTTGTTATCAATTAAGTAAATAATTACTCTTAAATTGAGTATAAAATTTAAAACCGTTTATGAAATATTATTGCCGTAATAATACTGCAATGGACTGTAATGCGTATTACGGTGTCGCTGTGGGATGTGTGTATGTGCACAGAAAACACTACTAGAAAGATGCCGTATGAATACAGAAATAGGTTGTAGGATTATTTTTACTTGAAAGGACAATCCTACGGCCTCCATAAGAAAAATAACAGCAAAAACGTGTTTGTGAATTCAAAAAGTTCGTTTCTAAACGAGTATATTCACCGATCAAAAGTAAAATTTGTGCGAAAAATACTTAATAGTCTTGAATATAATATTTCGTAGAATATACTTTTAAAAGACCGTATAACAGCTCCAAACTCTTTTTTAATGCTTGTCTGATAGACGGTGGTTTAATTTTCGTATCAAAAGCTTTTTTGGTGAGATCTCTTTTATAAAATATTAATGTTGTTTACGTATTTAGCAACAAGACTGGTTTAAACTTCTAGAAGTTATACTAAAAAAAACACAAGAAATAAAATACTCATGGTATGTGTTAGTAAAGCCAGCATATTGATGTGAATTAATAACGAAACAGATTTTTCAAATAAACACGAAAGGAGTAACATAAAAAATATATCTGTTAAATAATTTCAATAAAATAGTTTATAAGTGTTACCTTAGAGACCCGTTTGGATGTATTGTAGCCAAACTTACTGTTGTGCCAAAGCGTTAGTCATTTTGACAATACAACGCTTTCAGTCCAATCTGTTAGGACAATAATAACTTCTAATGCTCTCTTTAACGTAACGAAAGATACACTACACAGAGATCTAAACATCCCATACATCAAAGATGTGTTCCTATGCACGTACACACGATTCTTAAAAAAATACACAATAATCTGAACCAGCTCATTGTTGACCAAATTTACCAACTGTCCCGATACGAAGACTGAAACGACTCTGGATTTGGATTATCATGCGACTTCAAAATTAAAAAAAAAACAAATTAAATAATTAAAACGTAATGAACTAACTTAATGAATACGGTTGGAGTACTGTCAATATTAAAATTGTCAATATTTTGTATTATACATTTTTTATCAAATTTGTTTGTTGTAAATGTTTGACAAAGGAAATAAAAATATATTGTGCAGTCAAAAAATAAAATTACAAATTGAGTAAACGTAACCAAATATTCAATAAATTTCAGCTTCTTAGTTGCATGAACAACTTAATTAACAATACTTCTAATATTTGTTACAAAAGCTTTTATGCATACTGTTTTTATTTTAGTTGTCAGTAATTGATTGGTCGTCGTTGCTATTGGTGGATCTGTATCAAATGTTAAAGTATATATTATTACAGATTAAGAAACAACAGGTACCGGACTTACTATAATGATCCCCACTATTAGCCGGTAGTGGTAGCTAATGTTTGCTTACTGTATTAGAATTGTATAATGTGAATTATGGCAAACCCAGTTATTATGTATGAAAGTGAAGCGTAGCAAACCATGGAATAACATGAACGAAAAATCCAGACAACAGAGATGAGGTTTTCGGATGGTCAAAAATTAAGATTCGGTTGGATAAAATAAAAAACGAGTAGCCTACCTAAGCTTAGAACTGGATGTTTACATTTTTAATAAGAAGATGTCTTGAAATTTGGAGACAGCACATGGGAATTATATCAGATCAAAGGATGATGGTATACCCCAAAAAAAGAGAGGCATCGGTAGTCCTAAGATATGGATATAGATATAGATGTAGGTTAGTTCGAAATAGGCTTTTTCCTAGCCTTGTTTAAAAAACGACGAAGAAAATTGCCCATCGGTTGGGTATTGAGACGGGCATATTGGGAACATTAAAGTTCTGATTTCAAGGGTTATTCCATAGCACTTCTTGTTTCAGTTTTGACTGTATTACGTCGATGACTCATATAGACTACTATTCAAGCGAAAAAGAATTAGAATAAGCTTCACTTCTGTTTAGCCAGAAATCAGCAAGTTGCTTCTTGTATAGTACAATTCCAGCAAACAAATCCGGAAACACTATAGCAAATGTATTATAAATCGATGGGTGACGATTGTCAAACAGATACATAAATCTGTAAAAAAAAACATTTCATTTAATCTACCTCGTGGCATTTTATTAATGCCAAGCATAAAATTTATGATAAATGACATATGAACAATGAAAGAAACTGGTAAGATAGTCTACCCCAAACAGGCGCGTCTCGAGTCCATTAACCCATACGTTTAGCATCCTATTGAATTTATAAGGACCACAATGGAACCCATGTACTGGTCTTATTCTCAACTTTATTTTTACGACTTATATCTTTGAAAATCACTTGACACTGGCGCTCACCTCTACCGTTATTTCTATAAGCTACATAATTTACAATGATCACCACCGATTCAATTTATCGTATCTGCCTATTAAAATATCCTTCCCTTTATTGTCACATCACTATGACTGAGAAAGAAATAACTGTATTAAATTTATCAAAATCTGTCTTTTGGTAATTGAGTTACTGTGACAAAAAGTAGTATAGGCTACTACATAACACATATTTTAATGAAATCCGATGAAATAGTTCAAGGTTAACGCAAAAAGAATTTATCTATCAGTGTAAACATGACATCAGAAATTACGGTTGGCAACAAGGAATTACGTTCGCGTTACTGAGATAAATTTAACTTTGGGTTGATTGCTAGTCTTTTTCATTCCGATAACCAAAAATTATTAACTTTCACAGAAAATCAAGTAAACTATATTCCTCTTCACGTTATCAAATGTATTCCTATGTATTGTGGCAACTGCTAATGTAGGCAGGTAACATAGGGTTTTAAAATAATTTGTATAGAACTACTGACTGGAAGAATTGAAAAATTATTATGACACGGTTATTAGTCAGTACCCGGTACTATTTGGTAATCCACTCCTGATTGGTAGGTTTATTTTTTCACAAAAATTTTCATGAACTGTAAACAGATAGGGTTCAAATTATTCAACATCTACTGCATTACAAATTATTATTATTATGTTTAAAAGCATATTATATCGTTTGTGTTATTGTAAAGGAACTGTCCTAGAGTGTTTATCTTCGGTTCACACTAGAGAAAGCCACAATATTACGTTAAGTATATACTTTGACAAGTAATTACTGTCAAACGCTTATGCTTCAGTTAAAGGAAATACCTTGAACAATAGAGTTAAGGTGTTAAACAGACTGATGTATTGACGTTCCACAGGGTCACTTTCAACTAGGCAAAACCTTAAAGTGTACAGAGATCCCATCTCAGGCCAATTTAAGTTTGTGCCTGTAAAATTATGCTAACTGTTAGTGATACCTCGAATTCTGAGATTTAATTCAAAGACCTTACAAACGTCAGTCAAAACACTCTTTTCGTTTCTAACGCTCCGTTAAAAAACACCAAAAAATCCACCAGTTAAAGATCTTTTTATGAAACTCTACCAAAACTTTTACAAGACTTCTCACAAATAAATTGATGCTTACAGTTCCCTCCCATTATTTACGAAACAACCTTCAAAGACGATTAAGCAGAATGGAGCAGAAATCTGCTAGGTTAGATTCTATTTTGATTCCTTGACCTGAAAAACTAGCTAAAAAAATAACAGGCAGGCAAGCTTTGAGTGTTGCAGTGGAGCCGGTAAGCGCAGCAAAAACAACAACGGCAAAGGAGCCGTGACACGGTACAGTTTGACAATAACATTTTTTCCATTAACGGTAGGTAAAATTAAACTTTTTATTCGTACTCCTCGACCTAAAAAACATATAAAATGATATGCCACAAGTTAATATCGCTTCAGATCAATATTTTCAATATTTCGGGCGCCATCTTGGACGCCATCTTGAATTACTCAAAATGCTCAACTCTGGCGGAGTGGCATCAATCGGATTTGAAATCTACATGACATGACCATTCAAAAACAGTAAAAACATTTTATTCATACCTCAAAACAAGGTTACCCTATTATTAGCTGTTTGGCATCCAGGCTATACCTTTACTATCGCAGAACATTTATATAACACATAATATTTAACTTCTTTTTGGAAAACGCTATTTATTACTCTTGATATTTACGTTAAACGTTTTAATTTCTCAGTCTTTCTCGAATATTCTTGAACCCATATTACCTTTAGATATTGTCACAATCTGTTACATAGTCTACGTCATTTTTCATTTCTTTGACTAGCCGTTTATTCCAGCTGTTGTAACTTTGCTAACAACATTAGAAAAGTGCAAAAATTGGTTTGTCTTCATTTAAAAGTCACTGAAAAACCCACGTTAAAGCCATTTTTTAAATACTTTTAAATACAATGCGAATAAATAGAGATTAAATCTTAAATTAAATTAATCTTAAATTAATTTCACGGGTAAAAAGTCGATTTAAAAAAAATGAAAGTATGGTATTATAAATGCAGAAAAAGAGAATATCTTTCTTTAGACATATAATTAGAACACCCAAAGATAGACTAACAAACTTAATAGTCGAAAACTCTACAAGAAAAAGACAGAAGTAATGTGGTTAAATGAAATCAAGAAAGATATGGAAGAATCAGGCATCACCTCCGAAGATCTAGAAAAAAACTGAAAAGCTGAAACTATTAAAAGATAAAAATATTAGATTCAAAGAAAAGGTACATAAAAAAGAAAGCAGGAAAGTGATTTTTTTGGAAGCAGAAAGGCAAAGAAAATCTGCCAGAATGAAAGAATACTGGAGGAAAATCAAAGAAACGAACCAGAAGAGTATGCCCAGAAACTGACTCAAGTGATCCACTGCGGTCTCAAAAGAAAAAAATTGCAGATATTCTAGAAAGTTCGGTTGATAACTTTTCTTCATAGATTGTGATCCGAAGATTGTATAAGAATTCTGAAAATTTACAGATGAACTAACTATAGATTAACTACAATTTTATCCACGTAAAAATGGTGCTGTACTTTTGCAATGAATTACAAAACCTGCTTAAAAGACAGTTGGTTATTTTTATTTAGTTACTGAATCGACTAGAATTAAACGTCTAAATAAAATAAATTGACAAGTACACCATATAAATATGTAAAACTACTTTTCAAAATTCTTTCATGAATAATAAACAGAGAGAAGTATGCGTAATTTAACTTCCGTTGACAAAGAAGATATTCAAAGGTGTCCTTTGGACAAAGTAAACGTACTGTATAATATTTAGTTACAAAAGTGCATTAAATGTAACGAATTTGTTTTAAAATCTCATGCATATCGTAGATTTTACGAACGGAAAAATATTTTTCATTTATCTTTAATGGAAATTGAGGTCGCAACGTCTCTTTATTGATCTCACTCGTTCAAATGTAAATAAAAGTAAAACTAAGTACACTACGAAAATGTTATCTAACACCAGAATGTAGCTGCTAGAAAGCGTTTTAATAGTTAGTCACTTTTGTGAAGCAATTTAATTTAAAGTGCATTAAAGTTACCCCTTTTATTAACGCTACACATTTAAAAACTTACTATAAAATTGAATTAAAACAATGTTATTTAATTTCTACATTTTTTTTTTTAACGTTAATTTTATTTAGAAACTATACAGTACAGTATAACCATCCAAATGCTTGACTAAATTTTGAAAAAACAAATGACTTGATAAATAAACAGAAACATTTTTTTAAAGAATACATCCCAGTGGATAATTCAAAAGTATAGTGGATTTCAAAAAAATAAGTTAATAAAAATATAGAACAATTAGATCAATAGATCTCTACTCCATTTTCTTCGTAGGCGTCGGTGTGGTAAGTTTCGTCTTGACATTTGCTGTATTAGGGGATTGATGTGATCTGTTAATTTTCTGTTAAATTTGGAATATTTTATTTTAGCAGTTTCTGTTACAAAAGGGATTTTCAAACCGGAATGCAATGTTAAATTTGTTACGTAATATGGGGCGTTCGTTATCATCCGAAGTATTTTTGACTGATGAGTTTGAATTTTTTGAATGTGAGTTTTCTTTGCGGTCCCAAAAATTTCAATACCGTAATTCCATATCGGTCGTAAATAGGCTTTGTATGTTAATAATTTAAATTTTAATGATAGAGTTGATTTTCTGTTGATGAATTTTGAAAGTAATCTTGTACGGTTATTTAGTTGCAAACGTTTTGTTTTGATATGATATCCCCAAGTCAGTCTACGGTCTAAATGGAGGCCCAGATATCGAACTTTATTTTCTTGCGGTATCTCATTGTTATCCAGGTAAACAGTTGGACAAGTTCTTCTTCTTAAAGTAAAAGTCACTTGCACAGATTTCAGCGGGTTAACTTTCATTCTCCAGTTTTTGAGCCATGTAGATACCTCATACAAGTGATTTTGGATGTTCATCGAAGTTTCTTCTGGAGATTCACTGCTGCATAACAGAACGGTATCATCTGCGTACGCTGCTACTGTCGTGAAGTCATTTTCCGGGAAGTCAGACGTAAATATGGAGTACAAAGCAGGAGATAATATGGACCCTTGAGGAACTCCTGCTTCGATATGCCAGATATTAGAATATTCCAAACCTTGGCGCACAACAAAATATCTATCCTCTAAAAATGACCTCAGAATTCCATAATATGTATCAGAAAAAATAGATTTTAATTTATACAAAAGCCCGGGATGCCAAACCTTATCGAACGCCGAACTAATATCCAGAAATACAGCCGATGTGTATAATTTTTGTTCTAACCCTACAGAAATTAAATCAACCACTCTGTGCAGCTGATGAGTTGTTGAATGCTGCCTTCTGAATCCAAACTGATAATTTGGAGTTGTAGCTTCAATTATCGGCGAAAGTCGATCTAACAAAATTCGTTCAAAAAGTTTAGACACGACTGAAAGAAGGCTAATGGGCCGGTAAGAGCTTACACAGTGAGATGGTTTTTCCGGCTTCTGAAATAAAACAATAGTTGACAATTTCCATTGTAAAGGAAAATGCGCAGTTCTGAGAATAGCATTAAATATGTTTCGTATAAAAATTATCCCTCTTTCTGGTAACTCCTTTAATATCTCTGCAGTTATCAAATCCAGACCTGGTGACTTGTGCAATGGAAGACGTTTAATAATACTCTTGACCTCGTTTAAACTCACAGGTTTAGGCGGCAACGATAGCGTAGTTGGGCACGTTACGAATTCCTGTACATCCCTGTCAAACTCAATGTCTCCTGTTTGCACATGAGGTTTAAATACGTTGCTGAGATGTTCTCCAAATAAATCAGCTTTTTCTTGGTCAGACTTGGCCCAGGTTTGGTTCTCACGCCGAAGAGGAGTCGAAACTGGAACTTGCTTTAGAAGTCGCTTTGTTGCTCTCCATAACGAGCCATCTTCTGTGTTCAGGGAATTCAAGCGGCTTTCAAAGCGGTCGAGTTTAACTGCCCAGATTTCCTTTTTAAGTCTGT
The DNA here is from genome assembly GCA_035578175.1 of Catonia carolina. Lineage (NCBI taxonomy): Eukaryota > Metazoa > Arthropoda > Insecta > Hemiptera > Achilidae > Catonia > Catonia carolina. Next base: position 5,095,571 of record JAQMRL010000022.1, on the reverse strand, counting down.
TGGATAGCCGATTGACAGTAGATTTATCGTCCGGAAGTCTTGTACGATGCCATCGACGACGTGCTGCCCGTTTTTGAGTAATTAATTCCCGTATGGATCTGGGATAATGTGGTCCATTGCGTTCATTTTTTGAAACAGTTATTGCAGAATCCCATGCAGCAGATTGAATGATAGAGTTAAAGTCGTCTATGGCGCATTCTAAATCGTGAGCAGTTTTTAAAGGGACGTGAACATTTAAATTGTTATTTACAAGATTTTGAAATTTGACCCAATCCATCTTGCCGGTTGGCGTTAGCGATGGTAGTTGCTGTTTATAAAGAGGAGTAGCACTTATAGTTAACAGAACCGGAGAATGGTCGGATCTAAAATCGTCTAAATTTTCAACCGCATGGTGAAGTCGACTTATACCTCGTGTTATAAATATATCTAGTATATCAGGCAGCTTTGTGACGGCAGAAGGCCAATATGTCGGCATCCTGGGCGTTATTACTTCAAATCGATTGTAGTCAATTACATTTAGCAGTTGCCTGCCTCGTGGTGTATTGACTCTACATCCCCACTGAGTGTTCTTCGCATTATAATCACCACCTGCAATAAATGCTGGTCCCAACTCATCGAAAAAATTTTGAAACTCCTCCTCAGTTACTCGAAATCGTGGCGGACAATAAACTGATGCTACATTAAATTTTAACTGGTTTAGGTATAAAGAAAGTACAGTTGCCTGAAGAAAATTTGTTGGAGGTTCAGTGAAAAGGAAGTCATGTTTTAAAGTCGCCTTGATGATAATTGCCGTGCCCCCTTGGCTCCGGTCGGCCGGGTGATCAGTCCGGTAAACGATGTAACCGGGAACGTAAAAACGAGAACGTGAAGACAAGTGAGACTCCGAAATGAGGGCGATGTCTATTCTTTTCTCATGTAGCACATATTCTAGCTCATTGAAATGTTGTGAAATACCATTAGCATTCCACAACAAGACGACAAGGGAATTAGATGTCATATTATTTGGCATTATTTTTAGACATTAAGGCTTGTATAAGTTGAGTCATCAACGAAATCATTGGAAACAATAGAGTTTTCATTTCCGACAAAAAAGTATTAATTTGACTTGACGGCCCCAACGCAGCATTATATTCCGCAATTTAGGCAGATGAAAATATGGAAGGTGAATGTACCTGTAATAATGGAGTTTGTCCTGCTTCAATTTTATTTCCGGTGGATTTTGAAGGCAACGGTGGAAAAGATGAAGAATTAATGTCAGGTACTGGGTGCCTTTGATTTTTTGAATTTTCACTTGTTTTATGAAGGGGTGCCCGACGTTTCTGGATTTCCTTGTATATAGCACACCCTTTGTAGTTAGCCGGGTGAGACTGGGAACAGAGCGCACACGTGGCTGGCGTATCGCGTGGTTTGGTACAACTGGAAGACTCATGATCCCCTGCACAACGCACGCATTTAGGAGCGTGATTACAATAACGTCTTGTATGTGAATATTGCTGGCACCTTAGACATTGAACTATATGGCGTTTCGGACGCGGCGGCTCAACTTTTATTTTAGAAAAAAATAAAGACGTTACATCAAATATTTGTTGATTATTTTCTGCCTTCTCTAGGTCTACAAACAACAGCGGCAAATACTGTTTTGTGCGATGGGACATAACATTCGATACACTGCGTACTGTATGACCTTTTTCCTTCAGTTCTGAAATTATCAGGCTATGATCCATCGACTGGTGCAACCCACGTATGACTACACTGAATGGTTTATCTTCAGAAAGCTGATAGCAGTGAAAGTCAGCATTATTTTCTCTCAAATATTTGACACACTTTCTGTAATCATCACCATTGGAAAGGTAAATAGTGATACCTTGAGTTGTCGAAGAACATTTGAAACCGTCTCCGACTAACTGTTTTAAAATGTTGCATAACGGAACGTAATTTACGTTTGACTTTAAGAAAATTGGCGGGGGCCGTTGAATGTTCAACTTAGTTTTATCGCTTTCTGAGTTGTCGTTCGAAATATCAGAAAGTAAGGAATATTTATTACTGACAGGAGTTTTGTTTTCATATAAAATTGAATTTTTCGACCGTGGATCATTCGGATGTATTTTTTTAATAGCATTTTCATCAATAGAAACGTCAGTAATTTTACGTTTGTTTATTACTTGCCTCCATTCCGTGTTATTGGAGCCGTAATTATCTGAATTACTATTTTTGGTTACGTTATCCAAACTCAGACTAGTTTGGATAGTTTGGACAGTCTCCATAGTAGGACACGGGCCGTAACCAACGTTGTTACTCGGTTGCATAGCAACCTAACCTTAAACGAACAAATTTATGGTGTTCGTTGTAATTTTCTTGGAACAGTTTTCAATATAAAGTAATTAATTCTGAAAAACACTGACAATGAAACTGAAGACCAGACGATATTATTTTTTACGAAAATGTTCAATAATTCAGTACATTTAACATAAAAAATGACCAGCACAAAAACACAACAAACATCAGCTGTAGTACTATCAATTTCTACATTAAAATAGTTATCTTGTTTTAGTAAAAACACTATAAGTTACCGTAATAATAATTTTGTAATTTGATTAAGTGGGTAAAAATAATTTTTAACTGAAAATATTTTTTAACCAAACATGAGTACCCAAAAAATAAAGCAAATTATTTTCTTTTATTTACTTTTTTTAACAAATATTTGTTGTTGAAGTACTATAATTTATATGTTTTTGACAAAAATATTTCACGTTTTCTAGTGTTTTCTAATAAATTAAAACCTCACTTATCTGAATCCCGCTAAACCGTAATCGGCTTTACGGAAATAGATCCGATTTTTTTTTATTTTGTTATTTCAATACTGCATACAATGTACAGATTATGAACATTTACCACCATTACTGAGACACATCCCAGGCTGTGAAAATACAGCTGAAAATGAAGTAGATAAATGATAATCGCTGATGATAATAAATTAGACTACACAAAAGACGATACATTAAATATACGAATACGACAGTCAGTTGAAACGGATGATGGCGCACCTCACGAGAAAGTAAGCAGCTAAGACAAGAATCGTATGAAAGCCGAGGATGGTTTTAACCCAATAACGCATTAGAGGTAGGAATATTTTTGTATGTGCACTATTCTCAAGCAGAAATAATTTTCCAAAACTTCGCACTCGCCCAGATTCTACAGCGAATATTTTTTTTTAAATTTTGTCTTACGTTGTCTCAAGTTTTTTTGAACAGTGTGAGGAATCTTCAATATCGGACTTACTTCTAATAATACGTAAGCGTGATACTACCGCTAAATGAAAACCTCTTCATTTCCAAAATCTTTGATGTTTCGGTAAAGCTAGGTTCTACTGTAGTATCAATTCGTTCATTTCCCAATCTGAAATGGTTAAATAGATATTACCTTCATAGGCTTACGATACATAATCTACTATAAATAGTATCATCCTAATGACTCCCTAATTGAACCTAAAGAAAGCTATAATTACAATCCGTGTGATTCAACGGTATCTCTCGCCCGTCTGAGTCTAGCTGCTACTTGTCTAACTAAAAAAATTGTCTACGTTGGTGAATATACACTCACTACGTTAATTCGACATTGAATACAACATTTAAAAAAATATAGATGTAGGCTATTTAAATAACTACCAATTTAAATTTAAATTTTTAAAATTGTTCAGCTTTTATACGGATTTGAATGCTAATCAGTGGTTACCGGTGTACTTTGATGGTTGGGGTTCAATTAACCATACTCTCTCAGGAATGTCAGCCTGTGTCTGTAAAAGACTACATCTCATTTACACGTCATACATATCATCCTCATCTCATTGGGTCATGGGGTTGCTTATTGTTCTGAATTGAACAAATTGCAACGTACACACATTACAGATTAAAAAAATAAATAGGTAATTTACACGTCTACTGAAATTTCTACGAAAACGGTAGATAAAAACTATTTTGTTCAAACAACTGCACATAAAACAACACCGAATGTTTCAATACGGAAACTTTTGTGTACCTACTGACTAGTAAAACTAAAATAACTCGTTTCTGCATGTCAAACAATCAAACAACCACTTCTCAACAAAAATGTTTAACTCAATATTTTTGTTTTGACTAATGTGTGTATTGATGCCGGTGTATAAGATTTTATTTCTGCTAGAGAGAGATAGTGGCGCTCGGGTGAGGAACGCGTCCGATCCCCAACAACTCGGTCGGTTCGTAGTGACGGTAGGATTTTTGCATTGTTTTTACAAACATAGCGGTTTAGGTATGTTTAAACGGGAAATTGATTTTAATTTTAACGGTTCTTTGTTCGTGATCTGACGTTTTTCTCTAAGTAACTAGTTTTCTTCTTTTGAATCGGCGTTTTCACGTTTTAACAGATCAGTTCTCCTGACTGCGCAACATTCAAATTTGGCGGTTCTTTATTAAAACGAGGCATACCTTCCCCCACGGCTATCCCTTCCTTTTGTGAACGCCTGTGTTGTAATTGTATGATGAGTTTAAAACATCATAAACTTCCTTACGAGCGTAACGTTTCTCTGCTTGTTTTTTACGTTCTTTGCAAGTCGGGTTTACCGTACGTAGAACGGCACAAGAAATCGGAAAATTTAAATGTTGGACTGAATTCGTCTTTAAGACACGTTTTAATGGAAGATGTAGCAACTCGGACTTTAAATCGCGTACATAATCTGATTGGTCGAAATGTACAAAACAAACGTGACCACTATCAGCAGAAAATCAATCGGCCCGCTTGATTTTCTGTCTTTCTTGATTTTCTTGATTTTAAACTGTCAATAACAACTATGACATTATTGAAATTTTAATCAGCTGTTTCATTAATTGTTGTTTTTAGGTACTGTAGTTGTACACACATTCTGCGGGTTGCATATACAAGTGCAATCTTATACGCCGGCATCAAATACATTTATCCACTTCAATCTAGTTTCAATGGCCTTTGGAAAACGGTGAAACTTATAATGACCAACTCCTTTTGGTGTCTATTGTGATGAGAACACCCAGTAATCGCACAACACACCGTTATTAAAGACTAGTAAAGTATTACAGACCGTATTAAGACTAGTAAACATCATAACCGATGCGTCGGCTGTCGCTGGGGACCAGTGACGTCAGGGGGCGGGGCTTGTCACTACCCATATTGTTGATGATCCCTACCGTCTAGAAAAGTAACCGTGTTTACTGCTGAGAGCTGATTTTTTACACTTTATCACACTGTCAATAACAACTATGACATTATTGAAATTTTAATCAGCTGTTTCATTAATTGTTGTTTTTAGGTACTGTAGTTGTACACACATTCTGCGGGTTGCATATACAAGTGCAATCTTATACGCCGGCATCAAATACAATGTTTTATGAAATGCATAATGACTCCGCACTGCTACCCACTACATGGCGTTGCCCTCAAAATCAGAGCTACAATTAAAACTCAAAAACTATGCTGCAAAGTTTTTATTATTTCATCATTTGAAGTAGCACAAAAAGGGGACCTACTTCTTCGTCATTTATGTTGACTAATTTGTTCATCATCACTCATGCATCATCATACTTTTATCATAGTTCTTTAATTGTACAGATAGAACAGTAAATGAATACATTGAAAATTTTAATATTTAAAAAAAATTTATTGCAACATTACCGTCGAATCTCAATTTATGAAATAATCATGCAGTCTTACCTGGACTGATTTATTTTTCAAAATATAATATACGAGTATGAATCAGTGAATTATTGACCGCCATATTGTAATAATTAGTTTCATAGGAAATTATTAAGCTTGCTTTTTAATAGACCTGTTGTAACAGCAATGACGTAATCACAATCAAATATAAATATTCCATTCTGTGTACAGTAGGGCATTTTTTTATTTCTCATACATTAATAAGACCTATAGCGTAACTAAAACCTATTTATTTCATTTAATAATATAAAATATAACTTATGAAGGCACGGAATTATTTTATTTAAAAATATACATAATCCATTGTATATGATCACGTCGTATTTTACACAAAAATTGAAAATTTCAATATCCGAATCGTGCAAAATTTCAGTGTAATTTAGGCGAATTTGTTTTAGAACAAAATGCTTTAATTTTTAGCTTTACTATTCATTCGAGTTATTTAACTAAGTTACTATACAATAACAATTTAAGCTTTGTACTACGCTTTCTGTTCTTTTATTATTTTCAACTGCACTGACTATTTGACCATTCATTTCAATGATCGTTGAATCTACATTTAATAGTACCATAGCGCACCATTAGCGTAATAAATTTTCAATGAACGTATGTGAATTTATTATTTAAAATCCTTTGATTATTGGGCCCATTTGCAATTCGTCAAAGCATGAAAAGCTATTCATTACATTTTTATACTCGAAATTTCATCACAGGGAACTTACAGGCTAACTTATATATTATATAACTAACAGTCATTTTAAGCAATAAAATATAAATAGTTTACATAATATATAAAATCTAATCTAATTTTGGTACGTAATCATATTTTCAATAATTTAAATGACATTCTTTATAATATAGTAGTTATATAAAAATCGGGTGTGTAACACTCACTTTCACACAACTTTCTCTAACCAAGAAAAATAATTAACATTATAACCTAACATTATAAACAAACAAAAAAACTGGCCTCAAAAAAACATAACATTATTTTAATCATGAGTGAATGATGAAAAATGAAAATCAACCTCAGTTTGGCTTTAAAATACGGAAAATCACTCTTTTATGCTAAACTAGGCTCTGTAGAGAAAAATGCTCCAAATAAAAGTTGTAAATCTTTTAATTTCCTATAAATTTGATAATACACTTTTTGTGTAAAGTGCATACTGAGGCTGAAATCTTAAAAGAATCAATATTTTTTTTACAGATCTTCATGAAAAAAGAAACAGAAAATCACTATTAACCGCTAAATTAAGCGATGTACAAAAAATGTTTGAATAAAAGTTGTTAAAAAGTAAATTTATTTAAATAAATGTTAAGATTATAATCTAAAATGTTAAGTTAAAAAAATTTGTAAAAAGTAGTTGCAGTAAAAGGATTTTAAATCCTCTACAACATGTTTGCGCTAAAATGCATATTGAAGCCGCAATCTTAAAAAAAACATTTTTTTTTTTCGAGAAAACAGCCTTTCCAAGAATTTCAGCGACATGGCGTATTTTGTAAAGCATAAAAATTTAGTAAATAAGGCGACTTTCAAAAAATCGTAGACACGTTTTCGAGAAAATTGCAAATAAGTGAAAAACGACACGAATAAACTACTACTTCCGATTTGTCGGGTTCGATAGTAGTATCTATCTTAAATTTCAAGTTTCAAGTTCGTACGATGCTCCTTTCTTGAGATATTATTTTCACACATACATACACACACCAATTGCTAAAGACATGTTTTTTGGGTTAAGGGGGTCTAAAAACGTATATATCTGGTGAAAACTCAATTTCGAAAAATCGGCATGAAAACAATACTTTCCTATAGAATATGATACTTTCCTATAGAATATGAAAACAATACTTTCATAGAAAGAACTAATGTAGAAAGTAACATCAATAATTTTCTTCCAGAAATTCTTTTCTAATAGCCTATGAGGGTAAATCAATATTATCCGCAATTTAGTTGTATTTTTGTTTATGTTGGCAGTACTGTCGTGCTGCGTTGATGACGCATGCTTTGTTTATATGTGGTTATGTGAATGCAAGTTTCATGCTGCTAGGTTAGTTTCGTTACCGCTGTCATGCTGTTCATCATGGCTGCTCCGCTTTCTATTTGAACCAAAGAAGAGCAACGTTCAGTGAACCGTTTTTTTGTGGTCGGAAGTTGTATCAGGGGCCGAAATTCATAGAAGATTTTCACTAAAGTAAGGAAAACAGTGTTTTGCCACAACAGTGTCTACGAATGGATTGAAAAATTCAAAAATGGTCGCGCAAGTGTTACGCACGATAAAGGAGCCGGACGACCGTTTACCGCAGTAGTGAAGAATATATTGAGCGTTCACGTGAAATGATTCTTATAGACAGACTAGTAACTATTGACGAAGTGGCAAATCATCTGCAAATTAGCCACGGGTCTGCCTACGAAATCAATCACAACACACTTGGGTTTTATAAAGTTTGTGCAAGATGGGTCCTAAAACAACTGACACTGTTGCATAAACAAACCCGCTTGGACATCTGTAAAAAACATTTGGATCGCTATGGTAACGAACGGGACAACTTCTTAGACAAGATTATTACTGGTGACGAAACATGGATCCATCATTACGAGCCGGAGAGTAAACGGCAGAGTATGGAATGGAATCATCCAAATTTGCCGTGCAAGAAAAAATTCAAGACCCAACCGTCCGCAGGAAAACTGATGCTTACGGTTTTTTGGGACTCACAAGGTCCGGTACTGGAACATTATCTGGGAAGGGGCACAACAATAAACAGTGTGCGTTACAGTGAGATGCTTACTGCCAAGCTACAGCCTGCAATGCAAAGCAAACGCCGAGGACTGCTGTCAAAAGGTGTTGTGTTGTTGCACAACAACGCCCGTCCGTATACTGCTGCCTACACTGCTGAAACGCTCCAGAAACTCAAATTTGAAGTACTGGCTCATCCTCCATATAGTCCCGATCTTGCTCCTTCTGATAATCACTTGTTTGGTCCACTCAATGAAGCATTAAGGGGCCGTCGATTTACCTTGGACGAAGCATTGAAAAGCGGTGCATCCTGCCTCGCATCCCAACCAAAAACCTTCTTTTATGAGTGCGTTAAAAAGCAAGGGGACTATGTCGAAAAATTATGTAGCCTACTTGTAAGTTTCCTGTTTGATTACAATAAAATTTTATAACTACATTGCGGATAATAATTGGCTTACCCTCGTATAATGCATTTTTGTACAACTTAGCTATGTTGCAGCTATGTAGCTGTTGTTGCTCAGGTTTAGCGTAGATTGATGGGCCAGCAGGAAGGACCAATGTGGGCTTGATAGGAGGAATAATCAACCAAATATTTCCTCCGCCATGGAAGCCCCATCACATCAGCTTGGGTTCACTTAGGATAGTAAACGCAGGTGTTGTGCATGGTAGTAGTTTCTTTCGTTTTGTGATAATTGCGCCCAGAAGACTCCTGAGGAAGTATAGAGGACATGTAAAGAACTTAAAAGTTATAAATATTATTGTAGTGACATACTAATTTCACCTACTACTGCAACTACTATTTTCATATACTGGTTACTCACTACAATAAGTATTTCTTTGTCTTATATTTAAATGATAGTATACAGTTTTCTTTCCATTTGTTTAGATGTTTTGGGTGTTTTTTTGTCTTCTTTGACCACAATGGATCACTTTAATCAAATTTAGAAAGCTTCTTCCTTTTTACATTATTTAGCTTGATGTTCTGCCAATATGCCTTCATTCCGGCTGATCTTGCTTGCCAAACTTCCTCTGAAACGACCGGTTTCTTGCTGCTTGGGTTTGTTCTTCCATCTGATTTTGTTTTAAATCTACTTTTCTTATTTTTTAAGAGTTTTAATATTTCTATTTTGTTTTCTGAATTATCAAAAGTTAATCCGAGTTCGATCATGTCTTCTTTGGCATTTTGGATCCATGCTCCTGATGTTACCATTGGAAAGAGTTTTCTAATCATCTTGTTTAAAATTTTGTCTAGATTTTCTGACAAGATGTCCAAGAAAAGATATCCGTTTTTTCCTTATTGTATCTGTTATGGGTTGGTTTTCTTTATAAACTTGTTCGTTTGTTAGAACTCTCCATTGCCTATCTCCTTGTTTTTTTTTCCTGTGCAGGTTAGGTATTTATAAATACGTATATTTTTTATGAAATATTATTTAGAAAGAAGACCTTGCACATTGTAAAACATTTCATCAATCGATTTTTTTAAAATATTTTTAATTAAAGAAAATTAGCACAACGGTTTAAAAATTGCGGCAATTTATTGCACTACGTATTTCCTCTCCGTATATGTACGTTTTTGTTCAAACAATTTAGTGTTGTGATTAGCCACATGATAAAAGACATTGAAATTTTACATAAATGTATTTTAACTAGAGATTCTACAGTGTCGGTCATTTCTATTTATTTATACAAATATGAAACATTGAAACATTCAAAATTCAAGTAGTTGAAGATGAATTTTTTGATAAGAACAAATATATGTACCTACTAATAGATGTAGCCTACATTTCGTTATCAGTTTTTGACAGTCGACAAAACGGAAGAACTGTGTATTCCAACCATGAGTCACAGGAGTAAAATATGTTTTAGAAGATAGTGATGTGAGAATCAGTGTAAGATAAGTTTCAACGACTTTCCTGTGACGATTCAGTATACGCCATGTGGTAGACTAGATGTTCGTAAACTTCTTAGAAGATAGGGATCAAAATAGCTCAAATTCTAATTTTTGAAGAGAGAAGAAGATTGTTATATCCTAATATCTTTGTTCTTCTTTTCTGCCTTTCAAGGACTAGGCATCTCTGCCTGTTCCGAACCTCTCAAATCTTCCCATTTCTTTCTCGTTTTCGTTCTCTCCTGCCCTCCGGCTTATTAGACCAGTGCCTGCTTAGAAGTCCTATCCTCCCTCATATTGTTCACATGCTCTAACCACTGCATTCTGTTCCGAGATACCTTGTCGTTTATATAGAAGATGTTGAGTTCTCTCCTCATCGCGGTATTCCTGTAACGATCTTCTCTACTACACCCATACATATGTCGACGAAATTTAATTTCAGATGCTTGCAATCTACTCTACTCTCGCTTTGATATCACCCAAGTTTCACTGCCATAGAGTAGGGTCAGCACTGCTATTGTTTTATAAAATCTCACCCTCGTGTTTTTGCTGGTGCTATTTTTTAAGGTGCGGTAGATAGTTGCGCATATTTGCTGAAATCAATGCATCTTATTGTAAGCATCTTTATCTTGTTGGTGGTATGTAATGTCGTAACCTAGATACTGAAAGTGGGATATCTGTTCCAGAATTTTTATTATCTATAATAATTTTGCTTCTGACTGGCTCCTTCCCCCTAAATGTCATTACTTTGTCTTTGTCTTTATCTTGACTATTTGCTTAACTACTTTATAGATATACCTATATATATATACCTACATAAAACTATTATATAACTAGCCTAATATAGATTTTCTTAACTACTGGAAAATCTCATGAATATCTTTGGTAAAAATGATTTGGTATTTATGTAAGTAAGTTTCTTTGTAAAATTGTTTGTACATTAATTTGACTGAAATGTACCAATACCATGACTGAAAGAAGAAATGAATTATATTGAGTGTTTTTCTTGAATAAAATTTTTATTGTATTAAAAAAAATCTCCTAATAAACGAAAAACATACAATACTGTATTGCTTGTTACGAAACGATGAGTTTTCTCGTTAGAACTCATTTAACTTTATATTTTTACAAGGTTAAAATTGCGTGATATGTTTTACTACAATTTGAAAGCACGTTTTATTGAATGAAATATTTAACAGTGATTGACAAGTTGTTTGTTTGACGGTAAAAATGCCAACACAAAAATAAAATTCTACTGAAAATTATTTCATCCTACAAAAGACAAGGTATTCATTATGTATTATTAAATCAACTAAGTAAACTATGATTGATGATTTTCTTCGTTATTAATTTTTTGGTTTTATTAATTGGACACACTTTCCCAATTTATTAGATTTAAAAAGCTGTTAAACATTTTTAATTACAGGTTAGTTCTTGTAAAAATAATTTAATCTTTAAAATTACGTTTGCGTTAAATAAATTTGAATAGAGTTCAGTGACGTACATTAAAACGAGTCGTTGCTTTTAATAAAAAGTGTAAACTTTTCTTTTAAAATTAAAGTAAAATTTCCTTACAAGCAGGCCTTTTTTTAATAACTTAATTTCTAGTAGATTTTGTGAAAAGTAAATGTATAGACATCCTTCATATTAAATTCCATGGCTTTAAGAGTAATTCTAAGTACTCTTAATACCATGTGTTCAAGAAATCATTTTAAGTTTCAACATTTTTATAAAAAAGGTAACCTCGACAAATGTAATTCAAATTTGCAAGATGTGTGTGAATATCGTTAAACTGATTTTCCCAGACACTAATTGAATACTTTTTAATGACTTACATGTCAAATTTTTTATTAGGTTTTATATTTGTTTCTTTACTATGTATCTCGCTTCCTAAATTGACGACAGGGAGATGAGTTATGTGCCACCAAACCGAAAGGGAAATTGATGTTGCATAAATCTAACCCCGATTTAGATACATACGACTCTACTCCATGATCTACAAATACATCTTTAAATTGGGTAAACAATTTACCGATATTTTAAGCAGAACTTGGTGATGAGTAATGATTTATACTAATTTATTAGAATATAAATTTGTTTACAATGATGGAGATTATAATGATGCTGATTATGAGATAACTATGATTAGTAATAAAAGTAGCAAAACAGCATAATAAGTTAAATGATTAATAAAATCGTAAAGGTTTTGATTAACAAAATTTGAGGGGAAGGGCCCGAACTGGCACAACAATGAATTGCTATAAGACAATGGCTGTCCCAACTCTGAAATTTGGCAGTGAGGTTTTGGTGTGTAAGAAGAAATATGAAAATTCCATTCAGTGTGCTGAGATGCGCTTCTGAAGATGCGTTATGGGCTTTTGTAGGCTGGAATGGTTTAGAAATATGAATATACGGTGAGAATCAGATGTGTGTTCTCTTAAGGAGACGATATTATGGAGTACCGTAATGGACAGATCATCTTGAAAGAATGTCTCCACTCAGGATTCCTAGACTGGTCAGAAGTTACAGGCCGAATGAAAAACGCGATCAAGGGTGACCGGTGGCTAGGCGGATGCCGGAACAGGTCCTGGGACTTAATTTTTGATTGTTGGAGAAAAAGAAGACAAAATCGTGGAATAAGACCAATTTTTTAACAAGTTACTCTGTAAAGTATTCGCTGTTGACGAAGAGGTTGATTGCGAATGGATGTTGATGTTCTTCTACCTTCTTTGAATGGTATATACGCTGCGTAATTTAATTTGTTCTTTCATAAAGGGCAGGTTAAAATAATTATGCCATATTTCACTAGTTACATGTTATACGGCTTCAGTGATTAGTCTCAAATACTTTAAATGCAGCAGTACTTATATATTCGACGAACTAGCAATACGCCATAGCTCTAACCGATGAAACCACACTGATTCGAGAACTATTTAGGAGGACTTTATTTTTTGAGAAACTTGAAACTTACTGAGTTTTTTTTTTGAGCCAGAACAAATGACGTTACTTCAGCCTGAGATGTTTCTTTTAGTCTATATAAAACATCTCGTTAGTCTTTAATGTTAAACGTTACGCATATTAAATTATTCTCATAATTATATTCACTATCATTTTCTGACACTACATGTGAATGTTATCAAAATGGCTTTGTATTTCCTCAGTAGCCTACAAAATGTCGGAGAAGCGTCCACCGCTAAAAACTTGTTTTTTTAATAATAACAAACACTAACTTACAGTAGTAGTATTAAGTGCTGTACGCAGCAGTACTGCAAGTAGTTTTTCCTACTTACAGTAGAGCTATTACGAAACAGAAATAAATTGGTTGTAATAAAAATGTGTGTTTTATTTTACATAGAAGAGATGACCACACCAATTTTCAGAACTATAGCTCTTCCGAAAAGTATAGAAATAAAATGTATTGATTTAGATTTGGTAAGCCCAACGTTTTATCCTACAGACACAAATGGTCCCAATTTAAATAGTCCTGATCCTTTTTCAACTCCTAAGCAACGAATTTTCCAAATTTCAGCTATATGTATCAAGAAAATCGAGAATTAGTGATGATTACGTCAGTCAGTGAGGGATTTTGCATTTAATATAATAGCGATGAAAATCAATAATAACGTATTTTACTACAAAACTTTTATTTAAGACTAAACGTATCACGGTAATAATATAATTTATCCGAATGGTTTCCACCTCTTGACAAACATAGTAATTTATATGAACAAATCTAATAACAGCCATTACATGACTGATACAGTCAGTTAAGACTCATTTGCATGCGTAACATTATAATTATATTTACATATTAATACTTGGACGAGCGTCTATCCATTTCACCTTTAATAATCCATCAGAAGAGGTTACATGGGTTTCAAAGCTGAGAGCAATATGTGCAGGCAAGGGGCTTTGTCTGTGGCGTCGCACAAAGCATTCTCTCGTTTATCTTCTAGATTACAATTTCGCTCAGACATACAAAGGACATCATCCGTTGCCAGTGTATATATCAGTTGTACATGTATATATGTGCAAAATGGATGTATATTCTAAACGACAGAAAAGCAATCCACTGTTTTGAAAGAGGATTCTATTGTATTGAATTTAATGATAAAGATTTAACTCACTTCTACTATTCTAAATGCATAGTTTACTTCTTATAAAACGATGATATGGGTGTATTCATGTTGATATATTAAATCCAATCCAAGGAAATTTATTCCATATGACTTAACCATAAACCTGTATTCAAATTATAAGAGAAATAAAAATACAATACTAAAACAGTTTTAACCTTAGAGCTGGAATGTAACAAATGATTTTCATTACCAATAATTTTTATAAATTATTTCATTGGCTATCTAGACTATAACTTTTGCTATTGGTGCTTTATTAATACACTTCATTTTAAATAAACTTTATGGTGAAGGAAACTCCCAGTGAAGCCACTCCTTGAAACATTACAAGTTTGATTCAAATAAATTCACCTGTCTGTTGAGGCCGGATATCAAACTCGGAATATCTTGGTTAAAAATAAGTTACCAATTGCCACTGCACCAACGTTTAATTTTTAATTTCATTAAAAAAATTCTAAAGGAAAATTATTCATATTTTTTGTACAAACAAGGTGTGTAATTTTCTTGCAAACATTTTATTTAAATGTAAACATAAATTTTAAGTGCGGAAGATAAAAGTCTGATTAATTACGTTATCTGAATGAAGAAAGAAACCACATTCAACAGTGTGCTTCAAAATTTTAACTCTGAAGAAAACCTAAATGTCTAATTTATCGTACAAAATAGAAAGTAAATATTTTAATAATGTTATTTATATTTGAAAAAGAACCATTAAATTAAAATAGGAGCACTTAGGTATACGTACTAATGAAAGAATAATATTTTTTTTTAGTATCATTCATTTTGAAGAAACCGTTTATGTTCTAAAAAAAAATTCATTGTGTTTTAAGTAGTACATATTGGCCGTATATTTTCAATTCAAAGTATTTACGTTAGTATATTTTAGAAAATTCGCTTTTAATCAACGTATTATGTAAATCAACAGATTTATATGAGTATCAAAATGGGAAATTTTCTGGATAACTTTTATTGCACTCATATATGACAGACTACGTAATTTTATTTAATTTCTTCCAAAAAGGGGAAACAAATGTAAAGCACATCTTAGATGCGAATTCGTTTTGATGAAATCTGAAAAAACATCCTCTTGGTGATTCTTCATGAAATCTTTTTTTTATATGTAATGCTTTTACTATCATGCATAAATTTTAAGTTGGGAAAACGAGTTTCTTAGGATTGAAATACTTCTCACACTATCAAGGTCACAAAAATTGAAATTATATTTGAGGTAAGCCAATATTTTGTAACAAAAATTTGTTTTTCTCTGAAATATAGTGGTTCGAAAATTTTGTTGATTTGTTGTTGTATAATGCATAGCTCAATATAGGAAAGTAATGAAATAACACCTATATAAGTTTTTGTAATTCAATCATGAAATACTATTTATCATAGCAATTAATTAATCCACGTTAAACTGTATTCAGTGCTATTAGTGTATATTGATTTAAACTTGCATTTTTCTATATTACCAACTCGCATCTAGTTTTCATGTTGCAGTATCAAAATTTATGTTTCTCGATATTTAAAAATTTTTTGTTAAATCAATTTAGCTATAATAAGGACGATAAATTTATGCGGTGGGGGGGGGGGAGTTTTCTGAGTACTTCGCCACTTCTTGATCAAGCCTCTCCCACCAGTCAAGCAATTTCTCTTTTCATACTGCTCCTGCTACCTTGAAACTTATACTTTTTACTTTCTCTTGCCTATATGAATATATAGGATGGAAAGTATTGTTTTCATGTCGATTTTTCGAAATCGAGTTTTCACCGGATCTATACGTTTTCAGACCCCCTGAACCCAAAAAACATGTTTTCAGCGATTGGTCTGTGTGTGTGTGTGTGTGTGTTTGTGTGTGTGTGAGAGTATGTGTGTGTGTGTGTGTGTGTGTGTGTGTGTGTGTGTGTGTGTGTGTGTTTATGTGTGAACAGAATATCTCAAGCACGGAACATCGTACGAACTTGAAACTTGAAACTTAAGTTAAGTACCACTACCGGACTCGACACGAACATTTTCATCAAAATCGGTCAACCGGAAGTGGTAGTTTATTCGTGTAATTTTTCACTTTTTTGCGATTTTCTCAAAAACTGGTCCTACGACTTTTTTTTAAATCGCCTGGTTTACTCAATTTTTTATTCTCTACAAGATAGGGTAGGCGTCATGTTTGCTGAAATTCTGGGTGAGGCTGTTTTTACGTAAAAACGTTGTTTTTTTAAGATTACAGCTTTCATATGCATTTTAGTGCAAAACTTTATATAATAAAAGTTGTAGAGAATTAAAAATTCTACAACTTTTATTTCAAACAATTTTTTGTATAACGCTTAGTTTAGCGGTAATTTGCGATTTTTTTGTTTTTTTCTCACGAAAATGTGTGAAAAATTGATTTTTTTAAGATTTCGGCCTTAGTATGCATTTTACGACAAAAGTGTATATAATTTAATTTATAGAAAATTAAATGATCTAAAACTTTTATTTAAAGCATTTTTCTCTACAGAGCCTAGTTTAGAGAGAAAGAGTGATTTTCCGTATTTCTAAGCCAAATTGAGGTTGATTTTCATTTTGCATCATTCACTCATGATTAAAATAAGGTTATGTTTTTGAGCTTAGTTTTTTGTTTACTTCTAATGTTTTATTATTAATGTTAGGTTTATTGTTAATTATTTGCATTGGCAAGAGAAAGTTGTGTGAGTGTTTCACACCACATTTTTTTAAAGTAAGCTATTGGGGACTGTAAACCATAATTACCTCATCGGCATACGTGTTATAAAATTCTATTCATACTTCATTTTTTATTAATAATATTTTATCGATTGCACTAAATAAATACAATAGATAATAAATACAGTAAGTGAAAAAGTACATTGAATACTTTAAGTACTTTTATTTTTAATCTAACACGTAAAAACAGTGTACTTTTTGTAACACTACAAAGAGCGCAGAGGGAGTCTATGAGTACGTAGGAAATTGTGAGAGGGATACAAGAGCGAGAACTCGACCCACCTATATTTTCCGTCCTTAGTGCAATAGAAAATTGAGGAAGCATTTCTTTCAGGATTGACGCAAAAATGCGTAAATTTTGAAAACGATAATCTAAGTCTACATTATTTTAAAATACAGTTTTACAAGAAGCTAGTACGTAGATATTAGAAAATTGTAGCTGAGCTAAGTAGCATACTTAAAAACTGATTAAATCTCAATTTCCACAAATCGGAGAACATAATTATTCAACCAATTTGTTTTACCTACGCTGATATACGTTGCAGGAACATCGAATTTAATTGAGGGAATAACGGAATGCCTAAACATTGCTCATCGGAAAATGACAAAAAATGCTGAGATTTCTGTAGCGAGATAGAAAGACTAAAGATGAGACCAGCCAGAAGATTAGAATAAAAGTCATAGCAGATCAAATAGCCAAACCTAAATATAAAAGAATAGACCATCTAATGAGTCCAGAGAACTACAGATGGATGAGAAGAGTACCAGAATAGCACCCAAGAAGAAAATAGGAAGACCATAAACATGGTAGAAAGATGACATTCTGAAGATACTAGTAATCAATGGATTAGTCACATCAATGATAAAGCTTAATGGAAAAAAATTATTTGTGGTTCATCATTCTTCTTCATTTCATAATTTAGACAGTAACTGTCTAATTCTGTTCCAGAAACCATTTTTTTCTCGGTCATCCAAAAATTTTCTTACCCGTATGTTTGTACTTACATAGAGCTAAATGGTGCAAAACGGTCCTTTCCCATTCGTTACAAATGGATTTATATTATGTATTTATCTGTAATTAATATAAACTTCATTAAAACTTAATAACGTCAAAAAGTTAAATTAAACGATTATTGAAGCCAACAAAACTAAAAACTTGGATATTAATTTTTATTTGAAAATAAGTGAATTTTTGTAAAATATATATAAAATAATAAAAACATTATGAAACACAAATAATAGTAAGGACCTTATTTACATAAATAATTAAATTTATCTAAAAAGTGAGGTAAATTTATTAAACACACTTTTTATAAAATAAATAGCTGTAATATTTAAGTACACCGCAAAAAACTATGACGTAAAGTAATCATTGAAAATGATAATAATAAAATATGAGAAAAATCCTTGTAAATGTATAAAATTGTAGAAGCAGAAGTAAATTTTGTTTCGCTATTTCTACAACAGTGTAATAGTAGATGACAAGTGGTTGTACGTTTATATCATCTCATAAAAGCTGAGTAAATGGTTGAAGAGGATGCTTATGTACGTACGTTACAGTGTGCATTTGTCCTACGGATATACATTTAATGTGCTTTAAAAAATATGAGTTATAATGTAGGTCTGCGGCCCCAAGATAGCAATACAAGGCTGATTTTCTTTTCTAACTGCACACAATGTTGTGCAGAGGCCTCTAGGGAATTAAGAGTAAAAGATTTTAAGAACAGGATTTGGTAAGCATGTAGAAAAGAATGAGAGTAGAAGAAAAGTGATACATTTTTTATAAAATGGAAAGAAAACAAACACACAATTACTCATAATACATTATAATGTTTTCATCAGTACATTTATTATAAATTTATCTCCTGTAATAAAAATACAAACAACATAACTTCAAAAAAAGCAAAAATAAAACCCTTGTGATCATATACACCAACTGCTTAGGGTAACTGCATAGAATTACGTTAAAAACTCTTAAAGCGAGTTTATATTTCAGTACTTTGTGCATTGCACTGCATCACAAACAGAGAATTATTACACAACGTCCGTTATAAAATTAATGAACGAGTACAAAGACACTTGTCACAGTGATAAATTTATAGAGCATGGTAGGAAACTTAAAACTCTACTAAGCTTGGTACTGTTATTTCCGACATTGCAAAAAAGTAAACAAAGAATTCATGAGGGTCCTGAATGGATTTTTTACTGATATTAAATAACGGAAGTAGTAATATTTTTTTAGCGACATTTCTAAACTAAATAAGGTAAAGTTACTGTACTATAAAATGAATCGTTCAAATAATTTCCTAGTTTTCTTCAAAAAAGTGAATAATACTAAATAGTTTTTGTCGGAAATTAGAAATGTTTTTGGGTTGATAATTTCTTTTTCATTATGACAACTTAGTTTTTTTATGTATGAACCCAATTTAAAAAATTAAAAAATAAATTCATATTCGTTGTAAAATCCTCCTGAAAAGTTTACTAACTGCTGTTTGCTGTTTTTTTTTGAATGCTTAGATATTAACTAAGGAAATTTGATGAAACGAATTAAGTTCATTTATGATTTCATGGGCTTCCACACAGAACAAAAATAAAATGTCTGATGATCGGAAGAAATAAGAAACCTTCTGTGAAAGAAAGCTAAGAAAGCGAGCTCCCAGGAGAGCTTACAAAATATGCCTAAGATTTCTTTACACGGTCTAAAATAGGTAGCCAGTAAAAGCAACTAGGTTGGCCTACTGCTAGGAAAATAATTTAAATAGATAATTATAACCGTTTTCTTTATGTTTAAAGTTAAAATTAAAGTAAAAACCAATTACCTTTTTTATAATATAATGTAGGCCTATCTATAAATTTAAAACGAAAAATTATTTCATTGTCTTTTAAATGAGAAGTTTTTTAGCTCCTAAATGCAGAGTTCTACCAAACGGACTTTTATCATTTTTCTATGGTTTTAAATAGTATTCTTTTCTGATTTGCCTAATAGCTCTATACTTTAAATTCATGCAAACATGAGCTTCATTTTACGAAATGAAAAAGAGTAAATTTCGTTTACAACGTAGCAGAAATACAGCGGTTATACTGTGGTTCTCCCACATTTATCCGCTTCATAACCATACTCAAAAAGCATCCAGGATATATATGTCATCTCTTTTTTCATCTCACAAATCACAACACACAAAGTCGGTATTAGAAATAATGTTAACGTTGTTTTATTGACGTTAACGTTGCTTTAGTTTAAACCCGTTATTTTCTGGTTGAAACTATCGTACTAATGTGCTTTAGTTACTCACCGTTTTTATAATAACGGTTAAGTTTGTTGTAAACTTAAATCGTTTATTTAAAAATAGGGCTTTGAAACCCAAGACCACTGTGTGAATTTATTCACACGAGTCCAATATGCTAGCATTTACTTAAATTTAAAAAAAGACTGTCGCAGTGTTGCCAGTGTTCTATACCAGCCCGACCCTGTTACTTTTTTGTTCTAAAATCCCTATTCTATTATTTTCGCTCAGTTTTAAAAGTAACTGATTTGCTAGCAATCATCATTCTCTTAATTAAGGAAACAAAAAGGATTAAATCGGTTTAAATTCCATTTTTATATCACACCTCTGAGTGTAGTAAGCAGATTTAAAAACCAATGTTTCTTAATCATACAAAACTGTATTTATTACCTGAAATACTTTTTCGATGTACATAATAAATCAAACATGTCAGAAAAATTTAAACTTTACAAGACAGTCATAATGTTCGTTCTGAGCCATACAGAGTTCAACGTTGTGTATCTCCTGATCCTTCATATTATATGAAACCCATACAAGCAAAAAATAATACAATTTTATGAGCGATAACGCCCTCTTCTTTTTATCTTACGAAAGTGTAATTTAACACACGATAAGTTTAAATCACAAGTGAAGTTTTTCATACAAGACATGAAATTAGTGCGATACTGAGTACTCAGCAAAGATGTTTCCAAGGGTTTTTGTGAGGGGTTAGTTATAGAACTGCACAAAATGTAAACTCTAACAACTTTGTCAAATTTTTAAAACATGGCACATACGAGTAGAACAATACGATTTGTAGTTAGAGGAGAAGGGACTGCGCATCATTTTTATCCTTAACATACCCATTTTTTACTTCACACAACCTAGGTTTCTGGTGTCTTTTGTTGTATCTGAAAAGAGGAGCCATGAATATTTCGCAAAATTTTTCGTTATCATCAACCAATCAAATTCTTCGTGAACCAACAATAATTATTAAAATATATTTAGCGACTGTCCATAGGGAAAGGGACCTTAGCTTCACTGAGCAAAATTTTCAGAAGAGCAACAAATTAGGTCAAAAATATAAAAATAACCCTCCTTTATTTTATTTTCAGATTATGATCAAATTCCCAAAAATAGACAGTATGTCAAATAGGAAAAACGATACTTAGAAAAACTTCACCAATGTATATTTTCTTCTTCGTAAAGGATCCCTTTTTGGTTGGATCCGTAAAAGAAAAACTAAAAGTTCTGGCTCAAAACCTTAAAAACGTAAAAAAAAACGTACTGAGAATATCGTTCCAAGAAAATAGTCAAGATTGGTGCCTCCACACGTAACAAGAAAATTAAAAAATTCTCAGAACGTAATTTTTTAATTTATGCCTATTTTCAGTATCATTATCTTTTATTTATTTTTTTAGATTAGTCTAAGTATTATTTCAATCACTAATGCAGTTTGTTATATACGAGTAATACTTGTAGTTAGAAAAAAAATATTTTGTAATGTTTTAACGTTGTTGTACGTCAAAATTACAATAAAAATTTCATTTTTTGTCCGTCTATGAAATGTTGCATTTGACAAGATCTTAGAATATCTGTAACAGGATTTTAATTACTTTAAACGTCAATTATTTGAATACATCCCGGATTCAAGCACAAAATTTTACGTATAAGTAAGACATGATATCTGACAAATACAAGAAAAGTAAACACTTAAAGAAATATACTAACTGAACAATATTTTTTCTAAAATATTAACCACCTTTAATTGTAATTTTCCGTAAACAAGTGTTTCTTCAACTTTTTTCTCTTTATTTAGGAAATTCACAATCTGTTGGAAACAATCAGTAAATGCGAAAACACAAAATTTGGAAAAATTTAACATGATAAATAAACGTGAGTGGAGTGATATTAAACGTGTCCAGTGATAAAACTTCGACGTGAATAGATAAGTGCAACATTTAGAACACTGTAATGGATAGTCAATTACAGTACTACGTTAATTGATGAGATCCCGGCTCCATCAACGTTTAATCGTTATAATGGATTGTTTAGGAGAGTCTGCGTAGGCAGATTTGAGGTCAATGGGTTATGGTGGTTTACGAGTTTTTTCCTAAATTTTGTATAGAGTTTTAAGAAAATGTCATTTATGTCGTTTTAGTCTGAGTGTAGCGTTTTATTGGTTACATAATAGGGGGCGTTAACTATCCGCCGCAAAAGCTTTGAATAAAAACGCTAAATTTTGCTAATACCGATGGTTTTGCACCACAGTAAAGCTGACTGGTATAGCTCCACATTGGTTGAAAGTAGGAGCTGTAAATAGTTAATTTAGATGTAGTTGGTAACTTGGATTTGCGTTTAATTAAATTTTTAATTAATTTTAAACAAATTTAATTTTTAAAAATTCTATAACTTTTTTATAAATGACGATAAAAAGTAAAAATATCATTGTTTTCAGCATTAAATTCTCAGTAAGAAACAGTCATAACCTCACTTTTGACTCGGGTGAAGATAAGGTCCCCTTTCCAATGGACGCTCACTTTTTACAAAGATTCTAAATAAAAAAATATATAAGAAATTTAAAAGATGAAATTACCATTTCCTAATTTTTTTTCTAGGGATGGTTAACTATACTGAATCTTTTATTTTTATTTTCTCTAAGTACTCAGATATCGTATTTCAATGGAAATTATGATAAATGGAGACAAATAAAACTGTCATTAAAGGAGATTAACTATGAACTTAAAACAATTAAGTGATGTCTTATTTTAACTATTAACTGATAAATGAGCATGGTAAATCGGCCTAAAACTACGCTGATACTATTAGTTTTACTATTACAATGACAACAACTAGAACTAATCCAGTGTAATGAAATCGTCATTTACATAATCTCGAAGTTCCTGCACTGTGCACAGTTGAGCAGTTGTTTTCCCTTGCTCTCTCTCTTAACGTAAATTTATTACTTAAACTTTGACACGGTCTCAGCAACAACTTGGAAATGAATAGAGTTTCGTCGTCGCTGGATGTGTGTCTGTGAGCCCGTCTTGTCTTTTTGTTGTAGTGCTGTTAAGAATCAAACGAGCGAGTTACTTCCTCCATAGATACGAAGGCAAACTATCTCAAAAGTTAATATTAAAACTAAACAATATTAGAAACATTTTTGCTACTTATTTTTTTACATAAATGCAGTTGTTTTTTGTTTGTTATTCGAGTTAGATATTGTTTAAAAATTTATGATACCATATGCTTTTATTCGAATTGTAAATTTAAATTACGTACCCAAATAGAAAAACATCGATACTAAATGAAATAATTTATTAACACCAGCTAAATCGAAGTAGGATAAATAATTTTCTAAAAAGCCATTGGATGTAGATAAACGAAACAAATAACCAAATATTCAACTAATATTAATAACATAATAAAACCAAAATCTGTTTAAAAATAGTCTTCTTTAATCTAGTGTAGTTCACTGTACTGAAATTATCGTAATTGATTTTGTTTATTATTTACATATGGCATGTTATACCTCTTGTCTATTGTTAAATTAAATATATTATAGCAATAATATTTATCAATAATTTACTGCATGATACAATTTCCTGAACAGTATTTATAATTATAAATTTTAAATGCAAAAACATACAAACTAGATAATTAAAACATAATAAAATTAAAAAATTAAAGTTTATTTTTCTGTTCAGTCTGCATCTTCGGTTAAATAGATTTCTCTAAAATAATTCACCGAACTTCGAAATTAAAAATGTTTTATAAATAATAGCTAACATTACTGAAATAGGCAAATTCTTGTGAAGATGAAAAGCTTAACAGCCAATAAATTTAGAATACATTAAAAAAATAAAAATTTACTCAAATAGTTTTAATGTGCTGTGTTAAGTACGACCGTAATATCTACTATTAACAAAGTATATAATAAATATAGATTATAACAAAATATAAAAATTAATTTGGAAACGCTGTTAATAACATTGAAGAGACGAGATTCATACTTACCCTGATATTTACTGACAAAAAAATTGTAATATCTGAAGATGAAGACCTGTAAGGAAGCAAATTTTGATTGATAGCTCCTGGGATAGGTTGGGCTTATTATTTCGTCAGTGGAATGTAAAGTAATAGATTTTTTGAAGAAGTATTTCATGTTCGGTGAAATACTGTTAGCCTGTCAATAGTCAACAAGTTAAGCGGATCAGAGGCTTTGATTTTCTAGGATGTAATGTCTCGTTTCTTGCAGAGTTTTGTGTAATTGACAGGATGGAGCATTTTAATAAAATAAATTGGCCATTCAACAGAACGCTCAATAACAACGTTTGACGAGACTCACTTCTGAGTCGTTCCAAGAACAATCGTAACCAAGAAACCTCTATTTCATAGAGGTTTCTTGGTTACGTGTTTGAAAGTGAGACCTGTGTAATGACGGCTGCACTCAGACAGAGACTGCAGAGTGCTAAGTTGTGTTTTCTTTAGTGGGTTATTCCAGGTTGGATAGACCGAGGAATGAAGACATTTTACAACTGCATATTTTTCCACCATTAAAAAAAAATCTGGTGTGAAATACTCACAAAACTTTCTTCTGCCAATACAAATAATAAACAATAATCCTAACATTAGTAATAAAACATTAGAAATAAACAAAAAACTAACCTCAATAAACATAACCTAATTTTAATCATGAGTGAAAGACGCAAAATGACAATCGACTTCAGTTTGGCTTAAAAATACGGAAATCACTCTTTCGCGCTAAACTAGGCTCTGTAGAGAAAAATGCTATGAATAAAAGTTGTAGATCTTTTAATTTCCTATAAAACTCATTATATACACTTTTGTCGCGAAATCTTCTTAAATTCCATTTCTCACACGTTTTCGTGAGAAAAAAAGAGAAAATCGCTAATTACCGCTAAACTAAGCGTTATACCAAAACATGTTTGAAATAAAAGTTGTAGGATTTTAAGTTCTCTAAAACGTTTATTATATAAATTTTTGCGCTAAATTGCATATTAAAGCCGTAATCTTAAAAAAACAACGTTTATACGTGAAAACACCCTCACAAAGAATTTCAGAAAACATGGCGCCTACCCTATCTTGTAGAGCATAAAAAATTTAGTAGACCAGGCGATTTTTAAAAAAAATCGTAGGACCAGTTTTTGAGAAAATCGCAAAAAACTACACGAATAAACTACTACTTTCGGTTGACCGATTTTGATGAAAATGTTCCTGTCGGGTCTTTTAATAGTACCTAACTTAAGTTTCAAGTTTCAAGTTCGTAGAATGTTCCATTATTGAGATATTCACACACACACAGACCAATCGCTAAAAAAACATGTTATTTTGGGTTCAGGAGGTCTGAAAACGTGTAGATCCGGTGAAAACTCGATTTCAAAAAATCGACATGAAAACAATACTTTCCTTCCTATATATTCATATAGGCAAGGGAAAGTAAAAATCAGACAATTACAAGAGCAGTGGTTAACGAACATTGGTAGGACGAGTGTTGACAGAATTCCTAAGGTAAATAAGCGGTAGCCCACAACCCGAGGGAGAGATAGAACTTGGGAAGGCCAAGGGAAAGATGTAACGACTAGTAATCTTGGAGGCTGTGTGGTGTAGAAACTACGTGCATAATATTTGACGAAAGGAAAAGAAGAAAATTCTAAGCTATAAGAGTTAAAAGTAAAAAGGCTCTATTATTTTTAATAACTTATTAATTTTAAAACATTTAAGGAATCGTTTATTGCAGTCATTAGTCTGTTTATGTAGGCTAAATGTTTTAAATTTGTAATATTATTAAATAACGTTTAATTTTGAATTAAATTTTTACAGCAGTTAATCCATTAATATATTTCTTTTAAGAGTATTTAACTTTTTAATTAAATTGGAATAATGGTTTAATAACAAAGGGTTATTATTATGAAGTTTCGCTTGGGCTTTTCCTTTAGTATGAAGAAATTCTTGTCACGTCCAGTTAGATGGTGGCCTCTCTTAGATGAACTACCAATTGTGAATGAGCTAGATATTGGATGGCGAGCCGTAGCACACAATTTATTGTCTGGCATATTGTTTTGCGCTGGTATTCTTCTCTTTAAAGCACACAACTTCTTAGTATTTCAAACCGCGCTGCATCTATCTCGATCGCTTTGAGGCAAATGCGTGCTTAGTAAAACAAATACCAACTCTAAATTCAATATTGACTGACTGAAAATATTTATTTATTTTATTAAAAACATTCAATCACATAGCTGTTTTTATTTTAAAGTTTCTTAGTTCATGTCTATTCATCAAATAATAATTTATTTGCTGTAATAATAATTATTATTTCTAAAACTAAAAAAAAATAATTTTAAAATAAATTAAGAACGCCACATAATTTAATAAAATGTGTAGTTTATTTAATATTTAATTCCGTAAACTAAATAAATTTATCCCAAAACACTGTATTTTAGTCACATTTTTAAGTTAATAAATTGATAACTGTAAGCCAATTAGTTTTATTTTTTGTAACAGTGTAATATTTCTTTTGCAATCAGTTAATAAATACAATAACTTTAAGCAAATATGATAAAATATGAGTAATTTTCTTAGAATTAAAAATATAAACTACACTCAGTAGTATGTTTCAAAAGGACTAAACCGTGAAGAAAAAAAATATATATATATTTATAAAATCAAACTTGATGAACTGTGAATCAACATCTTGAAACACCAAGTTGTTGAAATTAGAGAAGACGCTGACGATCATAGAGATGAAGAAAATATTTAAATGATTAACAAAATTGTTCAACTAAATCCAATGGTTTAAAACGTTTCAGTCTGTGAGTGTCTTCGCTGTGGTAAAGAAGGTTAATCGCTAATGGTTCTGATGGTCTTCTAGTTTTTGTTAATGTTTTTCCCTACGTTGTTAAATTTCTTCTTCTATGAAGGGCAGGTTTAAGTCATTGTGTTGTATTTCATTGGTTACGTGCCATAGGGCTGCAGTGATTCTTCTCAGGTAGCCGATTAGTTAAAACAAATAACAATACTGCACTTATATTGTTTTACTATACATTTATTAAATACGTAAATGGTGCAGAACGAGTTGCCTTGTAAGGAAATTTTTAGATCTTAGCCGGAAGTCGGACAGAAGTTATACCCTTCCTCATTGCAGTTCAGCACGCTATCCGATACCCCATAGATGTACCATTAAATTATTTTTCCCTTTAGTTCAAGTTTGTAATGTACTAGTTTTTTTTGGTAAAATACGGATTTATATTCTCACGAATATTTTACTTTTCAAATACAGTTACGTAAAAATATCATGTTATGAAAATAACTGAAATAATTTTTGAGAATTAGTCTAAATTATGTGTAAGCATTTATAAAAATATTAACAAGATAGCATTTTACAATTTTCCACAAAAATTTTTAGAGAAACAGACTGTAAATTCTACCTGGTATTTTCTATAATTTTGTTTTATTTTTTATACTTATAAAATATTGCGATGAACAGAAATGGAGAAAATGAAAAAATCTACCGGTATTTTTTTTTTTTTTTTTTTTTTAATTAAACGCCGCCGTCAAAATCTACAGAAAAATACTATTAAGAGAGGATAACCTTTAAAAATATATTACAACATAACTTTCGATTTTGTTTAAAAATTAAATAAAATTCTTTTATCAATCAATGGTTTGAGAACTCAGAATGATTTTAAAGAAGGCAATGTATCTTTATTCGGTTAACTAAAAAAGCAATATTCTGAGGTAAGATGTTAAATTTAAATCTTACAAAATGTTTTTTTCTTATTTTCTTAAACCATTAATTGGATGTAAAAATTTGTATAAATAAAGAAATTAAGACATATTTTACGTTGAAAGAATCTTATAATTTTAGGGTAAAACACTGAAAGTTGACAATTTAAAAGAACAATAGACTATAGTAAAGTAGAAATTGCTTAGAGAAGAAAATAGTAATAATTCAAGCCCGCTGACATCCTGGAGTGCTCGGCGTTGTTATTAAATGAAAGAGAGAAAGCGAGAAACCAAATGAGTGAAAAACAGAGGAAATTTTTTTAATTCAATATAAAACATTAAATGCCTCAAAAATAAAATCTAGTTGAAATTAAATAGATTTACGTGAATAATTTCTGCTTTTTTAATGTATTTTAGAAATTAACAAAGAACTGTGTAATTTAGTTCTTTCTTAACAAATTTATTTGCTGTAATTAACAGTTGTAAATAAAGATATTAAGGATTAAAATTTGTTTTTAATTTGTATTTACTGCTACATCACAATCTATTTATCTTTTAAAATAAAAATTAAATATAATAGAAAGATGTAAAAATTTTAAGGATGTAAAACATCAAAATTTTACTTATATAATATTTACAGAAAGAACAGAGCAGAAAGAATTTACACTAAATTTTCATTAAAGGTTCTAAAGGCCAAGCCAATTGCTGTGAGCGCTGGACTACGCTTGCGCATACTTGACTTCGACCCCGCATACCCCTCCAACCAACAGTAAGATGTACAGTTGTTGTTAAAAATTGGCAACACCCATTGTAGGCCTATTTTGTAGGCATGCCGTTCCATTGTTGATTACATACGCTTCACTATTGCAGTGCATACAAGACTATACTAATGCAGACGCACGTTTTGCCCAGCGCTCACCTTACGAAAATAATACTATACAAAACAAACTAAATAATAATTTATGTAAACCTTTATTATAGGCTAAAAGGTGAAAAATAATAAATTTATAGATATTAAGTAAGAGATATTAAGTAAGAGATATTAAGTAGAATTTTTTAAAATCTCAATGTAGGATCAAACATTTCAGAGTTAATTTTTTATAATTTCCTGTAACTAAAATCATATTTTATTGAATTCTGTAATGAAGGAAATTGGTTTAGTGGATAGGATTTAGCACAGTGGTTTAGCTTCCAAGATCTTGTAATTTTAAATTATCGTAACTTGCAACGAAAAGTAACTATTCATAGATAAGATAGGAAGAGAACAAAGTGTGTCCATGCTTACATTTGATGGACAAGTTAAGCAACTTGTCTATTTACAATGATGTTTATTCTACTCTAGTTTAAGAAACAAAAACATGTGACCTAGTTAAGAAATTTTCAATCATTAGAAATTTAATGCATTAAAATATTACTGTTTCAAAAAGTTTAATTTTAAATGCTTTCTAAGTTAAAGAAAAGTAGCTGGTTTCATTTTTCTTCATTAACATTTTAACATTTCAATTTTGACCCGGTTTAACGTTATGGGTTAAATATTAATAATATCATCGGAATTATGAACTTGCCTTATGGTTAAAATTACACTTCACACTTTAATGAGACAAAATTACAGTGACACAGTTTTGTTATTTCATAGTAGACCAGATATTATATATGTATATTTCTTTTAGCCCATTTATACCTTTCTCATTTTTATCTTTCTAGTTGCGCAGAAAAGTTTCCCTCTAATAATTCATTTTTTAAATAACCTAAATATTATTAATTGCCTTGTGTTATATTACAGTACCCAAAAGTTTCTTAAGTATAATTTTATTAAGAGTTTTATACTACTCTGAGATTGTAAAGTGAACAAATTTATCAATTAGGCTAAGAATAATATTATCGTCAATTTTACTGTATAATACGAAACAAAGTTTTTTTATACCAATAAAAAATGTTACATGCATTTATTTACATACATTTGGGTATGTAGTATGTCACTAGTATGTTAAATTGACACATTTCTAGTCCCTTTTTTCCAGAAAGTATTTAAGGTATTTTTCTTGCAGTTTTAAGTAGTTACTAGTGGACCCGTGCGAATAAATTCGCACAATATATACTGGAATGGAATCATTATTCTATATACTCGTATTTAAATTATATTGCTGCTTTGACGATCTTTAATGGTGGTCTGTACGGTATTACAGAGCTATACGTAAAATGGCGTTATCACACTAAGGAAACCGCCACTCAATAGTGCCACACCAACGGTGGATTAATCTTGGATAATAAACTGATTAAATTTACATCTGCGCTATGATATCTCTACTTCATTTTCGTTTCAGTCTGTGTTGCGGGTTTCCGGGTAAGTTTGGGGACGCCAGCGTTCTAATGAGATGATTTTTGTGATACTTACGTTTGCGTTTGAACCAAGAATAGATGTGATAAAATGTGTCGTTAATCTATGGAATGCGTAAATCGTTGTGCAATGTGTGATTAGTAACGTAAAAGGGTGCGTCAGTTATTTGTCTAAGTAATTTGGATTTAAATAGTAGAAATTCGTTGTAGAGTCGAATGTTTTGTAAATTTGCAAATTTGCGCTGCAAATTTGGCCACCATAAGTCCAAATCGGTTTCAGAAAAGATGTATATTTGAACTAAAAAACATTTCTTCATGTTAAATTTCTATTGTTGTAACAAATGGCTGCATTAAAAGTGGTGTAATAACTACGTAAAGTAGATTAAAAATTTCATCCCTGTAGATGCTGAGAAAAAAGAACCTGCGTTTCATAGAAGTAAGAATTTTAAATTCAGTCCAACGTACAAATACATATAAATATGTCATTTACATATATAAATATATGTAGATATATAATATCTATATCTCTAGTAACTGTTGGGTGCAATTAATGGTCCAGTTTTAGATTGTTCTTCGTCTAACTGTTTCCGTTTCCTTTTATATTTTTATAATTGCATATTTATTTACTGAATTAGAATAGCCTATAGTTTTTTTTTAAATTTATTAAGTAGTTTTTGACTGTAAGAAATTCGTCCATTACCACTACTGTTTGTTGAACGAAACAGTTATTTCGATAGAACATGCAGGCCTAGTACTACCTATTTCAAAGCATGTAAAAAATGTTTTAAATTCATGAATATCTACGAATATTACAAATCAGTTACCTAAACAAAAATCTAAATTATAAAAATACAGAAAAGTCAAGAATTTATTATATTAATTATAGATAGGGGTCTGCCCTAACCCCATGATCTGATCGCTAAAATGCAAAAAAATTATTTTGTTTAAATAACATGATATTTGGTATATATACAGGCGCAAATAAAATAATTTTGAAAAATCATTGATCTATTTTTAGCGAGCATCTAAGCGAAAAGTCACCTACATGAATAATTCCGCGATTTTAAAAATATATTTTGTATTATCTGACTGAGAATTGTTAATAAAATAATTTTAAAAATTAAAAACGATATTTCTCTCAGTAAGCAAAAATGTGCGTTTAATATTTACTCAATAAAGGAATGGGAAAATTTGTATTCAAGGAAACAAATTGCTTCGACAAAATAAGACCTAGACAAAAAAATATTATGTAAAGGTTCCTGCAGAATTAAAAAAGAAATCAAGGAAAGAAAGAAGTATCTCGCTAAGTTCGTGATTATGAAAACGTGTGGGGAAAACACATTAATCTATCTAAATTAATAAAAACTGTATTAGGTATATTGTAATTTTACTAGTTTTTTGATTAATCTTAAATAACTGAATTTAAAAATCTATAACGAGTAACGATAGTTACAATTTACACTCTTACTTTTATTTATCTCTTAAATTAAGGTATAATATTTAAACTGCTTAAGGGGCTTTGAACAGACTTTCATACTTACTGTACGTGTGAAAACCGATTAAATTTCTGTTTATGAATATCCTAGACTCACACATACCTGAAACAAAAAAACCAAAAGAATTATTCATGTGCTTGTATATCTAATAAAAAATACGTTAGTATACATTTAAAAAAGTTATTTCTTGTTTTGTGTTTAGAGTTTCCGAAAATGATGCGTAGAGAGGGAGACATGCCGAGATTCACATTATGACATCCCTCGATTTAAAAGGGACATCTAACCCCGGGCTAATACGGTTGTTAAAACCCGTCCGTATTACAATTGACAACATTCCTTAACTCTACTATTAGTACTGAAATAAAATTTAATAACTTAATAAAACAAAATAATTTCATACACGTACGTACTATATACTTCTTATAGTAGCCTAGAATATTAATTATCCTATTTATATTATTTTACAGATATTCAAATCATAAACTATGATTCGTCACGGTGAATCTGCACCCGCGGTATCAAAAAGCGCTGAATCAGTCATTTCAGTTAGCCCATAAGTTAAAATTTTACATTTTTCCTTTAGTTAATTTTAAAACCGCCGGGTTTGTCTAGAGGTAAAGTCGTCGCCTAAATCAGGTGTTTTACAGCTGTTTTTCGGAGACGAAGGTTCCTGGTTCAAATCTTAGTAAAGGTAATTACTTTTACTCGGATTTGAATACTAGACTGTGGTTACCGGTGTACTTTGATGGTTAGGGTTCAATTAACCATACTCTCTCAGGAATGGTCGGCCTGGGTCTGTACAAGACTACACCTTATTTACACGTTATACACATCGTCCTCATCTCTCATTGGGTCATGGGGTTGCTTATTGTTCTGAATTGAGCAGATTGCAACGTACACAAATTAGGGAAGAAAAAAATAATTCAAGACTTCCAAAATCAGCTGATTTTCGAAGACGAAGGTATCTGGTTTAAATCCTAGTAAATAAAGGTAGTTACTTTTACACGGATTTGAATGCTAGACAGTGGTTACCGGTGTACTTTAATAATTGGTGTTCAATTAACCATACTCTTTCAGGAATGGTATTATACTCGTATTCGTAAATAGTCCTAAAAACCAACTTTTTTTTTCTTTCTTAAGTTACAAATTTCAAATTTTATTTTTGCAAAAAGCTATTTTAAGTCACTAATGTTAACTAGTAAAATATATAAATGAATGCTATAGTATAACACAATTTTCTACTAATCTAACAACGTATTTTACAAAAAACAACGTAAGTTCACATTTACTCCAATTTACTTTAGAAAGACCTGAAGTCAAAATTTTAACTTTTTTTAAATAAGTGGCTTAACTTTAAAAAGACAAAAAAATTTATTGAAGGGAACAGCCTTCTCAACAGATTATATTTTTAACATAGTTTTTTATTGAAACGTAGTAAATTACAGTTTTTTAATTTTTCCAAAAGTTACTTTTTTGACTTATGAGCCTTTCGAAATCTAGCGATCCATTTTACTCATATAATTTCATGGCATTCAAAAAAGTATCGGGATTGAATATGATTTTCTAGCTTGTCGTGAGTATTTTGGGTGTTTAGAAGGTAGCTTCTCTTCACATCTTGGTATTTTCTGAACTGTATTCAATCAAGAACGATAGTGCAAGTCTCGATCAAACACAAAAGTACACCAACACTTGGTAACTAACACAATTTTTTCACAATTTATGTGATCTCATTATTTTTTTATGAATGTGAAAAGTGCTGGATAGCATTTTGACATTTCAAACTGACCACTTAGGGTACTTCTGAAATTTTAAATTTTTGATCGAGACATTAAAACAAATAATACTTCTGTCCGGAAAAAAACTGATGAGAAAATTCATTCAAGATGGTTTGAAAGGTTTCCAGTATATACCTTTTAGATGAAAGAATTTTTACCCAGTTAACTTTTTCAAATAAAGTACGAGACAAACGGGATTAAAAGGTTTGAAATGCACTTTTGAAATAATAAATGATATTTCTAAATAGCTTGGATGAAAAATATGGCGATCTGGAATTCGTTCGTTCCAATAATATTTTAATTTATTTGTTCATGTACTGCGTTCAAATATAACTACAATTATACAAATACCAGAAATGTTGTCGATAATTTTGCGGTTTATGACTCTTTGTCTTTACAAAATCACAAAGTGAAATTCCGTCCACTTTATTTCAGAAACTCCTCAGTTTTCTTTGACGTTGTATAAATATTTTTGTAAAAGTAATCCGTAAAAAGGAATGTACAGTTTCTGAATCGTCACATTTCTTATAGCGATGTTGATTATATGTTTCTGTTACTATAAAATATTGTAAAATATGAAACAAATTTGATGTGTTACTTCTCATTGATTTGTAAAGTTATTTGTAATCTACTTTATCCATCGATAATTTACAAAATCTCACACTTTGTTAAAAAATAATTTTCCCCCAGATTTCACCTTAATATTAATGATGTAAAAAATAAAGATGGTATTCATTATCATTTCACGTTTAATATAGCAACCCATAGTCATTAACAAAGCAACAGACACATCTAGGTTTTATTTTGTATAAAAACCTTGTTTAGTATTTTCATTACGTTTAAAGAGAAACAAGCAAGAAATATATAACTGTATTTTATTTGTCACTGAAAATAAATAGAAATGTTTATGGGAAATGTAATAGAAATATTTATGTTGAAAACTACTAACAATAATCGACTGCATTAAATGTGAAAACGTTTAAAAACCAAAAGTTAGTAGCAATAACTGTCACTGTGAAACATAATGACACCCTTTGATACTATTTCTAAAACTGACATTTTAAATGTTCGCGTAATAACAATACAGCGTTTCTTTAGGGATAAATGTGTTATAAATTAATAATAAAAAAATCACTAACAATTTCGTCCTAATTTGTAAAAAATTAAAAAATCCAAAATAAATAAAACAGAAATTATCCTGATTATTTATTTTATAAATATTATTTTTTACTTCGTCAGACCTGGTGAAAAGTCTTTCTTTTCCACAATTTAGTAATGAAGATAATCGAAGGTTTTACTTACATTGTTTGTTTACGAATTAATGATTCTTTTAATTACTTATTTAAATAGTCCTTCTACATTGCGATGTGGGAATAAACGTTTTGTGTTCTATATGTAAACAGTCTATGACCATCCTGAAACTTATTTACTGCATATATTGTTTTGTGTTCCCCAATAACAAGCAGGTGAATTCTCTCCAAGTCCAACAAAAGACGTACTTCAGCATACCAGAACAAAGTCCTCCGGTGCATCACACAGTTCCACTATCTTATATCCAATCGCATCATACACGAACACCTTCTCTTCCCTTCTATGGAGGACTTTATTTACAATACCTCGAAACGGCTACACGACGCTGGGAAAACTGACGGACCCCAGATCATTCAGGATTTGTACCGACGCCTACACCCACCTGAAGTCTCTATCCCATTACCATTCCACGACTTTATCTAAATTTTAGAATGACCCACTTAACAAAATTTAGAGTTGCCACATTTTTATTCTGCCTTGAATTCCTCTTATTTGCCCATGCCCCTCCTACTTGTATGACTCACTCCCCCCAGTTGGTAGTTGTCCCCATGTTCCTATGCATAATCACTCCACTACGGTGAAAAGAACCGCCATTTTAAATTAATAAACACTCAGAAGATAAAAAGGCCGGTGATTATGCCAAACTCTACCCTTTCCGTCTCCCCTGAAATCATAAACTAACCCCTACCTTAAATTATACCTTTAGTCCACGTTCAGTAAAATGCATGCCTTCCCCTCACCAAAATAATAGGCCTCCCACAAAACTGAAAAAAGGCCACTGAAAAATAAAATAAAATAAAAGAGCCGCTCTTAAACCCACTTGTCCCTTAATTTAAATTTTCCACAAATAACTTCTAAAAATAAATTACCTCCTTTCAAGTCCCAGTTCCAATGTCCCACGAACCAGAATCCTATTTCCTATTTAAACTATAAAATTCCCCCTAAATTTCTTGAGGTTGCAATTATTCTGTTATATTGTTCCCCGAGCGACCAGGTGTTCCTTAACACGATGTCGCCATCATAGGGCTTCTTAGCCCTCTCAACCAGGATTCAGGATTCAGGATTCAGCAGGTGAATTGTTAAATTGTTTGAACTCGATTTGCTAGTTCCAGAACTAAAAAAAATAGTTCCGTTTCTAAATAGTTTTTAAATAGCTAAATTGAAAAATTTTAATTTTGATTTACTTATTTATTTTTTAAACTTCATATTTGTCTTTCTTAAATTTCTTATTAAACATGTTGTGGTCATAATAATCCTCCACCACATGGTGGTAAGATAAGTGAGTGAAATTTTGTTAAAATGTAGGCCTACCATGGTGTGTGTTGTAAACATTTCTGATAGATTTCTTTGAATTATGTTTATGTTAGAACCATTGGTTGTTCCCCAAAGCTGAATTGCACAAGTCTGTATGAGTTTTAACATTAAATCAATAGTTAATAATATTTTTGTTGGAGATGAACTTACTTATTTTGAACTGAAATACTGTATTTTTCTAGATCGAAGTGTGTGGTGTTTATTTAAATTAACTGCGGCAGCGAACATATTTACATTGTTCAGGACAATAATAAATACTAACAATTAAAAAATTGTTTATCACGTTTTAACAATTTATGCAGCAAACAATTTAAATGTTGGTTTTAAATGGTATGGGGTCATTTTAACCTTACTGCTTGTATAGATTTACTACACAGTACTCGATGTTCACCACCACAATGGCATTATTCCTATCTACTCGTGTGTCACCTGCAGTTTTAGAAAAACCCGTACATATTTTAATTTATCGCCAATTTAACGGTTTTAATTTCACAAAAAAAGTTTGGTTCATTCATACCCTAACTAACCATAAATTATATTTTAAACCTATTTATCTGTGTGTTGTTTTTTCTACACCGTATATACCACTTTAATCGATTTTAATTTTTTTGCAGCTACTAATAAAAAAAATCCTCATATTCCTATCTGTATTTCAAGATAAACAATTTGTTTAATATTTTTATAGTATAAATTTTTAACGTCATTTGGAAAAAATATCAAATGTTTGTCATTTATAATAATAACAGTTACTTAAGTTGATAGCGAAAAAGAAATATTTATTGACGATAATATAATAAAAAATAAAGAATGTAGTAGGCTACTAGATTAAACAAACGTATTTCATTTTGTTAAATAAAATAAATTTGTCATAACTCATTAATTCACGTTTCCGTTAATTTAAAGTAAATAAGCAAAACAAATGGACTTAAATTTTATACTGAAAAGAGAAATGTGTCTGCCTATTATAGCATCTTTCCCTATAATAATTATTTTATGTTCAGAGGACATAAGAAGCATAAAAACCTGTCTGGACAGGCGGTTGATGCGGGCAAACTCTAAAGAACTGGGACCACAATGTTTCTCTTTATTCTTATCGGATATTAACAATCTATGAGCTTCTTATATACATCTATCACAAAGTTATTAGTCCTTCATCTTTTGTTTGTCCTTCAAAAGTTGCATCTCCCTTTCGGGTTGTACTACATGTATCACTTACCCTCAAGGGTAAAACGAAGTAACTGCCGTAAAGAAAACTATAAACTACTATTTACATAAGTTTCCCAAAAGCTAACCGTTTAAAAATTTGGTACAGATATTTTTGGGGAAATATTGTTACCGGATGGTGACGACAAAAGCAAGTGGTGGTCCGTAGCCTTAACGTTGTGGCCCTGTAAACGGCTATTTGGTTATTTTTCTACTGAGTCGAGCAAATGGTGTGATTACAGCAATCAGCTGTTGCGGTGAAAGCTGCTGGTAGAAGTGGTGATACGTACGACGTCTCGTTTCCAGCTGATACATCACCTTCATCTTTCACGGAATTGTCAATGCTCCTTCCTCGAGATCCGGAAGACGAAATCCACAGTGGAAGAAACTTAGGTCTTCACGTGGCTTCGGCCGTAGAAATAACGGTCCTGGTGACGGCGATTACGGTGTCGGTTCGGCAAAAGGAAAACACGATCTTCTCTCTCTCGGAGTCGATATGTGTATTTTCAGGATCCTTGGAGCCATAACGTTGTTAATTGGGTTTCATTTACTTACATATACATCTTAAAGAGAGAGAGAGAGAGCGAGAGAATGAAAGATTGTGTGAGTGAGAGCGATGGTGGCGGTAGCAAGAAGGAAGCCGAGAAAGAGGAAAGAGGGAAAAAAGAGGACAATGATGAGGAAAAGACAAAGCGCCCAAAGGGTGAGAGAGAGGAGAGCTCAACATTTTCTGGTAAGTCCAATTTTATGTCACTGATGAACATTGTCGATTTGGTTCTCAGTTTCTGTGGGGGGGGGGGGAATCCGCCGTTCCTACTCAAGCATGATAATAAAACCAGTAGCATTCGGCAGTACAACACTGAAAAATAAGTGGTGTTGGCAACAATAGAAAAACAATATGTGGAGCAAAACCAGGAAACGCAAGGAATAAAATTATTTAGTTCGCCTCTCTGAGGTTAGCCCATTTGCAGCGCAGCAGCGATTGCTAGTGCACTATAAAACTCTTTTAACATCTTTATGTCGGTTCTACTATGGTATTCTGTTTTTTCATTGAGTTAAAAATTAAATCCACCACTCATTAATAGCTCTACGCTACGCATAAAATGAGTACGTGCTTATTTTATAATGGATTCCTTGAAACAATTTGGAACTTGTATAAAACTTGACCCGCTGAGGAAGATTTATTAAAGCTTAATTAATAATTTGCTTATTAAAAGTAGCTGTTGTACTGTGCTAATTCAATGAGATAAAACAGTAGTCCTACAACATGCCGTACTTTTTTCAGGTTTATAAACTTCCTAAAAGCTAAGTTTTCCAGAAACCTAACATAATAACAAAGAATCTTTCATTAAAAATACTGAATCTAAGTACTTGTTCATCAAGTTCCAAAAAATAAATTTTAATACAAATAAAAAATAATTTCTTATTAAAATATTTAAAAGAATTTTTATTTATTTATGGTATGCTTCTTGCACATGCGGCGGGCCCTTTGCGCCCGGTATAAAGGCTATGTGTTTTAAATGTTTGAAGCCTAACGGAGTTCTTATATGAACTCAAATATATCCTTGTTTTAAACTGTCGTGTGCCCTATACACTCTTAGCAGTTATGTAGTTTTTAAGTTGGTATCTTAACTGTTGAAACAGAAGCAGATATAATTTAAATAGGTTTAGATTTAACAGCACTGGTTTTCCGGCCATAGTAACTTTCTAAAAATTTTTACTAGGGCTATGACCATTACAGTCAATCCCCTTTAAACACAAAAAACGAATTTCATATTCACAAACATATATAGTTTTAACTTTGTAATTTTATATATGTGTAGGGTACTTAATAACTTTATTTCTATGTTGGTTTTATAGTAACTAAGCTCTTGGGCTAGCCCACGTGGCGGGTATGATAGGACTAGCATAGTTAGCTGGTAAAATGTTAAAATGAATTGTTATTCAACACTACAATACCGCTATAAATTAATATAAGGCCAACATTATAAAATTTTGAGTTTATAAAAATATAATATACATTATATTTTTAACCACCAGAATACTGTAACAGAAAACACGTACCCAATGTTTATAGCGCTTTCCTGTATCTTGTACACATCTTCAGTAAATTAAATTTAAAAAAAATTAATTTACGAAGATGTGTGCAAAATACACGAAAGCGCTATAAACATTGGTAAGTGTGTTCTGTTACCGTACACTGGTGGTTAGAAATATATATTTCAATTTTAAATAATACGGCTGTTGATAATCCTACATAGGATATTTGATAAAATAAAAATATAATGTAATATATAAATTAATATAATTTACACTACACATATTTTAAAGTTAGTACTAGTAAATTTCTATGGTGATAATCTGAGATCCACATACGTTCAGATTTGATAGTGGGTCCGAGTTCAGATTTACGTCAACCCAATTTAAAAGTAAAGAAAAACCAGTGATTAAATTGTGTGGTTATGATCAGTGTATAGTTCTCAGTAACAAAAAAGCTGAACATAAGTTAATAAACCAGTAAAACCACTCAGATTTATTTTCTTTCAATTGCTTACTACACAAATTTCACGGCAAAATTTCAGAGGTCTTAATTTTTTCAGTTTTTGTTTGTATTTCAAGCCAAGTTTCAGTAATTTTGGCTGAAAAGACCTTAGGACAGATTCGTTCGTTTATTTGTTTCGATAAACTGTTTTTAATGTTTTCTAATTGCAAACACGAGATGCGGAAATCAAATTGAAAACGTTTCGAAGGTTTAACTTTTTTAAGACATACACTTTGAAAAGAGCTCTGGTAGGTAAAGGATGGAAGGAGACAATTTTGAAGTTATATTACACCTTGATTCTGCCTCTTAAGTACTACATCTGTTTTAATTTGAATTTCTGCGCCTTCAGTTAGCGCGCCATTTTCCAACCTCTTTGCAACCGCTTCTTACGTCACAGCCTGCTTCTGTCCTGCCGACTTGTTCCTTGCTTGCTCCCTCTTTCATTATGGCGTTCAAGCTGTAAACACCATTTTAATTTGTATCCGATGTGATCCAACCCGTTTCCCGCATTTCAACTTGTTAATGTACTGCAGTATCATTGTTTGTGTAGCAGTTGTTCGTACAAATGTTTTGACTATGAGTTTTAAGTGATGTTTGAGTTATTTCAGCCATTTACCGCAAAACTATCTCGACCACGCGTGGCCACGCCGAAACCATGCTGAACCATTGTGTTTAACAATCGAATGTTGAGATCTTCAGCCGATGTTGTCCAAGTAAGTACCTTGCAATGTTACCTGTATGTTAATTATGTCGTTCTGGTTCTATTTCCTTTGTTCATGTGTGTCCTACCATCCTTCACCGTTAAACGCTTAAGCTATTACGACGAAAATAGCTGCGGACTTAAGTGTTCAACCCAGTAATTAATGAATGTGCTGAAGTTGGTTAATTACACACCGCTCATCGCTTAACACTGTCCGTTTTATTGTGTGGCACAGGATGCTGGAATCTGACTGCTCGGAAAATACCACAAATAGAGGCTGCTGAGATGAGGTTGCCAAAAATTTTAGCAGGGTATTGATTGCTGGACCGTGCAATAAATTAAGGTATTAAACGTGAAAGTAATATGCAGGGAATGATATCAACTTTACGTAAATACAGGCAAGAATGGTATAGTTATTTGTTACGAGTGCCGGATGACCGAGCGCTCAAACATCTTTACTTACAAGCAAACCGGGCAACGTTATACTGAACAACTTCTGAACAAATGGACATCCCAACTTTTTTAAGAAATAGAAGATTGCTACGTATAAAGTTAGAATAGGGCAGACGCAATTTTTATCTGGATGTTATTTCACAGAAATAACTTATCATTTGCAATAATGTTTCCTGTTAGTATTTTATATTTATGTTACGAGAAAGAATTTACTGGTAAACCAAATTTGGACAAAGAAGAAAAGTATCTGCAATATAAGATACAGTTATTGTGACCTAAAATTTCTGTATTCAAGGGTATGTACCAAAAGGTAGGCCAATATAATGTTGACATGCAAATGTAACAGTTAGATTGTCTGTACTAACAGCCCTTATGAGCAAGTTGTAACCAGTATCACTACTGCATTTTAGTCACTCTACCCTTATGTGGTTAGAATGCATCAAATGTTAATAGTATTATAGAACTAACGCCCCAAATTACACTCCATCGAAACATTTGTTCCTCCATTTACCACAATAGAGATTTGAATTTTATGCTAAATTTCACTTATATTACTAACTATATTTACCTAAAAGACCCTTAATTCAAACGTAGGCTATATTTAACCTAGTAAATTAAGTAGGTATATGATAAAAACCTATATTTTTTTAAATACGCATGTAAAAATATAATATTTACTGGATTAAATTTTAATGTAGCTACAAACTAAACGTAGATACAAAATTACGTTATACCTCTGGGCTTAATTTTTTTGAAATGTTTCAACACGTTATAAATTTTGTAATATAAAATTATATTTTTGTACTTAACATTTAAATATGACTTTATCGTGCGGCTTTTATTAACAATGCATAGCTTTAAAGAACTATTTCAACCCAAAATCACATCGAAATAATTTACCAAGATGGCAAAATTACCAAAAATTTAAATTGTGTCACTAGACGAACAATAAAACACGACTCTTACGCAACAATGAAGTCAAAAGTTTTAGTGTCTGTAAATTGAAGATCATTTATCTTTTAATAAGACAAAAAATATTTTTGTACAAATAAATGCTACGTCCAATTTGTACATAAATGGTATTTAGATATTTCGAACAGTAGCAGAAAGTAACATCAACAAAATGGATAACGTTTTATAATAATCCCAGAGGATCAAAATAGGTAGTACATTCTATGTATCAAAATATATTATATCATTATATCAAGATATTTCATGTAAACAAAATATGTATGCCTCCAGAAACTCCTACATTTCTCAGAATCATATATTAAAGTACCAAGTAAACATGTATGATTAATAAGTTTCACAAACAAAAAACCACGTTATTAAATTAAACACGTAACAAAAACTTGATCAAAATTTATCAATGAGTTAATTTTCAAATTTTTACTTTAACTTTAGAAACTTTAGAGTAGAGACCTCTAGCACTACCATTATTACCACCACATACTTCACCGTATTAGAATCTTCGGATCTCATGCAAAGAGATCATTTCATGAATGAAACATTTTAAATTCAGAATCTCTGCGAAATTGAAAAATGCTTTAATGGGGGGATCTCTCCTTGTCATGTAAAGATAGCTCTACGTGTTAAATCAATAGGCTTTGCAAGTTACAGTGCTGGATAAAAAATTAAAGGCAAGAAAACAACATATTTTTCTTTATGGTACTTTTTTACTACTAATGTCTTGATGCTATAGACTGAAAATTATTACAAATAAAAATCTACAATAAGCATTGATGTGAATTAAATAAACTAAAAAAAATAAACAATGAATTAAATATTTTAAATTTATCATAAAAGATATAAAATCGCCGCAACTTTTAGGAAGTAAGCCTTCCAGAAGACAGTGCAAGATTCAGAGTATTACTTTGAAAACGTTTATCAAAGATTATTGATGTACCGGAAAAGATAATAATAAAACAGATAAAACAATTAATGCCTTAATGGGCAAATCTTTCATCCAAGTCAAATACACCAATTGCTATTTCTGTCTGTGAAAAAAATAGGAACTACTATATATGACAGGGTTTCGTTACAACAACCAGTCTACAAAAAAATATTTTGGGTAAGAGTTTTTTATTTTGTTAACTATTTTCCTGTTTTTCAAAA
Organism: Catonia carolina; assembly: GCA_035578175.1. NCBI lineage: Eukaryota > Metazoa > Arthropoda > Insecta > Hemiptera > Achilidae > Catonia > Catonia carolina. The sequence goes on along the minus strand of JAQMRL010000022.1, from coordinate 5,052,121 downwards.
TTAAACATCAAAAAACAAAAAAGGAATAAAATTAATGAATAAATTAACGTCGTTACTTTATTTGCCCGAAACAGTAAAGAGGATCGTACAGAAATTGTATCTTACTCATACAGTTTTAAATGAAAGCACTTAAAAACTACCAATTAAAATTTAACACTAATAAACTTGAAGTAAACAAAAACATCGAAGAGTGAACAACTAGAAAAACAAAAGTCAGAAACATCAATATTGTCTCTCCTGAAACTGACGTCAGTTAAAAAGACAGTCTCGAGAAAAATTCATTCACCGTGCAACTATCGATAGGTGAATATATACACGATTAATGTACGGTAAAATGTGATTCACTTGTATTACAACTTGATTCAAAGGAACAACTTTTTTTGTTTAATTATAACACGTAACAATAACTTATTTATTTATTATTTATTAACATACATTGATACAATTTTCATAATATTAATTTGGATATTGAGAAGTTATATTCTGAGACGGAACTCATTATTCTTATCTTATTGGTTAAAAAAAGGCTTAAAATTATTTCAATTGAAGGGGTCGGAAGAAGAAAGTGCTAACCCACAAAATTTCCAGCATGATTTTTCTTAAATATTCTGTAAAAATAAAATATTCAGCACGTTTTAAACGGGATACTATATTTACGATCTTAAGAGCCTAGATTAACAGAAAATAACAAATGTTTAACAAAAATTCAAAAACATGATTTGTAGGTTTCAGTAAACTTTTAAAATGACGTTGCGTAAAATTTTGTTGATGTGGGTTAGCACTGTCTTCTCCCAACCCCTTCAATTGTAAAAACTCCAATTATAAAATAAAAAAACTATTTAAAACTGTAGTAGCAATTCACGAAAAAACTGGTACAGTTCCCATGTCTTTTAATTTTAGAAATTAAGTGACAAGTGAATCAGTAATTGAGCGTTACTTTACATTTATATCATGGTTTTATTAACTGGTAGTATAAGTTACTCTAAGAAAAGTAGAAATTAAGAGAAAAATCCTCCACAAGATACTGGATCCGAAGATGACAGACGTACGAGGAAAGCGAACGGTTAATAAAATCGATTATAAAACTGAGCTAAAATTGTACGACCACATATACAGCACGACAAGACGGTTGAAAAAATAAATTTCTAAGTCAATTTAATCTTTAGTCTTGACGTGTTGGGGAGTCGTTTTAAAAAGTCTGTAAGATTTTATTCATTTATTTTCATAATATTAATTTTACAGTATGTACAATTTGTTAGCTAAATGAATACAAATTACTATCCTGAAGAAGGCAAAGGCTATGCGCAGGAAAGGCGGAAAGAAGGGATTATTGTGGAAACTGGAATATTGTGACCAATTATAATGGAACTCACCAAATTCAGGCAACTAGTTACTGATTTCAAGAGCTTCCAGAAAAAAGCAGAACAGCAGTTGGTAGGAAGAAAGGGAAAAACCTTACAGGACGTACTGAAAATGTTGGCAGCACAACGAAATTCAAAGATTTATGTATTTGCGAAAACGAAGATTTATGTTTTAAGTTACTTTATGTGGTCTAAACTGGCCCTTTATGGAAAAAAAGCAAATCACATTAATTGGTTGGGTCACTACTTATCAATTGACCTCAATATACCTCAATATAGATAGAGCACGGTTTTAGTTTTTTAATTACCATTATTTGTCAAAATGTTTATAATCTGCTTGATAACACACTGGTATGCTATATTCGCGCTTCACATCAAGCGTACAAATTAATGTTCCGTAATATTTGGAACTGTAGGTATGAAAGGAATGATATACATGAATACCAACTCTGAACTATCTTTCACGCCTATCTACCCTAAAATTGATGGTGTTAATTGAAATAGTAGTATATATAAGGAGCAGAAAGAGAAAATTTGGAAAAGACGTGATGAAGGAGGATGTGGAAAGGTGGTGGTGATAGGAGTGGTAGTGTAAGAGATTTTATTCATCAATAAAATTTTAACTTTCATTGGATTTTAAAATGCTTACGTCGTTACTAAAGCTAATGATGATATTTTAATTGTTCTTATTTTATGTAGAACTGCATACCTACAGCAGATATTGACTAGAAGAACAAAACCTTTGTACGGTCGTTCTCGAAAATCTTCTTACCTTCCAATAACGAGACTTTCTATCAACAAGTAAGTATTCTTGAAAGGCTATCAAATGTTTGTACATATTTATATATTTTTACATATACATGGTTTGACTGCTAATAATAGTTTGTCTCTCAAACAAGCCGTTCAATAAGGTACACAGAATTATCGCCAACTCCTCTCGTTACATGCTTAACGAATCTCTAAACAACAACTTACAAATTCCGTAGGTTATTAATATCATCAAAGAGTGTGGCAAGACAGATGATTTCACTGGAAACCAGATGAACATAAAAATTAACTAATTAAAATAGTTGAAAGAAAGAGGACTCAATTGTATTTCCGCGAATTTTTACCAGATAATGAAATATAATCCATAATTTATATTTTAATAGTTGTAAAATTTATTGTTACTTTTATCTGTTTATAATGAATATGATATAGAAATTTAATAAATACAATAATATTTAAAATGAAAAACTGAATCGAAAAGTATTAAAAGTTAAAACTAATGAAATTTTAAATAAAAAGTATCTAAATTAAATAAATTCTGAGCTTACTTGAATTAATCCCCATTTTTCTCATTTTATTATAATACATTATATATTTTTGTGAAACAGACCAATCCCATATAAAAAATAAATAATATATAGCCTATGTATAATATTACTTACATTTAATGTTTTCCCATATTACAAAAGAACCACTAAATAGGTTTCCTATTGTTAAAGTTCTTTTGTTCATAATCTGAATTTATAGTAGTGTATAACAATACAAAATTTCCTCCCACAAACAAAAGGAATTTATCTATTATGTAATTCTTTGTAGCCGCTTTACAGTAATAATACTTATCTATAATATTCATTAACCTTTCGGTAATAAAAAAGATGCTTGAAAGAAAATATTTTAAAAATATGTTGAAATTTCCTTCGAGTGATTAGTTTCTTTGTTGTATAGAAACCAACGCAATAAAAAATAAAAGTTACTGGCAGTATAAAATAACGCTTTGCATTTACAGAACAACAATAATGGCTGAAAATTAACTGAAACAGTATTTTAGTAGAAGTTCTTAAGTAATAGATTGGAAAAATATGTTACAAACTTAAACAAAGTTTACGTGATGTAAGCATATTTGAATACAACATATAGAATTTGTTTACGACTACAAAGTAAGACTCTTTGACTTTGGCAATATTCAGGATAAAAAAAGTAAACGTGGGGATCAGTTGTACTACTAGCACATTTTTTTTGTAGATGACAAGCAATTACTTGGAAGAATGGACTAGAATACTCTATATATCAATTGGTTAAGTGTAGCGAGTTTGGTCTATGTTTTATACAAAACTAAAGAGTGTAGTGGCTTTAAAATGAAAGTAGCCAGTCATATAGGCCTACAAGGTCCTGATTTGAGATTCAGTGTTTGAGGAAGTGTATGGTCTCAATTACTTGAGTTATACGCTAACCTAATAAAACATATATATTATTGTGAGCAAGATAAACAGACTTCCAAAATTAGAAACTGCACACCATAACCCGAAATGGATGGTTAGAAAGGAATTAAAATTTGATAAGTCATAGTCTGTTCTCATATTGGTTTACGGAAGTTAAATCTGGACTAGTCCAGATTAAAGAGTTCATCAGATTAGTGGTTCATGAGAGGAACAGCAGAAATTGCAGCAGAAATGAGATTCCTTCAAGCTGTAATAAATTGTTTCAGGCTTTAAAATTATCATATCCTAGCTGGGCTAGAAGTTAAAGCCTTGGATATTAAAATAAGTACCAAAGTAATAACTGAAAGAGATAGATGGTTCATGTTCTACGGATATTCTCAGAAGGTATTCCCCTCGAACCATTCAGATACATAGGAGATAGGGCTGCGGAGAGGCCTCAGAGGAGACGGTCAGAGTCGGTTTTCTGATCGGTGAGGAAAGGAATAGGCATATTTGCCTATTCCTGGAAGGAGACTTATAAAACATAGAAATTTACTTCTTCCACACAAGAAATATATCCAACATCGATCGTCGAGAAATATAGAAGTGTTGTAAGTAGCCTACACTCAATGTCTTGGGAGATAATTCATAGTCAAATTTAAGGAAAAGTGAGTATGAACAATTTAATGTTTAGAAATTCTTTGTTAGGGGAACATCTCGCTGGCCAATGAGTTATTCTTCTGTAGTAAAATTAAGCCGTCCTGATTTTCTTCGTCATACTTATGGTAAAAATTTTGTGGCATACGTATCTTTAGCTTGATTAATTAAATTAAACGCTTGATTGATTAAATTTATCTCAGAATGACACCTCGTCTAGTTTTTTTTAAGTTATAATTTATTAGAATAACATAACAATTAAATACCGAAGGAACTTTTAGGTTCAGCGTACAATAGCTTTGTTGGAGCTAATTAATATTTTTATATAAACTTAAATAAAATCTCACTCTCAGAGAATTCACGTACATAAATCCAGCACGTTTAAAGTCCTTTGAAAAGTACGGCAGCAAATTTCAA